>CM052899.1:70321513-70375756 GCA_028534135.1 Potos flavus | reverse complement strand
AAAAAAAAAAATCCATTTATCTTCCATTTGTCTCAGTACAGAAAAAAAATGCAAAATGGGTGTAAAAAAAGTCCTTACCCCCAAATCTGGTTTATTGTGCTTTTAGATATTTTATATATGTCAGAAATCATGTTATTTCAGTGGTAAAGAATGAACATGATGGGGACCAACTTCCACAAGTTTCAAGAAGTTCTAATTTTCTCTTTTCATTCTGCAGCCCTTGTGCCAAGGAATTTCCCATTGGGCTACCACCACGCCCCATCCTCTTTGTCTGCGATGACAACTGGACTCAGAAATGCGAGCCCTGCATCACTGGCGGTAGTGACAGCTCGAGCTGCACACTGTAGCCTTGAGCTGGCTTGGATGTAGATGGGGTCAAGGGTGATTGATTTCATGTCGTCGAAGAAAGTGCTGTGGTCTGATTTCCTGTGGTCCCCGTCACTGGTGCTGGGAGCTGCGGCCAGCGAGCCACACGGGGTCAGGGTGTCATTAATGCTCTTGGCTGAGCAGATGGCTCTTGTCTTCTCCTAATTGAAAGATTTGGGATTACAGGCCTAAAATGAGACAAAACAAAATGGCAGGAAAAAAGATGCCTTCCTTTAGGTTCCATCGGTGTGGATCAAATGTTTCTACAGACAGTAGCTCTACTGCAAAAAGGCCACATACCTGTCACCCTGGGGAGCTGAGCAAGAAGCTGAAATGACAAAACATTTAAAAAATTCGTGGCTTGTCTCAGGAAAGTTTTCTATTTTCATCCGTACTATATTTGTTTTCATTAAAATATTTCAAATCACTAATGGTTGAGGGAGATCCATCAAATTTCCCGTTACGATCTGGTTTGGCACATCCTGGCACCCAGGCAGGTACCCACTGGGAAGCACCCACACTCCAATTTGAGTAGAATTGGTATCTATTTACAGGCTGAAACCCCAGCATCAAGGTTTTAAAGTAATTCGAGCCTTAAAGGATTTCCGAGTATAAAGAAGTAAGAATAAGCTAAAATAGGAGGCTCACAGATTTTTGTCTACATCATAGCTGTGGCATTTGTTAGCTCAGAGGGCAAGTGACCATTTTGAGGGCTGATGTGTGCTGGGTCGCGCAGAGCCCTGAAAAATGGGTCCCATGGTCATACACACAAGTGGGAAGCCAGCAGACGTATGTCTATGTTTTCGGTTGCAGAAGTGTGAGAAGAGACATCACTTGGGGCACAGCTGGAAGGAAAGGTGACATGCGTGACGCTCTTGGTTTCTGTCAACGTACCTGATAGCTTTGGCCATCTGAAATAGAGATATACAAATGTTCATTTCCAAAACAGCAAAATGGGCCATATGTGGTATTTGCCGTATTTTACATTAGATTATCTCAGTGTTCTGCTCTGGGATGTTTACTGACAATACTGAAGTGACCGTACCAGAGAAACTGTAGTTCTTATTTTATTGCATTTGTTTGTCCCTTTGTCCTTCAGATTTGGATGTAGAACACCCACCTGGGAATGGTGCGCTAAGCTTCATCAGATTTGGCGGCCCGGAAGTCCCGTCGAGGCTGTCCATACAGTTCACCTGTGAGCTGGTTATCATCTTGGTCTGTCTCCTCCAGACCCACTGTCTCTGCTTCTCTGATGGCCCAGGAGATGAGTCCAGTGGACCATGGCAACCGGGCTCCTTTTCCCTCTGCCTTCCTGCTGGCTCTGCCTGATGGGAAGTGCCCACAGGAGAGCGGGGTATAGGAGCAGAGAGCTTAGGATACTGATTCTGTGGCTCGCCCTGCACACATGGCTCCCTTGGTTGGTTCCTCTCTCCATAGGGTTCCAGCTACAGTCCTTTCCAGGCTCTGGTACGCTGCTCTGTGCCTGCCCCTCAGGCCTCGTGGTGGGGATGACTCCTCACTGTCGCTGGTCCCTCGATGCTTCTGCATCCCTTTTGGTTCCCTTACTCCTGCCCACACCTCTGCAATATTCCCTCATTGAACACTCTCCGGTTAAATACTTTTGAGCGTGTCATGATTTTCCTGCTGAGACCTTGACCCAATAAAAATTCCTTTAGGAAGAAGAGCAATTTAGTCATAGACTTGGGATCATCAATTTATTTGCTCTTTTATTTGTAATCTTGAAACACAATCCTGTGTCAGGTGTGGTGTCAGGTGCTGGACATAAAAAGAGTAACATGACATAGACTTGACCTTTTACTGACGATGTTTTTAGAAATCTCAAATGTAAAATCTGCATTCAATCATCAATGCAGGTGCTTAGTGCTACTCACAGTAAGGAAAAGAGGCATAATGTATTACACCCCAATTTTGTTTCCTTACAGAACACTATCACATCCATACTGCTCATCTTATATAAAAGCAAACTGTCTTTTTTTTCATGCTTCCTAACATTTACCAAACAAATAGATCGTATTAAGAATAGTAAGTAAATTGCTGAATTTCTAGAAAGATGATTGAGTAATTCTGGTTAAACTTTTTGATTAGTAGAGAGTCACCGCATGAATCACCCATTTTTAAGGAATCACAATAAAATATTCTTTTTTTTACAATAAGATATTCTTAACACAAAATTATGGTAGACTTTTTTGGGGGTTGTAATTTTGAAATCAAATTCCTAGTTTAACATTATAAATGCGGCGGTGGGGTGGAAGAGGCAAGATTTTGTGATGATTTTCGACTGCCTATCATTTTTTTAAATTGATATTCCATTGTAGAGTCAAAGAACAAGGCTTTGTACCAAGTCCAGAATGTCTGTGTTTGCTCTCAACTGGATGCAGTTGACATATCCTAGAGTCAAGATATACCATGAAACTAAGAATGGAAGGGTCTGAGGCCCTGGTCCTTCAAATGCCAACATGAACCTCAGGTCAAGAGAGACTGGCGAATGAGTAGAGAAAGGAAGACAGCTGCATATATACCCCCTGCTCTGAAAATATTCTTTCAAGGGTATGAAGATCACATAGTTACTTGCCCTTCATCTGAGCATTATGAATTCGACTTATAGAGGGATACAGGTGTAGAAGTCTATAATCAGTATCACCAGGACCAAGTCTAGATGTTGGCAGGGCTCGCTCCTCCCAGGGACTCTAGAGGAAGATCCAGTTCTGGTCTCTCCCAGCTCGGGTGGCTGCCGACCTCCCTTGGCTTGTGGCCCCATCATCCAATCTTTTCTATGTGTGATTTCCCTCAACTCTCTTATAAGGACACTTGTGATTACAGTTAGGCCCACTCAGGAGAGTCTTCCCATCTCAAGATCCTTAATTTAATTTCATGTGCCAAGATCCTTTTTTCCAGGTAAGGTGAAATTCATACATTCCAGGAAGACCCGAATTCTTTGGAGGCCATTTTCAGCCTACTACATCTGTCAAATTCTGTTTGTTTTGTTTCCTTGTCTCCACCTCATCATATTTAGAGACACATTTGGTGAAACCCCGTTTCTCAACCCCTTACATTTTCCTTTTATTTTCACTTCTATTGTATATAGTTTTGGTGATACCTCTTCGTATCCAGCTCATTTTTCTAAACTCACGTCTAATGATCCTAAGGGACCCCATTTGACTCTGTCATAAGCTGTGATGATATAAAGAGTGAGGTCATTATAACCTGCTTCATTTCCTAAATAGCAAAAACTTGCTCTTGAACACATATATTTACCAATATAAGTATAGGGTAAGTTTGGGAAAAAAAATGGCTGATAATCTCCTGACTCTAACACAAAGTTATTATCTTTCTTAGGCATGTCCTTTTACACTTTTCCATATTTTTAAAGGTCGCAATAGCAACATGATCACTGGCAATCTAGAATTCATACTATTCTATCAAGTAGATATCCCACAATTCAATTAAAAATTTCCTTTAGTATGAGACATTAGGTTGCTTATAATTATTCACTATTATAACACAGTAAGTTTAGGAGGTAAAACATTGTGGTGCCTTGTGGCAAAAAATTTTAGAATGCTTGCCTGGTAGAAAATATATTGTGGAGTCATCAGTGTCGGGCTGTCCCAGGTCCATCATCACCTGGGCTGAGCCTGGTGGGTACAGCAGTGTATGGAGGACTTAGGCCTGGTGTCTCATCCACTTCAGTAAATGACTGCCCTTGGCTGCCTGTGTTTTTCATTCGCCCTGTAAATGGGCTCCTCAAACTGGGCCCTGGATACGGGAATAAAATATACAACACCTTTCCACTTAGAGTTTATTCAGTAGTAGAGACATCATGGAGCATCTGGTATATCTCCATGATGCTTTCTAAATCTCTAAGAAAGTGAAAGTATTTTTTTTAAAGCTTTATTTACTTATTTGAGAAAGAGAGAGAGAGAGAAAGAGAGAGCATGGGGGGGGGGCAGTTGGAGAGGGAGTCTTAAGCAGACTCTGAGCTGAGCACAGAGCCCGAGGCAGGGCTTGATCCCATGACCCCGAGATCACGACCAGAGCAGAAACTGAGTCAATTGCTCAACTAACTGTGCCACCCAGCTGTCCTGAAAACTGAAATATTAATGAGAAAAAAAATGTATATACTTTTTATTCCATAAAAATGTTAGCATGAGGGAAGAATATGTGAGGAATGGAAATGAGCCCAACTTTCCATAGTGTTTAAGCCCATTCTTGGTAGGAAATTGGGTATTTTTCATTCCTTCAGACCACTAGATCACTTTCATTCAGTAGGTACATTTGTTTAGTACAATTAGAGTCATGTCTAGAATACACTGGATTTTATCCTAGAAGCCTAAAAAAAGTAGTTTTGCTTCCTTGGCATGTCTTTCTGGGAGGAAACCAGGACTGGAACAGACTTCACAGACTTCACAGAAAGCACTATCGATAATGTCACCCAGGAGAAAAGATGTATGCGTAAACACTGCATTCTTCTGAATGGAGTTCCTTAACAAGCTTCAGAACAAGAGAGTGAGAGAGAGGGATTGTCTGAAAAACACCAAAAGACTTGGATTAATTTCAGGTTCAAAACCAATCCTCTGTGGCTTTCTCTACAAAGCTGACAATGTGGATTTTTCCTGGGCACAGAGGTTCTCAGTGGGAAGTTCAGGATGGTTGCTTCATTTGGGGACCATTGGATGTGTCTGAGAGTTATCCTGGCCAATATGTAGTTTTTTCATTATTTTTTTTTTTTTTACATTTGTGAAGGTTTCATATCTTTCTGACATGTTGGAGAAGCCCAAAAAATATCTGTTGAAGTGAACTGAGATTAAAACATTTTTTTGTAAGATTTAATTTTTAAGTAATCTCTACACCCAACACGGGATTCTTGAACTCACAACCCCAAGATCAAGCGTCACATGCTCCACTGAGTGAGCCAGCCAGGCATCCCGAGTTTAAAAGAATTTTGATCCCGGTAGCTGGGCAAACTATAAAATGAGGGAGGATGATTTTCCGTTGGTAGATAAGTACCCAGACAGAAATTAGAACTGGAAATCCAGGCCAGATTTCTCATTTTACAGAAGGGGAAGTAAGGTCAAGAGTTGCAAAGTAGCTTGGAAAAATCTCTCTGGTTGGGGAAACTGATATTGTCCAGCAAGGAAGCAAAACCTAGGCTGAGGATAGATAAGGACTTTTCTACCTATACAGGCAGACCACGTGGAAGCCAAGAGCCTTCTTGTCCCTTCTTCAGCATCTGTGGGGAAGGCTTCTTGAAATTTTTTTTTTTTTTTGGAAGTGGTTTTTATCATGTGCCATGTTGGCTTGTGAATAGGTTAAGTCATGTCTGAAACACAAATTTAAAAAGGATTTGCATAAGAGATGCCTGAAAGATAATGACTAGAATGAAAATGTGGTTTTCAAAATAATTTGGAAACTCTGATTTAGTGGTATTAGCTGAGGCATGCTGATGGTATTTATATTGCCAACTTAAACTTAGTTAAGAACGAACTGGGTAGTTTGGGGCTTATACAACTCTTCAACTTTTCTTTCTTCATGATACTTGCATTTTTAAAAATAATTTATTTTATTTTTTTATCCTATTTATTTAAAGATTTTATTTATTTATTTATTTATTTATTTATTTATTTATTTATTTGACAGCGAGAGAGACAGTTAGAGAGGGAACGCAGGCAGAGGGGGTGGGAGAAGGAGAAGCAGACTCCCCGCTGAGCACAGTGCCCAATGTGGGGCTCGATCCCAGGACCCCGGGATCATAACCTGAGCTGAAGGCAGACGCTTAAGCGACTGATCCACCCAGATGCCCCTTTTTATCCTCTTTTATAAAGGAATTTGCAAAGGAAGGGACGGCTGATGAAAGGATTTCCCTACAACCTAAGAGGCTCTGAATAAGACTTGTGGTGGAAAACTGAGCAATTGGCAAAATGGAGCTTTGAGCTTCTCTGCAAATTTCAGTTAGGGAACTCTTATCACAGTAACCTGAAACACTGAAAGAGGGTGACAGTATGTGTATCGTTAAAAGGTGCTTTTGTCCGGCACCAATTGGCAAAGAGAAGCCGACCCTCTTGTTCTTAACTTTTGATTTAATTGGTGACAATGGCTTTCACTAACTTTAGAAACAAAATAAAAGAAAATAGGAAAAGGAAAACAAGAGCTGTCTAATCTTTTTTGGGCTCAATCCTCTCTCTGTGTATGTGTCTGTCTCTCTATATATCCATACAATCACATAAACCATATTCGCACATATTACCAGAATATATATAAACCAATGACATACGATATCATGGCTATCCCAGAGTGCTAAGCTGTAAATATGTACAGTTTCATTCTGTTGTTAGGAGATATCTTTTGGGTGTTTAAGTCCTTGAAGTCTTTCAATCAAGTGAACTACAAGCACTCTGCTTACAGTCAGATGATGTCATTGATGAAAACGGTGGTTTTATGTGGTTCTCCAAGCACGGCACCCACTGGCATCTGGAGAACTAATTCAAACCTCTCTGGACCTTCCAAGATGGGCCGTCCCAGGTCATCAAGGATCGTCACTTGGAATATCTGCATATGCACTCCCGGAGCAAAGGCCAGATTTCGGCTGATGCCAACATAATCTATTCCAGCTAATGGGAAAGGGAAAGTCAAGTGTAAGACTGCAGGATTCAGTGTCAAAAGTTTTCCTTTAGAGAAAATCTTCCTTTGGAGAAAGAGAGCATTCTCCTATGTACACAGCACCCTCAGAATCATATTTTGTGGGCTTGATCCCCAGAAAGGGGAAATTTCCACATTCAACCAAATGCCATGGGAGTCACTCATCCATGACCTTGGGCTGTCCTCTTCAGGGCTCTCCATGCTGAGACCAGGCAGATCACCTTCCAAGCACTTCCACCAAAATCTCACTGATAGACTGAAAGCTCTCTGAAGGCAACTTCAATTTGTCATAAAGAAGTTCACCTTTTAAATTTTTAATTTTTAAGGTCACTATCATGAATTTTATTTTCATTACGTTTCACTCATTCACCTTTGCCAGATACGTAGTTGATCCTACCACATTCTGCTTGGTTTTACTAAGACATGGACTTTCTGCCACTTCCTGAATTATTAACTATTTTGTAAGTTGGGTCACCTGATGCTAAAGCTTCTTTGCTACTTATTTAAAAAGTCATCAAGTGTAATGATAGCAATAAATTATTACCACTGGAATAAAATAGAAGATTAAGTGATATAAATAAATATGTTAATCAAGAAACAGAATATATTGTCTCAAGGTATCTCTCCATAAAATACTTATTAACTGCAAAGGAAGAAAAACAACTTCACAGTGGGGAAATCTGGCAGATACCACCTTAACCAAGTGATCAAAATTAACACCACCATTGATGGGATAAATGGAAACTGTGTGCCATTTGATAGAATCCAAGGAGAACACAGTATCATGTCTGCAAACATTCCTGCCAAAGATGCAGAGCCTGAATCTAATTACAAGGACACATGAGACAAGCCCAAACTGGGGGACATTTTACATGCTACCAAACCTGATAGTCTTCCAAAATATCAAGGTCATAAAAATCAAGGAAAGACAAGGAACTATTTCAGGTTGAAGGAAACTCAACAGACATGACAACTAGATAGAATGGGAGTCTCAACTGGACTCTTTTGCCATAGAGAATGGGTAACACCTTGTGGATCTCGAATGAGGTCTGAGGACTGGATTGTAGTGATGTGAGTAATGTGTCAGGTTAATTTCCTGATTTCATGCTTGCATTGTGGTCACAGAGGAGAATGTCTTTAGAGGAACAGCTTTTTAGTTTTCAGAGATGCTTCCAAATGTATTGGCAACTTGCTCTCAATGGTTCAGGAAAAAAGAAGTGTTTTTTCAGTGTACTTGTCTCTTTTCTGTAAAGTTTGAAATTGTTGCAAAGATTTTTTTCTTTTTTCTTTTTTTAAGATTTTATTTATTCATTTGGGAGAGAGAGAGCATGAGCAGTGAGGGGGAGCGGAGGGAGAAGCAGACTCCAAGCCCAGCACAAAGTCTGATGCAGGATCACAGCCTGAGCCAAAGTCAGGTGCTTAACTGACTGAGCCACCCAGGCACACACAAAAATACTTTTTAAAAAAGCCATTAAATAATTATGTTAAGAAAAACAAAACAAGATTACACTGAAAATTGCCAAGGCAGAAGAGTAAGGGAGAGAGACCTTGGGATCTTCTGCACTGTGGTGTGGATCTTGAGTCCATTGCTTACTTGTACAAACTATTTAACCTCCTTGAGTCTCAGTTTCTTTAACTGCAAAAATGGGGATAATTATTGCTCTTTTAGAGGGTTGCTGAGAAGATTAGAGATAATACAGCAAGGATTCTAGCATGGAGTCTGGCAAATAGTAGGCATCTAGTACAAAGAAATTACAATTATTATTTATGTAACAAGCTATAATGATATAGTTACCCACGTATGCATAATTATTATTGTGAATTAACCAAGCTGAGCAGATGCATGACTTCTATTAGTCCATCCCTACCTGAGAGCTAGCAGAAGGGTCATGACTTGTGTGCAAGGGGATTTTTCTAAATGAATTTGAATTTATTTTCCCAACCACAAGCCAAATAGCCCAACAAGCCAATTAATCTATTTATTTTCATTTCCACAGAGTAGAAAATGATCTTCTCTGAAAATTAAGGAAAAGAAAGAAAGGGAAAAAAAAATAACTTGTAAGCATCATTACTAGTTTCATGTACCATATGCTATGATATATTCACTGGAGGGTTCTAACCTGCAGATTCTTCCAAGAGCAAGTGCTGTGCTCTAAACCCAACTGGCTCTCTTCATTCTCCTTAACTTTCTGGGTACATGCTGAAACTGGGTTTACATTTTTGGAGGTAAATGCCTACTTTACTCTCTTTATGCCTCGTTACTTATATAGGCTTTTATATTGCTGGGTTTTATTTGCAGGATTTGTGCTTCTCTCCTAAAATATTCTCATTGTCTTGGATATAGATGATGCTGGTCTTGAACTAACCGATTGCTCATAACCCAGAAGACTAAAAGGTCGCAGGTGGCAAATGAGAAAACGTGGGTATCGATGTAGGTGGAAATTTCTCCTTCTTTTCATGTTGAATTCTTCTGCCTTTGGGATTGTTTTATTTTTTGGTAGAGCAGCTGACAGGCTCCCCAGAGGAAGTGTTATTCGGAACTGTCTAGCTCCTCTTATGGCCAGGCCTTGACTGTGCATATCAAGAGAGGCAAAGGTGAGTGGGACATGAGGACATGCTGCTTGAAGACAAGGAAAACGCCTGAGTCCGAGTGCAAACCTCCTATCCTTCTAGCATCTAACAGGGGTTAGATGCTCAGCCATTGAAGGGGGTACCCTGGTCTGAAATCCTGTTTATGAGCAACTTACTGTATCTACAAATATTCTGAACTTTGGAAAGTTAATTTGGGTCCATGACAAGCCAGTGGGTAATGAGTGAATCGTGAAGGTTGCTGTTTGAATAGTCTATTTATTTTATAAACAGCAGAAGTCATTACCTATGCAGACCATTTAGAGACCATTACCTATGAGACCATTGCTCAGGTAAGAGAAACTTAAAATCAGAGTCTATCGACAAAGACCAGGCACACTACACTGGACAGACTAGACCCCACCCTATAATTATAATTATATCTCGATAATGATAATTATAATTTTTAAGTGGCCCTCTCACCTTCTGCTGCTGCTGGCTCTGTCTTCCTGGAGCGCACGGTGACAGACGACGCTTGGGAAAGGTCAGGGCCTGTCCTCCAGACACAGATCTCCACGGAGCCAGCACTTTCCTTGACATGATACTCGGCATCCCCAAAGCGCAGGGTAGGCTCTAGGGAGGCATCAAAGGACAAACTAAGAATACCTCAGTCCTCCAGGCCAACTATCTTGTTGGCTCCTGTGACCCTAGGCGTTCGTCACTATCATCAGACTTGACAGATCGCACAGGCTCGAGGAGAAAACAACAAAACACGGACACACACACACAAACTGTGTCACAAATCTGACTCCAGGAGGTGCAGTGAGATAGGGTCGGTTAGAATTCTGTTCATTTTTCTGTTTCAAGAGGTTTCTGTCATATAAAGAAACTTCCCTATTGGGGGAAAACTGGCCAGCTAGCTGGAACTCAGGCAAGTCAGCTATTATTTGGGCAAAGATGGTGGGGAATTTAGAAGGATTTGTCTCAGGAGAAATTGCTCTTTATGTTGAGGGACAGTCCAAGCAGGGTTCTGAATTCGGAGACTGCTGCTATTCCTTTTCTCATGATATTTGTTGATCACAGGGATGGACAGAAATCCTGGGGGGAGGCAACTGGGGGTCCCACCAGTGGAGACACCAGAAAGGCTCCCCTGGAGGCAGAGAAGGGACTCCCTGGAAAGAGAAGCTTGAAGGAACCCAGAGTGGGCAGCAAACTTTGGGGGTGGGGGGCAGATGGAAGAGTAGCGTACATCTCCTGAAGGGGGGGTAAGTTTGACAATTAGAAAGTTGGGATTTTTACAGGGATACCTGTTTCTATCCAGCTCTCTGCGTTTCAGAAAGTAGCCTATGAACCTAGCTGACTATTTAAACCTTGCACAAGGTCTAGCTGCTCTACTAGATGTGCTGCCATGAAAAGATCTGAAATCAATGTTTGTTTAGACTGTGAAATATGGAGGCAAAAAAATGTAAAAACTGGGAAGCAGCTTCACCATGGAGGAATGACCCTTGAGATGGTAAATGGAACGTTAACATCATGGAGATGACACCTTTGCAAGTATAATGCAATAGAAAACGTATCTGAGTTAAATTAAAAATTTTGGAAGGTAGAAATCAAGGTGATAAGTAGTATTTGCTCAGGATGTATGTCAGTAGATCTCTTAATGATGAGGAAAGTTTTACTGAAAGTTTTGGCATGGCGGACAAGACCTCTCCTTATCTGACTGGAGTCCATTTTTTCTGGAATCACTGGGCACCACAACTGGCCCTGGGCCCCGCTGCACCCAACGACTCACCATGTACCCAACACACCATGTGTTTATGGGTCTCCATCATTGCTGGTGATGTTCTCTGAGCGGGAACTCTCTTCCCAAAGTGCCGATTTCACACATTTCTACTCATTCTTTAAGACTGTAAGAGTTACCTGCTTTGGGAAGCTGTATATAACTCCCTTGAGAAATCAGGCATTCTTTACCCCATGCTTCCTAACATTTTGGATAGCTCTATACCTGCGTGATGGGCCACACTTGCTACTGGCTCACCTTCTCTGCACTCAGAGAAGGGGGGTGGCACCCTTTCTTTTCTTCTTGCCAAGACCTTTCACACCATCTCCCCATTGCTGCTGCTGAATGTTTCTGATACCTCTGAGCTTGGGACAGGAAAGAGGGAGGAGAGGCAAGAGGAGCAGGGGAGTTTTTTCTTGTGGGTATTATCACGGTGCGGTGATCACATTCTCTGGTCTTCGATGATGGAAGAAAATGGATTCTGTTTCTCATGGGCACTTTTGTGTGTTCTGTGGAGACCCCTCACTCCCATAGTTGGATAGTTCTCATCTGCTGCTGCTCTGATAAGGATGATGCCTCTCTATTCTTGCTGGTCACTTAATCCTCCCTCAACCCATTAACATCGGCCATGCTTCTGCTGAGGACTGTTTGCCCCTCTAGATGGCGCTTTTAGACAAGACCTACGACAAATTCATTCCAGTTCTCTCTTACCTGCAAGCCTCACATTTTGTCCATGGCAACCCTGCTGCCACCATGGCCTTGATCAACTCTAGGAATACTGCCTAATCCTGATGCAGCCCCTCTTTTTTGCTCATCCATCAGAGCAGCCAACCAGCTTGTCTCCTGTGTTGTGATGTTCCAGGTAAAGCCAGAGCTCCATTCACTGTGTCCTCCATACTGCACGTGACACACATTACTTCCCAGATGCTCTCCTTAGAACTCCTTCTCCCGATTTAGGAATTCTGGGAAAAGTCAAAATACTAAAGCTAACAAGCTCACACGTTGTTCTGTATTTTTCTTAGGACCATACAAACTTCTCGAGGTCAGGGACCATAGTCCAAGCGTCGTTGAACCCTTAGGGATACAGAGGCTAGTATATAATAAGTACTCAAGAATTTATCAAATGGATAATTTTAACTCACTTCTGATATATTTTGAACTTATTACAAAGGTTTCCTTTTTTAAAAAGTTGGGACAAAGTGATCTGATTTTTAGCACAGAACTTATTCTGTATGGTATCAGGGAAGGGCAAGAAGTAAGAAAGGGAAAACACATTTGGGTCACTTATGCTGCTGTGCAGAGAAAAAAGTGGATCAAGTCTCTATGAATATGGTCAGATACAAGATGTAAGAGGAGGATGGTGTCGCTGAGAGGAAAAATCACGAAACTCTTCTGAGATGCTCTGTGCATTGAGCATCAGGGCATTTGTTGAAATAGAGGAAACAGCTGCTCTATGTTGGCCAGCAGTTATCTCTAGCTCTCTTTGGCCTCACTCTGTCTAAAGAACACAGACAGCGGCAGTAATCCTTAGGGTGGGCAATTAGGAGAGTATGATGTTTTGAGCACATCATACTTACATTAAATTGATTCCACAGGCACAAATGTGTTTTTATCTCCTTTCAGAGAGAATGCTCTTTCAATGGAAATAAGGAAAAAGAATATGACAAGTTGGGAAGTGAACTCTCAAAAGAGATATGACCATCACTTAAAATTAATTCAGTGTCCAGATTCAGAGAAATTTCATGACAAGAGGCAAAAGGGACTTGCAGATGAAGTGACAGGAACACTATGGGTAAACTTTGAGAAACCACTCAGGACAGGATAGATGTCCAAAGATGGAAAATAGGAAAATGTTCTTTTTAGTTGCCTCAGCAGAGAAAATAAAATCTAGAAGCAAACTGGTAAGCTTACTCTCTAGAAAAATTCTCAAATAGCTTATTTAAAATGATTTCTGAATTCTTAGAAAAGAAAGAGGTGATGCCTATGAGTCAATATTAATTCTTATTATCAGGCTTCATGTAGTCATTGAAAAAATTCAATTTTTTATTGTTGTTCAGTTAAACATCTCCTGAGCATCCTGTTGGTGCTCCAAGCACTGTGGTAGCTACTGGGGATGTAGAGAAAAATGCAATTTTTGTTGTTGAGGTGTTTTTGGTATGAGAGGGCAGCCACCCCAATTTCAATCAGCTAACCCCTGAGCGCTTTGACAAAAGAAGGAACCAACCTCAAAGCTCACAGGAGGAGTACGGGGAGAAATAAAGCTGTGCTAGATCTGAAAGATGAAGGAGAAAGGACCAATGGGAAAGGTGGGAGGAATGTTCCAGAGTGGCTAATATGGAAAAAGTCATATAAGACTGAAGAAGCCCAGTGTCTGGGGAGAAATACAAGCATTGGTTTCTAAGTGATGTATGAGATGAGAGTAAAGGGATGTTGGGAATGAGTGAGAGAGGAAGGCAGAAGCCAGATATGACAGGGACGTGGGTCCATTGGAAGTAGATGGGTCTTTACCTTTTAGACTCTATAGCATGTGGGAACCAATTTTAAGCAGTGGAAAGGTGGTCGGTTTTGTTGTTGTTATTGTCGTCGTTTCTGTACATCTGTCTAACTTCGGTGTGAGCCACAGATTTAAGGAAGAGTTAAGGCTACCAATTAGGAAGCTATTGCAATTATCCAGGTGAGACATGAGCATGGTCTGAACTATGCACTAGTATTAAGATTGAAGTGGGAAATGAATGTGTTAAGTGCCCTGAGCAGCACCCAGTGGTTGGATGTAGGGGGTTTCTAGGATGCTCTGGGGATGTAGCAGTGGGACTGTAAATAACTAGTGATTTCTCCAAACATCATATAGGTATTTAGGAGGGGAAATAGACTCTACTGGGGGTAAGAGAGGGCAAGATGATGACATCTGATGGGATATCCAAGTAGATAGCTCTAGAAAGGCTTTAATGTGTGAATTTGGGGTTCAAGATTTAGGTCATGGCTGGAGATAAGATCTGAGATGTTAAGCACATAAGTTGGAGTCAATCCTGTAATAGATGATATAATCCTCCATATGGATGAATAAAGAGAATTGTAGGGAGGCATCAACCTTTAGGGAGACTGGTAGAAGGGAAAGAGCTCAACAAGAGACAAAAAAAAAAAATGAAAAGAAAGAAAAAGAAAGGAAGGAAGGAAGGAAAGAAGGAAGGAAAGGACTGATCGCA
This sequence comes from Potos flavus, assembly GCA_028534135.1. NCBI lineage: Eukaryota > Metazoa > Chordata > Mammalia > Carnivora > Procyonidae > Potos > Potos flavus. Next base: position 70,361,185 of record CM052899.1, on the reverse strand, counting down.
AAAGAGGAATAGAACCAGGAAAATCAAGAGCAGAGAGTAGTGAGAACAATGAGTGGTCACAATGTCAAATGCAGCAAGCACATCCAGAAATACACGTGCAGGCCAACAGTGGCAATCAGTGCAAAATAACCAAAATACATCTTATGAAACTTTAAGTTGCAAAAAGTGAACTATGGCACCCAAGTTTAAGAATAAGACCTGAAATATTTTTTTTTTTATCTACTTGTAAAGCCTGTGGTAATTGTATTGTCATATGAATAGCGCTATAAAGCATAGTGATGCTCTTTCTTCTGAATGCTTTCCTGGTTTTACAGCACCACAATATGTCTTTCAAGTTTTAAGAACATTTATGTGTTGAAGTTTATCTTAGTCCATGCAACAGTATTAACCACATTAAAAAAAAAAAAAAGCTGGATGTGCTGATTTCACCAAAATGACACCTGGATTATGTGCCATTTTTCTTTACAATGTTTTCTTAAATCTGTCATTATTCTGTTAGCTACCCATTTAATGATAAAGATACTAATCTAGCTGGCAACCTTTATAGGCAAATTTTATGCATGTTATACGAATCTTACTGCCTCAGGACAAAACTAACAGCCTTCTATGAAATTGGACATCGATTCTTTTTTTGTAGCAGATTATAAGTTTTCAAAGCACGTGCTAAAAATGCAAAGAAACATCCTCGGTAGAAAAGCAGAAACCTGCTCTAAGTGTTTATATATAAAACAGACACAATTTGCTAATTAACAAGTGTCCTCAGTTTCCTCCTGACCCTGGTGCAGCCCCTGGAAGCTAGAATCCAAAGCCCAGTGAATGCATATGAAGCCTGCCGTGCGTTCAGCTAACACTTATTGGCCGTGTTCTGTGGTCAGTCTGCCCTCATGCAGCTGATGTTTTTTATAAGGGTTCCTGCGGCAGGTAGCGCCAAGCTCTCGGGTGGTTAGGTTGCCTCTGCTTCTGTACAATTTCTTTTCTTAGCATTACTCTACAGTAGTCGCCTTTACAAAGATATTCCTGTAGGTGCCCCATTTGGCAAGGGATATTTGATCTCTGTTTAAGGAAGCAAAACATTTCTCAGAATCTAGCTAAGTAGAACGAAAACATTTCATCCCTGAAAAGGTACAGCATAGGGAATACAGTCATGGTATTGTAACAGCCGTGTATGGTGACCGATGGTAACTACGCTGGTGATGAACGTTGACGACATACGGAGTTGTCAGATCACTGTGCTGTGGAACTAACGTAACATTGTGTGTCAACTATACTTCCATTAAAAAAAAATTATCTAAAAAACTCCAAACCAACCAAAAAAAAAGAAAAAGCCAACAACCCAAAAAACCCATTTCATCCCAATTATAACAAGAAAAAAGAGAGTTTCCCTTCAGTTTACTTGAGCACATCTTTAGATTGCTGGATACTGTGTCACCAGCTGGCCTAAATGAAAACATGCTTTTGATACAAAACGATGGATGTGACACGTCTAAATAAAGAAAGCACTATTGGTATTTAACAAGTGCCCGGACTGTGGCCAATTACATACAAAATCGTGACCCTGGAAAACAAGCATACACTTTCTTCCATATTTTCCCAAATCGTCAATTTTGTATACTTGTTATTATTCCTGACTGAAATGACAACCATATTACTACCTGAGATACACTACACATTAGAGTTTGATAAAAGTTTAATGCTTAAAAACTGAATGAGAGGGGCGCCTGGGTGGCTCAGTGGGTTAAAGCCTCTGCCCTCGGCTCAGGTCATGATCTCAGGGTCCTGGGATCGAGCCCCGCATCGGGCTCTCTGCTCAGCAGGGAGCCTGCTTCCCCCTCTCTCTCTCTGCCTGCCTCTCTGACTACTTGTGATCTCTCTCTCTCTGTCAAATAAATAAAATCTTAAAAAAAAAAAAACTGAATGAGAGGAATTATTGTTTCACATCAGTATTTCAAAAGATTATGATCATGTGGTAGGTAAGTTAATAACACTGTGGACGTTTTCTCAAGGAGAAGATAAAATGGGACCAAAGGAACCATTAGCATCATGAATGGCAAAATCTCTGAATATCTTTAGTCTAGTGACTAAAGCGGACATAGTACCCATAGTAGTCATTCAAGGGCAGCTGCAAAATGAATGCCTGCTGGGGACCCGAAGGGGGAGGAAGCCACACTTTAGAATTTTACAGAATACCTTTTCAGAAATATCATTAATTCTGACCATGAGATTGGGATGTCCTAGACTGACTCAGTAGAGTCAATCTTGGGCTACAGGGAACGTGACCAGGCTGCCTTAGGGGAGTGGGGCTAGATTAGTAGGGTCACATCTGTAGCAAAACTGTTTTAGCTGAAGTTCACTCTGTGTGGAACCTAGAAAAGAGAAAGCCAGAGGAAGAAAGAATGGGCTGTCCATTTTCAGCCATGTTAAAAGGAAGAGTATTCTGACCACGGACCTTGAGGGTCCAGGACCCCTGGTGGTATTTGCGCAGGGACAGAGGCGGTTCTGTGGCTTGATGGTATTGCTAAGATCCCAGGCTTATCAAACAATTTCCTGCTTATAAGGTCGCTACCCATGTAGAGTCTCCTTTAAGAAGAGAATATGTTAACGAATGGGTGTTGGAGTTTTTTAAGCTTAGCAAAGTGTTCAATCTTCAATAAATGTTATAGGATCTGAATGCAAGTATCCTGAATTCAACACTTACTAACAGTAACTTGCTCAGAAAAATGTGTAGTGATTAAGATTGATTATACTGAACTAAAAATCTTCCACCATTATTTCTGCACATGGTTTTTTTTTTCCCCATTCAAAAGCCTTCATGAGTTTGAGAATAGTCTAATTACAGATCAAGTCAGATGTGACAGAAGGCAGGAGAAAGACCTTTATGACTTTGTGGTCCTATATTAAGCACACAGCAGGCCACTATAAATGTTTCTTGAATGAATTAACTAATTAAGCATCTACTAAAATCATTTCAAATAATACAAGTTAACAACTGTATCATATACTGGACTTTGTGTTGATTTTCTTCCCTTTTTGTTCTATTTTTTTCCTTTTCTTTTTATATTTGGTGTTGGAGAGTTTCACCATTTCTCTGTTCTAAACACGGGAAGATTTAAAACGACTACAGTTTTAAAGTAAAAAGTAAGTGGGGATGTGTCAGTGCTCAAAGAGAAGATATTTCTTCAAGAAATAATACTAATACTTCTATTTATTTTGCACATTCCTGTTAGAGGCTGTTAGGTCTAACAAGATGCCTGGAGGCCAGCAAAGGGAAGCCATGCCCAGCTGTTGGGAGAGTCAGAGGCCAGTCCTGGAAGCACTCCAAAACAAAGCCACAGGAAGTCCCATCAACCCGGACAAACACAAGATGGCTGACAAGGCAGGCTGGAAATCCCTGACCAAATAAGGAAGACAAATAAGGCACGAAACCCTGCTTCCCAGAAATCCCCACCCGGAGTAATGAATATTCCACCCCCCTTGTTAACAATTTTCAATAAAAGATAGCAACTCAAACTTTGGGGTGTCTATCTCTCTCTGCCTCTCTGTCTCTCTATCTCTGTCTCTCTCCTTTGCCTGCTCTCACATCTCGAGAGTGCAATATGGCTTTAATAAACTTTCCTGCTTGTGTTGCTCATCCCTTGTGTTGTGTCTGTCCTTGAATTCTTTCTTGTGATAAGACCAAGTGCCTTCGACAACATTTTTGGGACTGGCTAGGTCTAGACCTCAGGGCCCGGGGTCTCTCCAGCTCACCTAGCAACGTTCCTGTGTACAGTTCCCCCTACAGGTTAGTCCCCTTTAGTTCATCTTACTTTGTTGTTCACATAATGACTCTGTTGTTCATATAATGCCGTGGCACTAACAAAATTCATCTCAGGCATTTCTGGCTTTCACTACCGGAATTTGATTAGTCAATCTATTGTATCAGTGGCCACCATGACTTCAAGATGTAAGTTTATTACTTGAAATATAAACAACACAGTCAAAGAGAGAGAAAAATGTAGCCAACATTGATTACCAGGATATGCAGAGAATTAATGAAGAAAGGCCTGATCATCTGTGGTTCCATCATCACATTTTTCTCTCACTGATCCTCCTGCCTCTCTCTTATAAGGACCTTTGTGATTATATTGGGCCTACTTGGATAATCCAGGCTAATCTATCTGTCTCAGGATCCTCCATTTAATCCCATCTATAGTCTTTCTTAAGTAAGGTAACATACTAATGAATTTTAGGGATTAGGACATGGATTGATTTGGGGGCCATTATCCCACCTACCAAACTGACCAATGGACTTGAATGTCCAACCCCCTGACAGCCATTCATTTCTTACTGTACATACAAACACTGACATTTGGGTCAGGAAGCTCTGTCCAAGTTCCAAGAATAAACTGAGTTTTGAGCACACCAACAAAGTTGTAGTCCATGCTGAGACCCGTGAGTTTTCTTGTTTGTCTCATCATTTATGACTATATCTGGTGTTTGTAGTTTTAGGGGACACTCTGTTTTTTGTTTTTTTTTTTTTAAGATTTTATTTATTTATTTGACAGAGAGATCACAAGTAGGCAGAGAGGCAGGCAGAGAGAGAGGGGGAAGCAGGCTCCCTGCTGAGCAGAGAGCCCGATGCGGGACTCGATCCCAGGACCCTGAGATCATGACCTGAGCAGAAGGCAGCGGCTTAACCCACTGAGCCACCCAGGCACCCCAGACACTGTTTTTTTTGATAAACTCTTAGAAAGTGTTAGGTAAAGATGTTGAAGGAAACATACTTCTTGTCAGGAAAAAAGAGAATCATTGAAAGTCAAACAATCTTATTCTCTACTTTTAGTTTATTCTCTGCTTTAGTTTTTCAGGATGATTTTTAAGAAACATGTCTTCCTAAATATGTGGGTGAGATTGTAATATATTTCTTTATCGAAGTGTAGCTCATTATATGCTTGGAAAATGTTAAAGCATGGAAAACTATACGGCTTTACTTTTGGGGGGGTCTCCTATTACCCAACTAGGAAAAAATATCATGCATCAAACAATAGGAATTTATTTATCTTGGGGAAGCCTTGGAGAAATAGAAGATAAAATGGAAAGCCTGAATCACAAGACCTTTCAAGTTCAATGATTAGTTCTGTTCTTTATCTGACTTTTTAGGAGTAAAATTTTAACACAGGTTTTTAAGTTCATGACAAAATTTTATTTAAAAAATACTCAAGGGGCGCCTGGATGGCTCAGTGGGTTAAAGCCTCTGCCTTCAGCTCAGGTCATGATCTCAGGGTCCTGGGATCGAGCCCCGCATCGGGCTCTCTGCTCAACAGGGAGCCTGCTTCTGCCTGCCTCTCTGCCTACTTGTGATCTCTCTCTCTCTGTCAAATAAATAAATAAAATCTTAAAAAAAAATACTCAAATTTTCTGTAGGATACTTCATTTTGTGGGTATGAGTAATAATTAACTAAAGCTTTCATCTTAAAATGCCTTCAAGAACCATCAAATTCTAGAGATGGAAGGGTCCCTAGAGACTACCCATTTAAACCTCCATATTTTATGAATTGGGAAACTGAGCCCCAGAGAGCTTGACCTGTCCAAGTCAAGCTCTCTCCTGTCTACCTGGAGTGGTAGAGGTGCCCAGGTTCAGGAGCCAAGTCTCCAGGCTCCCAGTGCAAGCTTTCGTCACTCTGGCATTCTACTTCCTGATTCTCTTTCATTTTTCTCCTGCTTTTTTTTTTTTCTTGTGTACTTGGAACAATAACTAGGTCCAGCAAAGAAAACTCAGATTATACTGTCATCACTCTCTCTGGCGATAGGAAGAGATATCATATTGAAGGGAAAAGGATTTGAAGCTTTATTTTTATAGATTTCAATCTTTTCATGTGAAGTCCTCCTCACCAGAGAAAACTGAGAATTGGTTAGAAAAGGAAAGAGCTACTAAGAAAAAAAGGACGTAGAATAATCTAAGAAGTCCCTCCCTTTATCTTCTTGTTTTGCCCTGAACTTCTCAGTCTTTGGAACTCAGTCCAGCAAATTTTCCCTACCTCTCAGTAAGAGTTAGGTGCTCTAGCCATAATCCTAATCATAACCCTGATATTAAAAAGAATCTAATCTTTCATTTGAGCTTCAAAAACCACATAACACCATATTATCATTCCTTCCTTTCAGACTTTTCCTATTTTTTACTGCTCTTCATATTTATCAAATAGACTTGAGGTATTGGGTTTTTCAAGAGTCCCAACCAGTTAACTTTACTCAGATTTTCCTTCCCTTCTGTTGGGAAGACAAGAGATAATTTATACATAAGACTATGAATAACATTACTCTTTCCAGAAAAATTGGATAATCAATATTGACATTCTTAGTAGATGCTTCCTAATAACTCTTTGGTTTAGTAGAGAAGATAATACAAATTCTAAATTTCCATACAGTGAAAATTCATACATTTGAAGAAAAATAACCATTCCCTTAATTCTAATGGAGAAATTTTTGAAAAGAAAAGTACCCAATGAAGGAAGCCTAGACCTCAGGGTCTATATTTATTCTTAGCCCTTGATACTTGTGAAGATACGTTTTGGAATGCAATTTAGTCCATGATGATTTTTTTTTCTTTTTCATGGAGCCAAACTGGTCTATTGTACAACTCTGAGATTTTGTCCACAGGACACAACGTCAACAAATAAACTCACTTAAGAGACCAAACAAATAAAAAACAAATCACCTTTAATCTCACTCATATCTTCCTTTGTTCTATGGTGAAAAACATCATGTCTTCCAGAACACGGAGCACATCTGCCCAACCAGCTAGAGTGTGCACTCTCCAGCCCTAACTCTGTTTATCTCTTGGCACAGCTCTCGGTTTCACAGAGGCTCTGTGCATAGCCATAAAGCGGTCACCCTAATTTTAGGTCTGAGGTAGCAGTCAGTCTAATCTTGCCTAGATCTGAACACAGTGACTCATGGCCACTCAAATCCTGATGGAGGCACGTTTGAGAGATGAAGCAGTCTGAGATAGTAATAAACTAGTCTGATCCTACCCCTGGCTTGACCCACATTTTCTCTTTTGAAAGTGCCTCTTGTAGAAAGGGCAATGGAGACCTAGGAAAATCATATTGGGCTTGATACTTCTTACCACATTTGGGACGTGGGGTTGGTGTTGAGGTGTGAGGAGCCCCCCTCTTCTCTGGCTGAATTTCAGCTGGGCTCCCCGGGAACTGGAGCCAAATTCCCTGCCACATAGGGGTAGGAAAAGAAATCTGGATGCCTACACATGGGCACTCCATGGGACCCTCGTACCATCTGAAGACTCATGTACCTTCTGCTGTGAGCAGTCCCCCTTGTGCTACTAAGATGAGGGTTCCTGTGGGCAGTCCTGTTTGGGGAATCAGATACTTAACTTGGGTCCTCTTCTTGGCTTCTTTTTAAGTCTTAGGTCACTTCTTTATGCTATTTTTTTTTTTCTAGTACAGTTACACACAGATATTTCATCTCCCTGAATTGCTATTTTGTTTTTGGTGTTGGTGATATCTATGTATTTGAAAAGCCACCCATAGCCTTTGGAGAAAGAGGAACATCAAATATTCCTTTGATAGATAATTTAAGTGAGATTTGTCTCTCAACTGTTGAAGGACACTGTAAGAAGACAGTTATTGCCAAGAGTTGAAAGCAGGAAACGGACTTACTGTCACCACGATCAGCCAGGATGACCACCCTGGTGGTGGGGAACTGGGCTCCCAGTCGCCCTCCCAAAGGCAGGCTCAGTGAAACGCTAAAGGATTCCTCCTCTTCATAGAGGGAGTCATCGATGATCAAGACCCGGCAGCTCTTCTCAACCTCCTCCTTGTCAAAGTGGAGGATGCTGGTGTGGCCTTCTGGACGTGAGATGTAGTCAGAGAAAGATAACGCAGTTGAAGGAATGGAGCCTGTGGCAGAAGCTATAGGAATATGAGATGGAACAGAGAAGGTGAGAAGAGAAGGAATTAAGTAGGAAACCTGTTCCCCGCTGGTTCTTCAAACGATTTTGAGGTAATAGCATTGAGCACAATGCTGTATGACTTATAAACCACACCTATCTCTGACAGTCACAGATATTAATATTGTAATTAGAAGGCTTTCAGAACAGACCCTGGCATTTTGACACGATCCACAGTTAGTGTCTCTAAACAGGGTATGCATTGAATAAGGTCTGTTTGGATTAGGGGCTAAATAAACTGAAGGATTGTAAAATACTAGGCCTGGTTTATCTCAATTTGTTCATGTTACAGATGGGAAAACTGAAGTGCAGAGAGATGAGGACCAGAGAACCGTGCTGTGGTCCTGGTGCTGATGTTTCTTGCCCTATCCTTCCCACAGCGGCAGAGCTGCCAAATCGAAACTATAAGTTCATTAAATAATAACAAATTTCCGTTTCCTTCTCCTCACCTCACTCCCAGTTTCTGGCAATCACCATGAATTCGTCAACTCTAGGTACTTCATGTTAGTGGAATTATTATTATATTTAAAATTAAGTCTTTTTTTTTGTGACTGGCTTGTTTCACTGAGCACCGTGTCCTCAAGCTTCATCCATGTTGTAGCATGTGATGGGATTTTCTTCTTTTTTAAGGCTGATTAATAGTCCATCGTATGTATAAACCACATTTTGTTTATCTATCCATTTGTCCATGAATACTTGGGTTGCTTCACCTTGGCTACTATGAATAAATGTTGCTATGATAAGGGTGTGCAAATATCTCTTCAACTTTGCTTTTAACTTCTTTGGATATATACCCAGAAATGGGATTGCTGGACCATATAGCAGTTCTATTTTTAATTTTTTGAGCAATTTCTGTACTGTCTTCCATAGCAACTGTACCATCTTATATCCCTACCTTGAACTAATAGTTCAAGTCAGTGTATTTTTTTTGCAGTATTAAAAAAATAGCAACACACAGATTGAGAGCTAAAAGAGTAAAAAGTAGTCACAGTAATTTAAATGATTTAGTCAGACCAGATTTAGGTAGAACAAAGACTGTGTAAAATAACTCAATTTATTAAATAAGCAATTTTTGAAAAGCCTAAGTATTTCCCACCATACTTCTCTTAATGAGAAGCAGTGGGGACATGACAGTGAACTTCTGAACTGACACTCTAGTCTTGCAAGGGTCTCTCTCGCTTGTAGCTGTGGTATATGCATACATGAGGGCTAACACCAATGTCCACTGTCTTCTTGCTAATAGGAATCAATATAAATACAAGTTGATATCTACATGCATGTATATGTACAGCTTGTTAAAAAATGAAAATGCTTTCCAAATTGACTTTCTAGGTTTTGCTCAGAGAAGCATTAACTCATGAAATGTTTCAGGATGACTTTTCAATAGAACAAATTTTAGAATGATCAGGTAGTAACAAATGGACTGGTTATTCTGGGAACCTAAAAAAAGGTTAGAGTTGGAGGGATTGATGAGAATAAAACTTGTTTACAAAGGCAGAGGGCAGGAACTACTAGACATGGATAGCTACGGGGGGGATGAGTAGTTTCTGGGGAAGCTAGCCAAGTTCTGGTGCCAGCCTGTGCTTTGAAATTTATTCCTTCATGACGTTCCCTCCTGCTGCAGTCCTGTGAAATCCATGCATTGAAAAGCTCTCTGAGCCAGTAAGGAAGGAGAGGATGGTCCTTAGGATGTCAGAGACAGAGCCATCAACAAGGACTAGAGAGAAGCACTCCCCAGCTAAATGGGGAGGTAAGTGGCTCCAAAACAGAATGCTCACAGGACACAATGACACCCTGTTTGGGAGACTTTTTATGCTTCAGGATATACACACAAAATGGGACAAAGGTCATAAAGTCTTACAATAATCTGATTAGATAACAAACAACTTTTGGGATGCTTTTCTAAGAGTGCAAAGTTTAGAAGGGATGATTCATGAGAATACACTTTTTTCTTTACCCTAGTCATCCGGCGTGCAGAATGTTGATATGACAGCCGATGTGAGAAAACAATCTTTTCAGAAACTGCACATTTAGCTCCTCAGGATAAATACCAAAAGCAGATACACACTGGACTTGCATAGTGAGTATCTAATGTTATCTTTATTAAGTAGCAACTATCTTTATTAAATCTCTTTTGCAATATATTTCATCTAGTGAAGGGTCAAATAATGATTTATCATAGTTCATAAACAAAAGTGAGTGGGATTTTCCCCTTTTCTGTTCAATCTTTTCAGCTAACTGATCTGCTTGGTGAAATAGACATTTATTTAATTAGGTAGCTTTCTGGGTTCAGTGAAAGATCGAAATATAATTCTTACTGAAAATCATTTGGCTGTGGAACTCTACTAAAACAAAAAGTAAAACAATACATTTTAGCATTTTTTAAAGCAAGTTTTAAAAAAAATATTTATTTATTTATTTATTCTTAGAGAGGGAGAGAGAGCATGTGTGTATGCAGGGGCAGGGGCAGAGGGAGAGAGAAAACCTCAAGCAGACTCCCTGCTGAGTGTGGAGCCCGACCCTGGGGCTCTATTCCAGGACCCTGAGATCATGAGCTGAGCCAAAATCAAGGTTTTGGTGTTTAACTGACTGAGCCAGCCAGGTGCCCCCAGCAAATTTTTTAACAACACCTAGTGTTGATAGGAAAGAGTCTAATTTACATTTCATTTAATAAAAAATTCAGTTTATCTAAATGGCCCAGTCTTCCTAGGATTCAGGAACTTTTACTTTGGAAAACCAATGATCGGTTACATGTAATAGTCAAGAACAGCGAATACTGTTTTTATTTTAGTTTAAATCAAAAGCAGCGTTTTATTGGTAGCAAGTTAAGAACTCCCAAGAATTAAGAGAGAAAATTCTGTTCTGAAAACATTAACTATAACCCGAGGTATAAGAACAGGTCCTTGGCAAGGACATATACATATGGACATATACATACATATACAAGGACATATACATACATATACAAGGACATATACATATCGCTTATATAATAGTGAAGCATGTCCGAGGAGTAGGAATGGTATTCCTGGTTGTTTTCAAAAAGATGCTTTAGCAACTGGGCCTCAAGTCTTATAGGGCCACTAGCCAGTGGTTGTTCTATAGCATTTTTGCAGGGAACATTAGAGAAGGCTCTCCTAGAACACGTCCCTTGTTGTTTGCGTAGGTAGATTATGAGGCAAGATGGACTGTCTTAGTGAGTATCGTTTAGTTCTCCAAAACTAAGGTTAGACCCAAGGATTCATTTCATACTAACCTAAGAACCACCCTCTCCCCTCCGCCCACCAGTGTGAAGATTTGCTGGTACCGTCTAACAACTGGCTCTCCGAATAAACAAAACACCCAAAAGCCCTGATCTGTAGTCTTTGCCGATTTTTGCCATGTAAATATCAGTGTGAAGCCAGAACCTGGATTTGGGATGACGGCATGCACAACGGACTCTTACCCTCAGTTTCTAGCGGGATCCAGCATGCCACTGCATCCCTAATGAGAATGGCATAGATTTTCCTCAGTCCAAGCCCATCTCAGACTCTATCACTGGGAGTCTGGGAATCTGTGAAGTTATTTAAAAAAAGTTATTATTTCTTTACAGAGAGCATATATGGCTTAGTGTCTGGGGCCACATGGTAAATTTGCTTTATAAAGATCATAGATCATACTTAAAGTCAGAGAAAGCCCTCTCAAGAAACTATACTAAAGGGCAAGGGAATCACTATATTTTGGTATTTGATAACTTTATGAGGTGGCGAGGGCCTTTTATCAATGAGAAAATTGAGGCAGAGAATGCCCTGGTGACTTATCCATGAGTCAAAGACCCGAATCCTGATGGGGCATTTTTACTTCTCCACATTATCTTTAGTTATTATATTACTTAATTATAAATTCTTTTAAACATACAAATTTCCTTTAGTATAGATTTTTAATAGGGCAGCAAGACAGGAAATCACCCGTCTTTAAAAGCGTAGCATTTAACTCCTGGTTGGAACAGGTCATTGTCAGAAGCCCCAGGCACAGTCCATGTCATGGCCGGGAGGGTCTGTGACTGGGACAGCTGGGGGAGCAAGTGGAGAGAAAGGAAGGGTGGGGAATGCTGAGTTGGAGGGCATGGGAGCTCCGTCTAGAAGAGTCTTTGGGACACTGTTCCTGGTACTCTGGGGTGCTCTCCCACTACGAAACATGCAGAGGAAATATTATTCTGGCTTTTCTGTGCTCATAGGAATAAAGAAAATCCTCAGGGTTGGTCAGAATAAAACAAAAACAATATCCTAAAACTTCTAAACCCCAAATGTCAAAAAGCTAGAGAAGGGAATTCCAGGCAGAAGTGGTGTGGCCCTGAGAGCAAGTACAGCATCAGCCCTGCAGGGGGAGCTGTGTCCTGGGCCTGAGGCTCCATCAGAGAGCAGAATCTGAAACTCTGCAATTAAGCCTGGGGATGCAGGGGAGCAGGAGTGTTTCTGGGTCAGCACTGCTCTTAAATCCTGGAAGAAGCAGCACAAATCCTCCTTGGAGGAAAGCCTCCTCAAGTAAAGACCTCAGATCTTTCACAGATTCAATCAAATAAATGTGAGATGTTGAACGCATAGAAAAGACAGATCACTGCAAAGATGACTTTAGACCATGGACAGGCTTTTTAACAACAGTGGAAGCTGGAAGATGCTGTAACTTCCAAATGCTGGGAAAAAATAACTGTCAACCTAGAATTGCAAGACTGAGGTTGAAATAAAAACAGCAAGCCTCCAGTCAAGAACCTTCTAGTTGATCCAAAGGACCCCTCTGAGGTGCAAGGTGTAACCTCTTTAACCTATGAACGCTCTTATAACCAAATAAATAGACACAGAATATTTTTTTTTAAGGAAAAAAAAAAAAAAAGGAGGTCTTCTTTTTGGACGTGCTTGGAACCTGCTCAGAATAATCTGCTTTCTACCTCCTCCTTAACATGACCCAGAGAAACAGCCCAATCAGAGAAGTGGGGCTGGGCCACGGCCTGTGGTTCACCACACAGTCCTTTGCAAATGGATAAAGTCGATCATTTAAAAACCTCAATCTATTTGACTTGGGGCTGACCAAAACCACGGGATGATTCAGTGCCGTTCGTGGACTTTTGGTTTTAGGTTCTGTGGTTTGCTCTTCATCGGCTGTTTTTTTTCAAATAAGAGCAGTTTCCTAACAAGGAAGTGACTAGTGAGAAGAAAAAGATAAATGACATCCATCTTAAGAATAAAACAGGGTCAAGAACTGATTTGCACACATCGTTCCCAAGATATCCTAGAGCTTAAAACATTTCACTAGAGAGTCATAGTTCTCCATCAGGGAGGGAGTTAATCCCTCCAACTCTTCGTCTCCCAAACAATTTTTTTTTAAATACAATGCCCCCATGTCATTGTCACAGAACACCGATGATGGACCTTACAGACAGGTAACAAGGACGGGCAACTCCATGGCAGACTGAAACTTTAATGGTGGGACCTTGATATCCCCATCAAAGCACAACATAAAATGAATCACTCCTTTCATCTACCTGTTGGTGTAACATGCATTCAGTATTTGTGAATTACTACTAAGGTACAAAGCATGAGTTTGCTTTCTAGTCAACTGTTCATACTGCTTATGCTTATTTTACTCATGAAAATAAGAATTGGTAAAGATTCATTTTAATAAGAATGCCATAAAGGTTTAAATAACCAAATTAAGAGGTGCCCGTGTGGTGCAGTTGGTTAAGCATCAGACTCTTGGTTTCGGCTCAGGTGGTGGTCTAGGGATCGTGAGATCGAGCCCCAGAATGGGCTTTGCACTCAGGAATCTGCTTAAGACTCTCTCTCTCTCTCCTTCTGCTCCTTCCTCCCTGCTCTTTCTTTCTTAAAAAACAAATAAATCTTTAAATAACCAAATTAAACTCTTACCCTCTGAGATTTTTGAGTATCTGTGGGGATTAGGCGAGGATAAATACCACAATGGCATTCCAATGTGCATACAAAATTTACAAGGTCTCGGTCCCCTGTGATTCCATAGAGGTATGCAAGAATCGCTGTGACCATGAACGCCATGGCTTTGTGCTCCAGGGAAGGACCCCTGGCCCTGTTATACTTTTTAAACTTATTTTTATTTTTTTATTTTTTACTGAAAGCATGAGAACTGCCTTTTGTGTGGGTCAAGACTCAGGTACTGAGTGGTCTGAATTGTGTGTCCCAGCTAAGGAGGGAGTTTTCTGGGAATATCAGTCTTGAACTTGGAGACCTTATTGGAAGTTGGGTCCTCCTGAGGAGTTCTATGGGAAGCTAGATCTGCGTGTAGCTTCTCCTGTGTGGGATGGAGGCATCCCTTTATGACTCATTGCCAAACCTTCTGAACTTCCTAGTTTGTTCTGCTGATCTTTCTACAGTGTAGCTCTTTCCAGGAGCAGAGGGATGGGCAGACCTCGGTGGTCCTTTCCAGTTTAGCAATTGCAATTGATCTTCCAAGTTGGTCTATTTACACCCTTGTTTCTGCCATTCACATCTGGGAAACTCTAGAATCCTTGTCTTCCAGACAGTATGCGTGTGCACAGAGAATATGCCACCGGTACCAGAAGCAGCCCAGCTGGAACCCTAGAGTACAGAATGAACGCACGTTCTCCATCAGCTTCTCTGCCCAGCTGCAGCCCCTCCCCTGCAAGCCCAGGACCTCATTCATTCTAAGACTTGTACTAGAGCCCAGAGTGGACTGGGAAGAGAGAGCAAAGCACATCCTCCCAGGGGTCACCTGGCAAAGAAGACCTCAAGGACTGTCTCACCTTGTAATTTCTTCTCCTTGCTTTTCACTTTCTGTGCGGGGTAACATCAGGTTAGAGAGAGCACCGAATCCTAACCACTAGACCACCAGGGAAGTTGGTAACATCAGGTTAAAACCTAAGTTACACGTAGCTGGCAGTGTCTGATGCCTTCAAGAGGGGAGTCTTTGTTAAAGAATAGGCTTTAATGAACAGGGCTGTTCATCTCTGAACATAAAGCCAAAAACAAATGTGAAGATCTTGAAGATGTGCTACAGAGGCTTGTCCTTGTAGCTGGCTTTGAAAATCTCAAAATAAATTACCTGCTTACTGCCAAATTCCTTGTCCTCAGGGCAGAGGAGAATTTATTCTCGTTCCTTTCCTCAACCTTGGCACTATTAATAGATGGGATAGATGATTCTTAATTGTGGGGCCTGTGCTGTGCATTGTTGGATGTTTAGCAAGTGTGAGCATAGATTTGGAGAGATTGCACGAATGAACGGAGAGTGGTCAGGCCATATACAAAAACAGAAATCTGACCCACCCTCTGCAGCAACCCGTCGAGGAAGTGAAACCACTACCTCTTGTGACATTTGGCCTCAAATGGTCAGGACTTAGTAGCTGCCAGCTTCTCTAATTTTTGCCCTGGCTTCCAATTTAGGACCAATCAGAGAAAGCCAAACATACTTCTCTAATCAAACACGTAGGCCTCCAGCTTCCTTATGCCAACAGCCTCCAATAGGGGGATGCCTTCCCTTTTTTCCATTATGAAGCTGTGCACTCCTCTGCCTGTCTTTGAGTCTCTGCCAAATGCAAGTGATGGTGGCTGACCCCCCAGCTATAGTGAGCTCTGAATAAATTAGCCCGGGACATAAGTAAAAGATACATATTTGGTTTCTATCCCTGCTTCCTGGCACACAAGCTCCTTAAACCCTAGAATCTTTGAAGTGATATGTCTTTTTACATGCTAATGAGATGACTGGTGGTGGAGGCTCCTAGATAGCATTGGAGGATGGGACACTGGTTGCTGCGGAAACCAACTAGTGATTAGAGGGTTAGGATTTTCAGCCCCACCCCTAATCCCCAGGGAGGGGAGGGGAGCTGAGGGATGATTTAATCACCAATGGCCAATAATTTAATCAACCATGCCTATGCAATGAAACCTCCAGAAAAAAAAGCCTAACTAAAGGGGTTCAGAAAGGCGGTCTGGTGGGATGGAGCCCTTACCCTGTAGGGTCTATGTTATCTCCAGGTAGATGGCATCTGAATTGAATTTGGGACACCCAGCGGGTGTGTGCAGAAATTGGAGAATTGTTTGGTATGGGAAAAACCTGAGCTCCTCTGGTATTTGAGGTGAAATATTGGTGTGAGTGTAGAAAAATGTAGTTTACTTTTATAGTTTCGTCTTCTTCTCATTTGTGTGGTCTTCTTAGGTCCATTGTTTTTGTCTATTACATAGTTCTAATGAGTGAAAAAATATGACCTTGAGAGATTGGACAGAGGACAGCTAAATTTTGACTGTACAGAAATGGAGAGGTCAGAAAGAATGGGACATTGTTTTGAGGGGTAAGGACACCTGGGCCCATGATTAGGGGGCATTTTTCATTGCTGGGGGCTGCCAGGGAGGAGAAGAAGAGACCGAGTAGTACATACAGACTATTTTACCTTATTTCTTAGGTGCAATGCGGGCTATTAAAAGTAAGAATCCCTTATTTATATTTTCCACCAGCATATATAAACTATTTTCACATAAAATGTCTCATTTGGCCCTCAAACAACTTTATGAGGTAGTCACAACATACATTTTCATCCCAGTTTCCAGTGAAATTTTACCCTTGGTTGAAGAGACCAGTTGCGGCCGAATTAGGGCACCTGCACGTGGTTGCAAGGTTGTCAAGCATCAGGGCACGGACCCGGGCTGATCCAGGCTTCAGTCCTCCACACTCTTGGCTCACCGCCCAGCTACTCCCCGCAGCCCCACGGTCCTGCCTAAGAATCTTATTCCTGGGTGTCAGCACCCCGCAAAGCCTCCTACCTTCATGTGTAGAGCAAACGACCGTGAGTTCTTGGCTAGCATCTCCAGATCGTCTTACTGGAATCAAAAGCTCTCCAACATGCTCTTCTATTTTGTATTCTGCCTCTGGAATATAAACTGTTGATTCTAGAAAAGATGGTAGAAGATACTTCAGCAAGATTCCAGTGGACTGGTAATACTAGTGATATTTTAACCTGAGTAGAAATGTACAAAATCTTTGACTTATATTTTTCAAACATGATTAGCTATATGAGATACAGTTGGGATAGAAAATGTTTCTTATTAACTGGAGCTGGAGAGGCAGTGGAATTGGGTTTAGGAGGCTTTTGAAAGGTTAAAAAGGAAAGTTACCACTAAAATGGAAGGGAAAATCTTGCATCAATTTTGTCTTTTTTTTAAAAAATCAAGTTTTAGGTCTTCTAAATAGAGCTCACACATTTCTACCCTTGTTTTACTTTACTGCTTATATATATGTATATTTTTTAAGCTTTTAACTTCCAGGTAATCTAATTAATTAATGCAGAAAAAAAATTTTCCCCTACTTTATTCAACTAACATTTTATTCAACACTTATTGTACAGATATTGTGTGGGAGACACTGGCCAATTAATATTTTGAGAAAAATTAGTTACTGGTTTTCCCTTAATTTTCTTATTAAGCTTTTTATTTTAGTTCTGGTATAGTTAACATACTCCTACCTTTAATCTTTAAAATAATATTCCCATTGGAATTTACCAAGCTGTGTGTGTGCATCGGTATGTACGTACATGTGTGTATATTTCCGCATGTATACACATCATGAGAACATTCACTGAAATATGAATATGAATATTGGTTATCTCTTGTTGATGGAATTATGTAGAGTATTTTCCTTTGAGTTTTTCAACGTTTGCCAAGGCTATTCATTAAGCATGCATTGTGCAATTAAATACATGGGTTTGTTGAAAAAAATAGAAATGTAAAGTGGGTTGTTCCTACTCCCAGAGTGAAGTGGACAACTGATCGGACCACATTTAACTTCTTTAGTTCTTTCCTTCATAACATATATACACATAGATTCTTCCCCTTGGAAGCAAGAAGGAAAAATATTATAGTAGACCATCGTTTCTTCTTTTGGAACTATTACTAAGCTATAATCCAGAATTTGATGTTGAATTGTCTAGTTATCATGGATTAATTTTTTTCTTCTTTATTTTGCTGCCTAAATTAGTTTCGACAGATACTGGTATCTACCTCTAAGAAAATAGTGGTATTGATTTACAGAGGAAAAGACCAATGATAATTTTCTTTCTGCCATTTTACCCTCCTATGGTAGTCTATTGTCTTGACATCTTTTGATTCAAAAGGTTGGCATCATGGAAGAAGCTAAAAGTAAGTTAAAGTTATTAGCATCATGTGAAAAAACTGGGAAAATACATTAATACTGAGTTGTTCAGACATGTTCTCTATTTTTCCATTTTGAAAAGCCTGCTCCCTTTAGTCTATGAATCCAAATCCCATTTATTCTTCAAGACTCAGCTCAAACCCTCCCTCCTCCAGGAGGTTTAATTGCTTAGGACTATGGTGATCTCTCCACTTTCTTACCTCTGAACTCTTGACTGCTTTAGCCATGTATTCTAACATTGGGCTTTCCTAACTGATCCAGGTGTCTAAGTGTTGTTATCAACAAAACTGATAAGATATCTTGTTCATTGGATAATGGGGCAACATTTTCTACTTTTGTCTGCCAAAACCCAAAGGGTATAGAACAGTATTTCCCAAATTGTATTTAGAGGAAACTATAAGAGACTCTAAGAGACTATAAGAAACTATAGGATACTCCTTGGGGACAATAAATTTAAAAAAATTCTGTGGTCTAGTTGGGGAAAACTGATTAAACAATGTTAAGCAGGTTTCTTTGTAGGAGAATTTCTTAGAAAGTTTAATATGCTAGTATAAATTATGATGTTCAAAGAAAGGAAGATATTTGAAACCATTTCTAGATTTATTTGGTCCATGGAAAGCTTTCTGATCCTGTTGTAGAAATTCTGTCATACTACTTTCTCTGTTATGCAGTTTGGGACACACGAATACAGAGGACTCACCATGCATTTCTGTGAATTTAACTAAGATTTATGCTCTGGTAGTAAGTCATGTAATTCTAGGGGATGCCTAAATTCTTTCAACTATTATGCCAATCGATGTGTCTAATTAAAATTCAAAGATGAATACTAAAACCTTCCTTAAGGCAGTATTCTTCTCCTTTCATGAAAAGGGGCAGCCAATAGCACAATTAGCAGTTAAAACTTTTTTCCTTTTTTAATTTATCTTGGGAGATATTTGCTGTACGAATGAATGAATAGATGAATCAAATGAGCCTGTGATTCAAGAATGATGCACAACTCTAACAGAACTTTGTGGAACGCATGGTAAAACCAACAAGTTGACTGGTACCCAGCAGCCACATCTAGGACAAGGAATATCTAAAGTCCCTCCCTGATCTGTTGAGGTGCTCCCTGAAAATGGTGAGAAGATAGTGGCCTGGAAGGAGTCCTGAGGATCAGCCATCTGGGGGCAAAGCTGCGCCATATTGAGTGTGTAAAGAGCTAACTGAGGGCTTGTGCATATTTTAAAGGAATGCTGGTAAAGTCACGTCTATTTCAATCTCCTAGATTTCTTTTCAAAAATCCCAAGCAAAAGAAAAATTACTGCCTTAAAGTGATGACTTAACTTTAAATCCTAAATGGTGTGAACATGTTCTGTGGCTTATGGAGACTGAGGGAGGAATGAATGCCTGAAATGGACGCAGGAACATGTACTGGTTAATAAATCATACCAGCAGAAACCACATACCATCTCCAGGGTCGACAATTTCGACAGTTGCCATTTCCGGAAACTCCAGTACAGCCATGACAGGGTTCAATAGAATGATCTGGAAGGTCTCCGAAGCCTCGTATTTATTGTCTGATATAATTCTCACCCTCCATGTGGCCGTAGTCTGTCCAGGATTGAAGTGGACCTGTTTCTGAGACTTTCCTTTAAAATCTTTATCTTTTTTTGCAGTTTCACCTTTGGTTACAATGCCTAAATAAAAAATGGGAAACTATGAATGTAAAGAAGCCAAGTCACTGAAGAAAGATTTTTTCAAAGAAGATTCTTTTGTTGATAAAAAACAGATAACATGGAAGTTACTTCTTTTAATGCTTCCAAAAGACATTTGTAAACTGCACTTATTGGCTAAGAGTGTATATAAGCAAAAGTAAGGGAAGTGAGAGGGAAGGAGGGAAGGAGGATAGACCAAAAAGAGAGAACAGAGAACAGTCATTAACTTATTTATTTTACAAATATTTACAAATACAAATATTTACTGAGGGCATCTGATATGCCAAATTCTACCAGGTGCTCAGGATTCAGAGATGAGTATGCAACTGTTCCAGCTTCCAGAGAAGCCACTAGAATGGGCACAGTATGGAGGTGGAGATCTTTGGCTGTTTTATTCACTGATGCACTCCTGGTGATCACAACAGTGCCTGGCATAGAATTAGCATTCCATGAATATTTTTTGGGTGAATATGTTGTATCTAGTAATTTCAACAGTTTCAATTAACAGAATTAATTTTTTTCTCATGTGGATCTTCACTCATGGTGGCTTGAATCCTCCTGTGTTTAGTAATTTATAATTGTAAGAGGATTGATAGCAATTTGCAGACATGTAAGGTGCTGTTGGTAAAAATGGAGAGGAGGGGACAGGTTTGAGGTCTGTTAGGAAATAGGAATTGACAACTCACTAAAGAAATGGAACAATAGCAACGTAGTGTTGAAAGTACCCAATATGAGATACAAGGTGAAAGTTACTACCCCCTCCAGACTGAATAGAGACTCCCCTCACCACAAAAAGTTCCATAGTATTCTAGATTGTTTGGTTTTGATTTTAACATCCTAATGAAGGTCTAATGAAGAATGCCTGCATCTCATCACTTTAGGTCTCATTATAAGGTGAAGACTCTACAGTTGTCCGAATGTGTGAAATCAAATATTACCCTCCACCCCCATCCCCAGCCCGACACCAGCTGTTGTGAAAAGCTTTACATAAAATGAGGTGAATAGCTTCTTTTGCCCTTCCCTCTGCTCACTCTCAGAGAATCTGATATCTTGTAAAAGACACCCAAACCTATAAAGCGTGAAAATAATTTCCAAGATAAGAGAGCTCATGTTGACTTTTTAAAACTTTGAAGTCTTGCATCCATATTAGTTTGGTAACTGAGAATGAATGTCCACTATTTAGGAAGAGTCTCCTCCGGCCCTATGTTGGATTTGGAGAAGATAAAGAAGAGGGAGTGCAGTCCTTGGCCACAGCTTAAGTATAGGTCCTGGGACTGCTGTGTAAACAGAATAGGCACGTGACCCCTTAATACTTGGTACACATTGGCTGGGTGTGAGGTGCTGAGGAGGCAACGCTGAATTTGGCAGAGCCACTACTAACCCTAAGAGGTTTACCGGGAGAAAGAAACAAATGATTTCAATTCTATTTGAATTGCCATGGTACAATAATGATAGTTAACATTTACTGAGTATTTAATGTATGCCAGGGACTATGCTAGACTGAATTACACTCATCGTATTTAATCCACAAACAACCCAGCACAGGCTGGGGTGAGGGGATGAGGAGGGCTTCTTGGAGCACTGAGTAAGGTTCGCTTGTGTGGCGTTGATGTGGTTTTTAAGGAGTGTGTTGTAGGACAGAAGAGTGGATTATACGTAGCTCACTTAGCAACACATATTGGGTGACTACTGTATACCCCATGCCGTGTTCAGAGTTGGGCATTGTAGCGCCTGCCCTAATGGAGCTGGAAATCTACTGAGGAGGACAGACAGTAGACAGATGGACAGGTGATGCCTGCCAGAGATGCTCAGCGCTGTGAAGAATAAAGCAGGGCCCGGGGGTAGCACCTGTGGAGGAGCTGGTTCAGGTAGGGAGGCTGCGGACATCTCTCTGAGGAGTTGACTCTACCGCTATCCAAATGGTCCTGGGCAGATAGATGAGTTTTTTCTTGAGTAGGATATGAAAATACTCCTGATGTAGTAACCCAAAGCCCCTGAGAAATCCCTGAGGTAAAAAAATTGTAAAGATAGAACCCTACAAGAGAAAGGAGGCATATTTCAGCTCAAGTTCCTGTGGCGAAATTCCACTGTGGGTTGACAAGGTGACCTGCGATGTAGACAGGCTAGGGGCTACCCAGAAATCAGAGTGCTCTTTCGCCAGCCTCTTAGGGGGCCAGTCCTATCCCAGAGGCTCGGGCCTGAAGTGGTGACTGGGGAAAAGCTTGCCTTTTCTGGATTGCCTGTTCTCAGCCATCTCCTTCTGGCTTCTCTCCAACAGTTTTGATATGTTGGCAGGTCTCTGATTAGATTCCAAATGTCTGGGAAACTCAGAATGCTCATTTGTAAGATGAAGATAACTCACTCCTATCTGTCTTCTCAATAGCTTATGAAAATAAAGACAAAATGATCTTTGAAAGTGTTGGCAGCTAAAGATGTCATAAAAATCTAATGCATTATTAGAATGATTATTAATTATTAATGATGGAAATGAGAGGTATTATGTAGGCATTTTATATCCGTTTACCCCAAGGAGGCATAGGTCTTTGTAGCACATAGAAAAATTTGATGCTGTAAATGTTTTAGAAGAATTTAGAGCCTAATAGCAAGGTGAAAACAGATACGTATAATCAAAAGAAATAGCTACAACAAAACATAATAGTATATCATGTATTCACAAATAATTTTTCAAAGGAAATAGCTATTACTAAGCATAATCATATATTATATGCTTAAAAGCAATTTTAAAAGAAACTGAGTGACTTGGGGATTGTGGTATATGGCTATGAAATGTTTTATTTTTCCTGGTATCTTTTGGGTTGAAACAGAAAGACTGTGACCTTCCAGAAGGAGGCAAACAGGAGGAGGAGGAGAATAAAAAGTTGGAGTGTATATTAAATCCTGTAACTCACGTGGAATAAAAACTATGGCACAATTTCACACCTTTTATTAGAGGTTCCCCCACACCTGTTGTTGATTCTCTTCCGAGGTATTCTCTCATAATTATTTTTAAGCTTAGATTTCATATTTCCATTACCTATTGCTTACAACCAATCTAAATTTACTTACTGATAAAGGATGTTTCTTCAAGATACCCTCTGCGTGTGAGGGTCACTTCTAAAAATGTGGAGTCTTCATCTACGATGTAGTACTCTTTCTCCAAAGAAATCCAAGCCCAG
Source organism: Potos flavus (assembly GCA_028534135.1). Classification (NCBI taxonomy): domain Eukaryota; kingdom Metazoa; phylum Chordata; class Mammalia; order Carnivora; family Procyonidae; genus Potos; species Potos flavus. The sequence goes on along the minus strand of CM052899.1, from coordinate 70,338,206 downwards.
TTCAGGTGGAAAGGTTGATGCGTTAGCTTATTTCCTTCTGCAATTGACAGGGGTAAAGGAGACATTGGATGAAAACGGAATTAGATGGAAAAATGATCTAATACAGGGATTGCATTTTGCTTCTAAAGCCAAGGGTTTTAAAATATATGCTCTTTTTTTTATATAGAGAGAAGTGCTTTGCTTTTCTGGAGAGTGTCATGAACACTATCTAAAGCCCTAGTCCCCCTGCTTAATGTGGGATTATTCATCCGGGTCTATTTCTAAAAGGCCTTATGCACTAGAGTTCCAAAGAGCCAAACCTTGGTAGTTTTAAATTCCACTCATATTCAAAACTTCCATCCTTTGCTTACTGCTTGCTCTGTTTGCCTCCTCTCTCTCTGCCTCCTTCCCTCATTTTCTTCCTCTGCCCTGTGATTTAATCCTTTGTATTGTTCACATATCCATTTGCTCTTACAATAGGCTAGAAGTTCCTTAAAGACAGTCCCCACATTATATTTCCTTATTTTATCACTGTGAGGATCTGCGATGGTGTCTTGAACTCAGATTCTTAATGTTTAAAAACTGTCCAAGTGGACTGCAAGAGACAAGGATTTAAGGCTCTATCTGATTTGCTCTTGTTCACACTAGGTCACAGGCCTTTTGATGATGGTCAACTTAGCCCCGTACTGGGGCTCTGCAGTGTGTGTGGATCGGAAGAGAGAACAGGTCTACTGCAACTGGGGAGAAGTCATGACAAATAACCACTTGTAAAAGGATGTTGAAATAGGACTCTGTGATTCAGTTTCAACTGATGCACCAGTATAAGAGATATCAGATAACAAAGTGAGCGTGGGCAGACTACCATATGCAAAATTTACAACAGAAAGCTTTACTAACCCGTTCTACAACTACTGACCCCCTAAGTCAGATCAAGCATATTACAAAAGGGCAACATATAGATAAAAAAGGAGGGTTTGGGAAGAGAGTACTTTAGAAAAAGCTGGTAGGAATCTCTACCAGCACCCAAGGTGGGTGTGGGCATGGAGTAAGGCCCCAGTCTTCACCTCCAGCCTGGAGGGTGTGGGCTTCACGAACCTTGTGGAGAGTGGACAAGTCCTTCTGTAACTGTAGGTCCATGTGACTAATGCATTCCCAAAAAAGCTTATGTGGCCTTGGCAGGTAGGGAGAGTGTCGGGACCTGCATTTGGGAAGTAGTTAAGTATCCACAAAGAGTGGGACAAAGAAAGCATACATGTGGGCCGGAGGTGGGTCATTTGTCCAACAGATACTGTTGGGGAGACAGTGGGATCTCAGTGAAAGGAAACTGGAAGTTGACCACCAGATTTCTATCATCAACTGCAGAAACAGTAAAAGACAAGGAACTACAGATTCCACAGTCAGGAATCTTTAAAGAACTCATGAAAACACCAACTGAATAAGAGTCACTGTTGGGGCACCCGGGCTCAGGTCACGATCCCAGCATCCTGGGATCGAGCCCCGCATCTGTCTCCCTGCTCAGTGGGAAGCCTGCTTCTCCCTCTCCTGGTCCCTCTGCTTGTGTTCCCTCTCTTGCTGTGTCTCTCTCTGTCAAATAAATAAATAAAATCTTAAAAAAAAAAAGAGTCACTGTTAAATAGTTACCATCCACGGGCCCTAACATGAGATGACAATAATACTTCTTTTACCAGACTGTGCTCTGTCCCCCATCTCCTCTCTCTCTGGGGCCAACCCAAGGATCCAAACCTTGCTAGGGGAACCACGGGCATGGAAAGAGCGGAAGCTGGCCTCTGCCCTCCCCCCCAGCACATGTTCTGGCTAATAGCTGCAGAGAAGGCTTAACACAGAACAAGTTCTGAAATTTAATTATTGCTTGAGGCTGTGAATTCTAATGACCAGATTGACACAGCTTTTGATTTAATATGATGGTAAGATGTTTTTATCTGAGAGTGATTAGAAAAATTGTGTGACCTGCCTGGTTTCCATTGTAGGAGGAGGGGAAGAACCCTGTGCCTCCCAATACCATGACTGCAAAGTAAAAGGACAGACAGCTCAAATTATAATTTGATTTTATCACAACTCATTCTCGTTTGGTGTCCCAGGAACTCACTGAAGTATAATTGCAGGATAAATGCCCCTGCTGGATTTCATATGTTTACTCTCCATCTGTCTTCTCTCTCTCTTTAGAGGTAATACTGTTGATATTATTGTGGATATTCTGATAAATACAGAAAAAATGTAAGACAAATATATGTAAGACAAAAAGTAAGACAAAGACAAAGTAAGACATAAGACAAAAAATGTAAGACAAATATACCAGAAATCCTTTCATGTTATTAAAAAATATGATATTGGTCTTGTTTCTAGTTTGAAACCACTTCAATTCTTCCAGTATACAGTTCTTTGGATTTTGAAATCATGAGTCAAAATAAGTTTATGTTTACTTATTCTTTTTCAAAGTTCTCTCATGTAATCTCTATTTTATTCTGACAACCACACTACAGAGTAGGATAAATAATTAGTCTCATTGTATATCTAGGCAAATAGTTTCAGGACAATGAAGTGACTTGATCAGGTCCATGAAGGGTGGTAGCAAGGTACTGTCTTGTCTAGACTGCAGACTTCTAGTTCTGTGTTCTATTTTTTTTTTTTATTGTGTTAAGTTAGTCACCATAAAATACATCATTAGTTTTTGTGTTGCAGTGTTCCAAGCTTCATTGTCCATTCACCACACCCAGTGCTCCATGCAATATGTGCCCTCCTCAATACCCACCACCAGGCTCACCTATCCCCTCACCCCTCTCTCCTCCAAAACCCTCCGTTTGTTTCTCAGAGTCCTCAGTCTCTCATGCTTTGTCTCCCCCTCTGATTTCCCCTAATTCACTTTTCCTTTCCTTCTCCTAATGCCCTCCGTGTTATTCCTTATGCTCCACAAGTAAGTGAAACCATATGATAATTGACTTTCCTTGCTTGACTTATTTCACTCAGCATAATCTCCTCCAGTCCCATCCATGTTTTTGCAAAAGTTGGGTATTCATCCTCTGTGTTCTATTTTTGACTCTGAGCTGCCGCTCCTATGATCAATGCTCCCGGATAAATGCAACCCAAATACCTCAAAAGGGAACTGGGCAAAATCTATTGAAAACAAGACCCTTAAATCAACACATGTATGATAAAAAAAGGATCAACAATTAGAGACAAAACCATTTTCACAGCCCAAATGTATATAACATGGATTTCTCAAAAAAGTGGGCATAAGTACTGAAAATCTTTAGATCCTAGCAGCTCCCCTAAGTCTCTGCCTCCTGGAGCCATACGGTTTCTCATTAAGACTTCTCTCGGAGTGTTTGCTTCATTCTGTGTTCTCCAAAGACCTCCCGGCTTTCTTTGCTTGTCCACACATGTGGTCCCGCTCATCTTGAGTTCGCTTACCTTTCTATCACATGACCTGCAGAGATAGATTCGCATCTCGGCATCTCGGTGGCCGAGTCTGGGTCTGGTTAGGTATGGTGTTGTTAGCCGTGGCTTTGCTGCCTTGTGAGACTGAGGAGGAAGGCAGTTCTCAGAGAAGAGGGCTCAGAGATTTAGAGATATCTAAGTGGTGTTTATCTTTAATATTAAGATTCGAAAATGAGGTGAAAATAGTAGAGGGCCCCTTTTATATTCTTGTCTCCTATAATTTTTCTGTACTCAGATTCCTAAAATAAAATGTGCAGATAATACAAAGAAGCAGCAGGAGGCATAGGAATAGCAGGGACTTTAATCTGACTACTTAGTGATATGGATTCGAAAAAGTTACCAAATGAACACCTTTGAGTTTTAGATTCCTTGACTGTTAAATGAGCACAATAACAATAACAAGGACAAGAATAATATCTTCATCACTGAATTGTAAGGATTACCCTGAATAGTGAAGGTGGAAATGTGTAGCACGATGCTTGGCACACAGTAGGCTCTCACGAAACGGGTCACATGAAGGTTATTGTGACATGGACACACACATTTTAATGGAGAGGCGGGAGAAAATAAGTACAAATCAGTATTTTTTTTAATGCATTAATCAATTAGGTACGGAGGACCATTTACTTGCTCATTTACACATCCTATAAATAATGACTTCAGATTCCAGCCAGTCAGCAGACACAGTGCTGAGCCCTGGGCTAAGTGTTGTGGAATTTGTATATCAGGACCCACAACATGGACGCCCCCCGCCCCCACCCCGGTGGCCTGGTCCTCGTCACAAAGCTAAACCTAAGTCAGCCCGTGCTTACCCCAAGCACCTGTCAAGGAAACCCAACATACACCGATCATAAGCCTTCAACTCACCTTTACCTAGTCTACCTCAGTCTAGAAATTAGAACCTGCTGAAGTCTTCTAAGGATATCTCCAACCTCCTAGCCAATTATACTCTGTTTCTGAGTTGCCTCTTCCCGTGCTCTGTGAGACTTGCTCTTGCCCCAAGTCCCTCGGGAGGCTCTGTCTCCCCCGGTCCATGTATTGCTTTCCCTTGAATAAACGATATCGAACTGCTTACCCAATCATATTATTTTTGTCATTTGACACAAGGTATAATTTCTTCAGAGAGGATGTGGACAGATTTCATGAGGCAGTAAGGGCTTAAGCACTGGGCAGCGATAGTGGAGAGAAAAAGGTCGGTTTAGGGAGAAATAAGGGAGAATCGACAGGTTTGGGAGAGGAGAAGCCAGCACGTGGGAGGCGGGCCGTCAGAGATGACTCAGAGCTCAAATTGGGGACCTGGAGGAACTGCGTAGTATGAGCAAATAGAGAGAAGTCAGGAGGGAAAGACAGCTTGTGAGTTTAATTTCAGATTTGGCTTAGAAGGGGTGGTAAGAAGTCCAAGGGAAAAGTCCATCAGCTACTTGGATACGTGGATATATGGGGAAAAAGGTCTGGGGGAGGGACAAAGGCAAGAAATATATATTTGGATGTACTGTGATACAGGGAGTTTCTAAAAGGGCGTTTTAAAGTCCAATTTTTGAAGTTTCACAATAGAGGGAGAAGTACATATTATACAATCTTTGCTATTTTGTCAGGCACTGCCTCTCAAAGGATCCATGCAATGGTGGAGGTGGATAAGAACTTTTATAGCAGTAGGATCCCGGCTGAGAACCTGACAGCAGACATCCTGGGGCCCTGAGGAAGCTGATTCAGGCCTTGCCCTTTTCTGCCCTCAGACCAGTCTGTCCCTGGACTTTGAAACTCCAAGCCAGGGTGATGTGAAGGAAAGGACTTGGTCTCTACCAGCCACCTTGCCTCTGGGGGAGGTGTGGCTCTGATTTAGTCTCCCCGGGTTGGTTGACTCTGCACCATCTGTTGCTGGGGAAGGGGTTGGAGGTGGAGGGGAGAAGGGAATGCAATATGAGACAGAGGAGGCAGTTGGAATGGCTGGGGGACCCCAGCTAAGATGGAGGCCCCACGTGTGAGGGTCAGTTTCAGTGCCCTCGGCTTTTGAAGTCAGGGAGTACTGAGGGGGAAGCGGAGGAGGGGGACGTGAGTGTGGGCCCTCCCAGTGCAGGGCAGAGATGTGGTTGCCTCTTTTGAAGTCAGGGAGTACTGAGGGGGAAGCGGAGGAGGGGGACGTGAGTGTGGGCCCTCCCAGTGCAGGGCAGAGATGTGGTTGCCTCGGCTTTAGGCTTTAGCTCTGCCCTCCCAGGCTTCCGTTGGGTGCACTCCGCACAGGTGCAGCTCCTTCCCTGGCACCCAGAAGCAGGCAGCCGGCTGGCTGATGCTTTAACGATTACATTCCAGGTAATGAGAGGTGGTTTAATGTATAATGAATAAGAGCACAGAGTCTGGATTGCACGAAAGTCCAATTTATGTAAGACTTTGCATAGACGAAGTTCTGTACTTCAATGAGGAAATAACCTTAAACAAAGAGCACCAAGAACTAAACTCTGGGGACAGTTGCATTTGGGAGCCAGTGAAGGAAAATAAGTAACAGAATGGAAAATAAGAAGGCTGTGAGTTAGTTTTATCATGGTGTGGAAGTCTGATCTAAAACTATCATCTAGGGACGCCTGGGTGGCTCAGTTGGTTAAGATGGACAAAGGGGGATGCCTGGGTGGCTCAGTGGGTTAAGCCGCTGCCTTCGGCTCAGGTCATGATCCCAGGCTCCTGGGATCGAGTCCCGCATTGGGCTCCTTGCTTGGCAGGGAGCCTGCTTCTTCCTCTGTCTCTGCCTGCTGCTCTGCCTGTTTGTGCTCTCTCTCTCTGACAAATAAAGTAAATAAAATCTTAAAATAAAATAAAATAAAATAAAACTATCATCTAGAAGGAAAAAACAGTTTCAAGCAGAACTATAGTCTTCTTATCCAAGGATGATACCTTGCTATTCACTTTATCAAACTATCATAGCTACATATCTAGTTGTACCCTAAGGTGGCATTTTTCAACTTCAGTACTAATGACATTTAGGCTGGAGAGTCTTTGTTGTGAGAGGCCTTCCTGTGGACTGTAGGATGTTCAGCAGCATCCTTGACCTCTACTTACTAGATCCCAACAGCAGTCCCTCACCCACCGCTGCCCTCCAACTGTAACAATAACAACAATAACAACAAAATTGTCTCCAGATATTGCCAAATGTCCCCGAAAGAGAAAAATGACCTCTCATTCAGAACCACCGGTGTAAAGGATTTTACTGCATCTCTGAAAAAAGTCTTCCTGTGTTTCATACTCCTGTTTTAGGAGAATGACAAAAGAAACCTTTTGAATTTGAATTTGGCATTGATAATCTCACATTCCTTATTGGCTTCAGAGCTAAGCCTGATCTAAGTCACTCTGAGGAAAATTAGAAGGACAGAATATCAAGTACGTTAAAACTATTTTTCCTGTGGGAAAATCAGAGTTTAAAGTTGGGGACAAGAGCTATGTTCGTGGGATCTGGTTTCCCGTCACACTTTACCCGGGTGGCTTTTGAAGAGGAAGCACGAGGTTGTCAGGTTTAGGAAGGAAGACCGGAGGCTCCCCTCCCACACGTGATCTCGAATCCCTAGGCAAGTGCCTCCATCCTGTTCCCTCATCTGTAAGATTGAGGTAAAGACAGGTACACAGGAGGCACTGGATGGGAGAGGCCTTGTAGGTAGGGAAGTGTGGGTGTGTCGTTTTGATCGTTTGAGTTATTAAGTTCCTTTTCTTCCTTCATGAGTCAGGAGAAGGAATTTTGAGAAAAGAACTATGTAGAACAAAATTAATGTTGTAATGTTCTAAATAGAACCTATGAGCTCATAATGCGGGATGGAGGAGGGAGGTAAAGAGGGACCAACGTGTACCAAGTGCCTGATATGTGCCGAGTGCCGGGCTAAGAAGAGTGCAATAGGCCAATGAAAAAGAAAAGCAAGAGACAAATGAGATGAAGCAGACAGGAGTCAGTGAACAGGAACTAATGGGACCGGTCTGGACAACAGAAAGATCTGAGCTCACAGTGGGGGAAAGGGAAGTAGAAAGGCGACTTTTGGAATGGGAATGTCTAAGAAAGCAACTATGGAAATAATAATAGAGAAAAACACCCAATTGCAGAATTTCTAACTTCTTGAATTGAAGAGCATAATGCATTTACATTTTCTCAATTATCCCCTGTTGGGTTAAAAAAAAAAAAAAAAAGAAAAATACACTATTTTACCCAAATACTATATTCAGGAAGAGTTAATTCTGATGTAACCTATTTATCAAATCTGGTTTCTGATAAAATCTCTTCTTTTAAAAATGCAATAATTTAAAAAGTTTAAAAAAACCCTTAAGGTAAAAAAGAGATTATATAAGGCTAAGGCACAATTTTGAAAATATACCTAATAAATACTTAATCTCATGCTTGCTTCGGCAACACATATACTAACATTGGAACGATACAGTGAAGATTGGCATGGTCCTTGCTCAAGGATGACACACAACTTCATGAAGTATTCCATATTAAACAAATAAAATAAAAAATAAATGCTGACTCTTAAATAAGTAAAATAAAGTACTGAATGATAAGGTAGCCGCTATTGTCAAATGTTAATGGTTCATGGCCTTGAACTTCCAAAAAAAAAAAAAAAGATCGAATTGACTAGGATATTTGATCTTAAATGTTTAATAATTACCCAAAGAAAATCTAATATTATACTTATGTTTTTTAGTACTCCCTGACATTTTCAAATAGCTTTGTCATCATAAGCATTTAGCTTCTACAGCTACCAACTTTAAAATGTGTCTGAATTCCTAAGCACCTCCTCATCATAATACCTGTTACTATCAATTGTCACCTAGTGTCAGTTAATACATTTGTCTTTGGAAAATGCTTCACAGTGCCTCACTGTGATGAAATGTGTTACTCTGAATTCGAGGCTTGCTGTGTACAGATAAGTCGCATGTCTACAGGATGTAAATATAATAAATATAACGTATTCTCCCCCAGTAAAATTATAATTTCAGGGAAAAGAAAGGAACTTGAGATAGAAGAATTAGCAAAATTAGGGAAGAGAAAAAGTCAAACTGCATGTCAGACAGATCTCCGTTTTCTTCTCCTAGCTGTCTCCAGTGCTCCTGGAGCTGTGGGTAGCAATTTGAAAAATGTGCTTTGTTGGGTGAGATACGCTATAGCCCCTTCCTGCACAAGGATATTATTCCACCCCCATTTCTTTTGCATAGTTCACTTCTCTTCAATAATTCCACGGGCCTATCTGATCCTCCCTTCAGTGCTTCAGGGGGCAACCACCCACGACCCAAAGCTGGGAAGGAGAGGTGGCCCTTGGCGTCTCTAACACACAAGTCACATCCATTCTCTTCCTGAGGAACAACAGCAGGTGATTTCATGCAATCACACAGCAGATTTTTCAGAAAAGTGGGGGGAACTAAAGAAGAGCACACAGATGAGACATCTGCAATCATTTCTCTCCTTGTGTTCTTCTAAGCTACAGCAATGTTACCTCTCAGACCATGTTTCTATATCTACTCCTGCAATCTTTGGAAATGTCAGGGTAGGGGGACAGGTGAGGCAGCGGGGCAGGAGTGCGGAAGGGTGGCAGGTGCAATGCAGTTTTAAAGAGGTGTTTGGTATATTTTTTTGGAGATGTCCCCAAACTGTCTTGATGATATATTTGGCTCTCCATTTTGAAGAATAAAAACCCAACATGTTACTGCTATGTATAACAGTACAAGTTTTCCGTGCCCTTTTCCGCCTTCCTAAAATAGAGTTCTTCAGTATTAGCACAGTGGAAGCAGTGGGAAAAAATATAGACTAGAAGCTTTTTAAAGATTCTTTTGCATGCCTCAATAGAGGCACCACATCCTGCTCTTGACACAAAACAAAAACAACCCAAAGTACTCTCAGAGCAAGATTTTAGAGAATTAAAAAAAAAAAAAAAAAAAGATAAGACTGTATTAGCAGAAGTTTCCAACTATTAGGAAAGTGAAAAGATACTGATCGTATGATCATATGCAATGGCCACTTCTCTTTGGGATTTGAGGCTCCACATGGCTTAACTGGAAGGGAGAAAATTGTGCTTTCTTCATTCTCAAGACTGTACGGGATTCAAGGAGGATGTTGAAGCAAACTCTTCCTTCCAGAGAATGTCATGCAATGCAATATATACAGCAAATTCCTCTTTGGGGACCAGCATAATCTTTCTAATTTTTGGATACAATCTAAATCGAGCCAGAGAAAGCAACTGGGTCCTTGTCAGAACCTTCTTATTCTTCTCTTCCATGAAGGATGCAATTAGAACCTTTCTGAGTTCCTTCCAGGTTGAACATTCCATAATGTTTTCTGCCCCCCGGCCCCCCTGGGCAGGCGGCACTGTCACACCAATAAAGAAAACATATACACGTATTATGTCCCAGTTTGGAAAAAGACTATTACTCAGCATAAGTTGGCATATAGACTTGATAAATCAAGTGAGAACTTTAAGCTCTCAGGAGGCCTACATATAGTGAGGAGGATGAGTTCTCAGGAAGGCACACGAACTGTCTGGGGACAAAGGAGCACTGCAACAGCCCTAGTGTGCGATCTTAACCCCGTCTGCATATTATCATCGAATCCTTTCATATCTATGATGTCATGTGGAAATCCAATGTATACCACCACCCTCAAGAGTGGGAGTGGGCGTATGTGACGTCGGACAAGCGAAGTCCCTGAGGTTCCATAGTTGTGTCTCACTCAAGGTCACAGAGCTAGCTGATACATTTAAAAGTGTGCAAAGCCCTCCGTGATCTGGATCCTTGCTACCTCCCCATCATCTCCTACCTCTCTTGCTGCCTTTGGAGTCTATGAGAGCTTATTCTAAGTCACGTGCACATTGTGAAGCTGACAGTGTGTCTTCACAGCTCTGAAAACTCTCAGTCATCCCTCAAGGCTTAGTTAGAGTCTTGCTCCTTAGAAAAACTTCCCTGGGTGATGGCTCACCTATGTCACTCATGCACATTACCTCCGTGCTGCTCTCAGCACTACAGTGAATCGTCTCTATGTCTGGTTCTCTTTCTGCAACAGTAGCTGCTTTTCATCATGGAGTCCCTAGCGCTTGGCATAAAGCCTAGAAATTACAGGGGCTCGATAAATACCTGTTGAATGACTGAATGCCTCCTGGAGAAAAGCTGACCTAAAGAGAGATTTAAGGAAGAATAGAATGAACACTGCTAATAATTTAACCTATGTACAATGTGTAAATATATTACCTTGCTTCGTAAGAATGTGGATATGGTTTTAAAAAGTCTAGTGGTATCATAGTATAGATCTAGTTAAAAAGAGAACCAGAACCTGCACTCCAGATTCCTTTACTCTTAGCTTAGAGCTTCTTCTATGCAATACTGTGTGTACAGGCTGTGAACTGATCTTTAAGCTTGAGGGTCTAGTTCTAGAGAGACCTTTTAAAAAATAATAAAAATAATATTTTACGTTTCCATAAGACATATTATTTAACCTCCCCCCCCCCCCACAGTCCAGTGTTCTGCTCATATTCTAGAAACTGACACTGGGCATATAAATTTGTACTGGATTGGCATTAGAAATGAGATAGTATAATAAAAATTATACATGTATATATAATGAAAAGCAATTATTTCCTGAAAAGCCATAATGTACTCTATATCTTAGGGAGACCTAATCAAAGAAAGCCCCTACAGTTTTTTTTTTTTTTAAGATTTTATTTATTTATTTGAGAGAGAGAGAGCAAAAGTTAGAGAGAGAGATTGAGAGAATGTTGGGGGTGGGGGGCGGGAGAGAAGCAGACTCTCCGCTGAGCAGAGAACCCAATGCTGGGCTCCATCCCAGGACCCCGGGATCATGACCTGAGCTGAAGGCAGACACCTGACCTACTGAGCCACCCAGGCACCCTAAGTACATACAGTGTCTCATAGGTATTCAACACAGGACACATCCCCCTGGGGGTCTATTCTAATGTCAGTGACGAGCAGCTCTGAAACAGTGAGTGTGAAAGCTAGAATCACTTATTCTTCTACAAAGAAAGAGATAAATGTCACATCCCCATCTTAGCTTATGTCCACAATTAGCTCAAAGGAGATATAAGACTGTTCCAAGAGCAATTTGACTTGTAAGTATTGGGAAGGAAGGAGCCACGTGAAAAAAGTGTCAAACGGAAGTTTTGTGGAGGCATAAAAATAAAGTTCTCATCACAGCCCAGATTGTAGAACCAAGTATATTCATGCACTCTTGTAAGTGGGTTTGGCCAAATCTTGGAACCATGTAAGTAAGCTCTAAATGAATGGGGAATGACCTCTGGTAAAGTTCTTAAAGTCTGACAAGACAATAATTAGGAGAGTTTAGAAGTTAAAGTAAACCACAGCCCAGCTCTGTGTCATCTCTGTTGTTAGTTAGCCCAGGCATTATAAAAATGGGCGAGCCAGAGAGCCAACAGATGTCATTAGCCTAGTTCTTGGCAAGCACTTATCAGGCAAAGAATATAAGCTAAGCTTTTTTCCCCCTGGGGGAGGCATTCCATTTGTCAGCAATTTCTTTCTGCCAGACCACAAATCAACAATTGCTAGATAAATGAAACGCTTCCACTCAACTTACAAACTCTTGGGTAAAGTATTTATTTTCTAGAAATAAAAATACCTTTTTTATGCACTAGATATAAATGGTCCCAGTGGGTTCCACTAAAGTAATCAAATGCCAGATCCATAAATCTTATAGACCCTTATGGAAAATGGAAGTAGTTCTCTTAGGCATCAGACTGAATGATGCTATAGATTCACGGAATAAAAAATGGCAGAATAGGTCATAGCTAATAGGTCGATGACAGACTGAACCCATTGTTGTGGTAATGGTAAGGGAAATTCGGTGTAACAATCACTTAAGATATATTTTATGAAGAAAACATTGTTTTGAAGACTTTGGGTTATATATTTTTTGAATTATGCTGCTGTGTAATTTGACAATGGATATACTATTATGGATAATGATCAGGAGACATTCAAATATGGAAAGAAATGTGACTGTGGCCTAACACATAGTCTAGGCTTTCTGTCTTTCTGTGTCTTCCCTTCACACTTATTCCTTCCTGTTGTGTGTGTGTGTGCTAGCTTTGTTAAAGCCCCTCCCTGCTTCTTTCATCTTGCCCTTCCCACGCCATCTGCCTCTCCTGTATTTCTACTAGAAGACTAGTTAGTATTTGTATACATTGTATTTAAAAGATTTAAAACATAATGAATGGTGATTCCATAAGCAGCATCTACAAAGGGGTTTCTCAATTTATTCTTTGCCTGTACCATACCAAATGGAATTCAATCTGGTAGCTTCTTTGAGGTTTATGATAAAATCTCAAGGTAATGCTTCATTCCCATATCTTTCAATGAACATGCTGAAATACAAAACTGGGTATAAAACTAATAAAAATAAATAAATAAATAAATAAATAGGTACAATCTCTGAGATCCTTTCCGGTCTTCGGGTCTGTGATTCTAAGTGGGTATAATAATACTCATAATAGTTTTTATAATTTTGCTCTTTGTTAAAATAATAAAATGAAAGCTCAACCTACAAGGCATATTAATTCTTTCGGAAAGTGTTCTTTGGGGTTTGTAAGGACAGGGAACATTTTTCTACTAAGAGCATACGAATTTTATGGTGCCAGCAGTAGAACCAAAAATACGATTGCCCCTTAAGCCAAGGTCCTTTGCCCAGCATGGAGTTTCCACAGTTATATTCGACTAAATGGCCTTTCGGTTTCCCTAGGCATGCCCAGGCAGAAGTCATGAATCAAGGACTAAAACATGCTGTTTCTTTTTCTTTTTTTTTTTTTTTTAAAGATTTTATTTATTTTTTTGACAGAGAGGAGAGAGATCACAAGCAGGCAGAGAGGCAGGCAGAGGGAGAAGGGGAAGCAGGCTCCCTGCTGAGCAGAGAGCCCGATGTGGGGCTCGATCCCAGGACCCTGAGATCACGACCTGAGCCGAAGGCAGACGCTTAACCGATTGAGCCACCCAGGCGCCCAAAACATGCTATTTCTATCAAGATTACCCTTTCCAAAATGATTATTTCCATAATTTTCCACATTCTGGATTTCTTCCTGTGTATTAATAACGGGTGACACAACACACTGGGAATAAGTATCACTAGGGAAAAGAGGAGAAACACGTCTTAAGCCACACGAGGGGGATCTGCAGTTGGCCTCCAGACGAGAGCCACCCAGCATTCCGGGAGCACAGTGGGAAAGCAGTGGGGGTTTGCCAAGACAAGCCAAGGCAGTAATGGTCTCTGCAAATACTTACTAGCTCTTCTGCACTCCCCTAGCAGTAGCAGTCAAGCCTGGAATGAAGAGACACCGTTATGCCCTGATCGGCTTTCCATCAAGTGGGGGTACTTGTACTTGCTTCGGGAAGGGTTAAAACCTTTTGGCAGACCTGTTGCTGTAATGATTACTTTTCTGTGTCAACTTGGCTGGTTGATAGCGCCCAGCGTTTTTGTTAAAAGCTAATCTAGACATTTCTGGGAAGGTACTCTTTAGCTGCTATCAACATTTACAACCAGTTGAATTTAAGTAAAGCATAATGTGCATGGACCTCATCTACTCAGCTGAAGGCCTTAAGAGCATGACAGGCTTCCCCAAAGTGATTCTACCTCAAGACCGTAACATGGAAACCTGCCTCAGTTTCCCACCTCCTGGCCTGCCCTGAAGATTTCAAATATAAAACTGCAACTTTTACCTGAACTACAGATCTGCTAGCTCTGCAACTGTGTGAACCCTCTGTCTCTCTGCCACACACACACACACACACACACACACACACACACACCCCTCCTATTCTTCTGTGTTTCTGGGTTCAGAATCATGACTAATACAGTCACCATGAAACTTGCCCCCTCCCCTTTTTCTTCTCTGATAACATTAAGCTTTTCTGAAACTATTCTAGATGCAAGCATCTCCCAACATCTCCCAACCGATTAGTAAAATGGTCAACTAAAATACTGTGCGTCTCTTTCTTTTATTCACGAGTTCTTTTGACCCTCAGAAGAACTGGTTTCTATATTAATTAGAATTGTGAGCACCCAATAAGGACATTAGAAAGTCCTTTGACCTGTGAGAAAGAAATAAAAGCCATCCTAAAATCAAGTCTATTTCTCTCTATACTTCTTAAAAGATAAAGGAGGAGAGGATGGTACAGATGGCATAGGGCAAAGTGATCCATTAAGCACTGAATGGAATTGTGGACTTTAATTCAATATTATTATAATTTCATTTCAATGGACCAGTTCTCAGTGCTACATTTATTTTAGTCTATGAAGAACTGGTTTAAATTTAATGGTTTAAAATTTTTTTTTATTTTTTGTGTTTTTGTGTAAGTCCCCAGCTGCGTATAGCATCTCACCATTTTGTACTTAATATTAAATGTTGCCAATGGATCTGGGAACACTGAAAAAATAAAATAAATTTTTAAAAAATGTTGCCAGTTTCCTCCCTGTTTATTTGGTTTTCCTAGTGAGCTCTAAAGAAATAATTTTAAAAATAAATTAAGCTATTCCTTCCAATGGACTTTTTCCTGCCTTTAGAAGAAAAGAATGAACACGTAAGAGTTTTAAAGGCCATAATGAACAATAGAAAATAAAGCTGGGAAATTAAATGGGCTATAGAAATGAATCCCATTCAGCTCTCTGGACTCAGACCTAGTTTGTGATGACATGGCTAAAAGCACCAAGAAGGTCAGAAACATCAGTAAATATGGAACCCATTATGGTTCCTCCCTCAGGAAAATGGTAAAGAAAATTGAAATCAGCAGGCCAAGCACACTTGTTCCTTCTGTGGCTAAACCAAGATGAAAAGACAAGTTGTGGGGATCTGGCTCTGTGGTTCCTGCATGAAAACGGTAGCCGGCGGTACCCAGACCCACAACAACCACTTCTGCCATCACAGTAATGTCCACCATCAGAAGACTGAAGGAGTTGAAACATCAGTGGAAGCTCAGCGGTTTGAAACATTGCTATCCTGTCGTAAATGAGTTAGTTTATGTAACAACAATGAAAAGAAAAAAGTAAGGGAAGGAAGGAAGGAAGAAAAGAGAGAAAAAGAAAGGAAAGAAAATGGAAGAAAGGAAAGAAAAAAGAAAGAAATCTCACTCAGTCCCTTTGGGTATTGTGAGTTGGAAATTGAGTTGGAAAGACTGGAAATTTTTATTGTGAGTTGCAAATACTGAGTTGGACAGACTGAGGTGAAGGCCATGCATGCTTACTATAATTCGGACACCGATTCCAATGTGCAATTTTTCCAGGACTACCAAGCAATTCTCTGACACCAGCTGGGTGTCCTGCCATTCAACTTACTTCTGACACCCTCTACCCTGAGATAGCATCCGGTCCCACAGCTAAGGGCTCTGTCCCACAAGACTGCCTTCACTTTAGTTTTTCATTTTTTGAAGATTTTACTTATTAATTTATTTTGAGAGAGAGAGAGAGAGAGAGAGAGAGAGAGAGGAGTGGGGGGAGAAGTGGAGGGAGAAGGAGAAGCAGACTGCCCCTAAAAGCAGAACCCGATGTGGGGCTCAATCTCATGACCCTGAGGTCATGACTTGAGCCAAACTCGAGAGCTGGATGCTTAACTGACGGAGCCACCCAGGCACCCCAAGACTGGCCTCACTTTAGATGCCAATCACAAGTCCAGGTTATACCCTGTGTTTCTGACCAGTTGCCTATAGATGGAAGTTCCAATGACTCCCTCCTTGGGTTTGATTAATTTGCTAGAGTGGCTCACAGAACTCAGAGAAACATTTCACTCACTAGATTACTGGCTTATTAGAGAAGGGTAGGACTCAGAAACAGCCAGACGGAAGAATGCAGAGGGAAGGGTAGGTGGGAAGGGGTGCACAGCTTTTATGCCCTCCGTGAGGGTGCCACTCTCCTACTCCCTGTTCACCAACCTGGAAACTCTCCGAATGGACCTTTTGGGTTTTAATGGGGGCTTCATTACATAGACACGATTGATTCAATCACTGGTCATTGATGATTGATTCAGCCCCTCTTCCTTCCCTGGAGGTTATGGGGGGTGGAGAGGTGGAACTGAAAGTTCTAGTTGGGGCACCTGGATGGCTCAGGGGGCTAAAGCCTCTGCCTTAGGCTCAGGTCATGATCTCAGGGTCCTGGAATCAAGCCCCGCATCGGGCTCTCTGCTCAGCAGCCTGCCTCTCTGCCTACTTGTGATCTCTCTCTCTCTGTCAAATAAATAAATAAAATCTTAAAAAAAAACCAAAAACACACAACACCAGTTGCGCCCCC
>CM052899.1:70266059-70321013 GCA_028534135.1 Potos flavus | reverse complement strand
GTTTCTGATGGTTCCTTTGTAAGGATCATTTTAATTCTTCAAGCCCATTTCTTCATCTTAAAATCTGAGATAATGATTTCTGTCTTACAGATTCTAGTAAGGATCAACTGGAATAACATCTGTGAAAACACTTTGTAGAAATATTAAATGCTATATAAATTAAAGGTTATGTTATTAAATGGTAAGTAGAACAGCTCCACTCAGCATTACATATAGTAGAGATATGCAAAATTTCAAGACAAATCTATAAGTATAATGACTTACGGAGAGGAAGACGGATGAACTTGACAGTATGCTTAATTGGCACAGTCCAGAGTGTTAGAAATCTAAAATGCATTCCCTATTTTACCAGTGGCTTTCATGATAACCTTGAACATGATGAAATTTACCACCAATGTAATAAAAAAGACTGAGATCTTATACAGCAATAGCCTTAGTCTGAGTTACTCAAAATTGATGACGCAGAAACAGATAGAACATACAAACTAGGTACATTGTAAAAACTTTCCATTTGAATTCCCAGTTCAGCTGTGTACACAAGTATAGGTATGTGCATAACTATTGGAGAGGAAAGGAGAAAAGAAAACTCATATTTATTGGGAAATAGATGCTGGGTATCCTGTTATATTTTTGGCATACATTACTTCATTTAACTACAGCAGAGAAAAAGAAAAAGGCACAATTGCTACAGGGAAACAGGATGTGTATAGGCAAGGTATTTCTGTGCTTGATGGCTCAGTGTGCCATGGCAAAGCCTAGAACAATGGATCTGAGTTACTTCCTTTTCTTCCTTTGTCTCCTTAGTGGACTTTTTTTTTTTTTTCCTTAGTTGGCTTCTGATAACTATGAAATCAGTCTATAAGTGGGCAGAGAAAAAGATGAGAAACCAAGAGTTCCAGGCAATACCCCCATAAGATAATTCACCATAATAGTTTAAAAGTTGAATTTTGGGGGGTTCCTGGGTGACTCAGTCTGCTAAGTATTTGCCTTCGGCTCTGGTCATGATCCCAGAGCCTGGGGATTGAGCCCCATGTCAGGTTCCTTGCTCAGCAGGGAGTCTGCTTCTCCCCCTCCCTCTGCTGCTCCCCCTGCTTGTGCTCTCTCTCTCTGTCAAATAAATAAATAAAATCTTAAAAAAAAGTTGAACTTTTTATATAATCAACCGATCTAACCATAGACTTTCGGGAATAAATTGTTAAGTTTCTTTTTACCTGAAAGAAGAGAAATACAACACTTGACATCTCAGCTAATAATTCTAAAGATAATAACACCCATCATATGTTTGCTTCGTGCCAGGCATTCTTCAGTGCCTCATGCGTGTTGTTTCTTTAGTACTTGCGGTACTTAGGATGATGACCCCCTAAAGACATCCACATATTAATTCCCAGAACCTGTGCATGTATCACATAGCAAAAGGGACTCTGCAGGTGTGATTAAACATTCTGAGAGGGGGAGACAGTATCCTGGATTATCCAGGTGAGCCTGATGTAATCATAGGGATTCTTGTAGGGAAAGAGGGAGGCAGGAGAGTTGGGGCCAGAGTGAAGCAAACGAGAAAGACTGGACACTTCTGACTTTGAACATGGAGAAATGGGACAGTTTCTAGAAGCAAGAAAGGTCAAGGACATGGGTTCTCCCCTAGAGTCTTCATAGAGGAAGGCAGCCTTGCCCAAGCCTTGATTTTAGCCCAATAAGTACCACTTTGGACTTCTGAACAACAGACTTGTAAGTCTGTGTTGTTTTAAGTCACTGAATTTGCATCCCCCCCCACCCCCAAAATCAGGATATTTTAAAAGAAAAGATCAAGCTCTTGTAGAGAAATAAATTTATAAAATTTGAAAATACCTGACATGAAAACGTTTAAGCAAGTTCTTTAGCAGTTGTAAGCTATTCCGAGAATGCTCAAAATGGGCAGATATGGATCTTAGTTAGCTCTGTGCATGACTCTCAGAAAACAATAACAAAATCCGGGAAAAAATAAAGGCATAAATATTGAATCAGCATATGGACATACATATGTGTTTTATGATCCAACTATGAGCAAATGGGTCCTCGAATATTTTGGATTCTATGTTTGGTTATTATCATCACTCAAGTTTATTAGAGGCTTCTTTGAGAGGTGAGGAAGTGCTGTCTTTGCCTTATTCTCTGACTTCTGTCCATGGTTTTGGCTTCGTGAACAGATGCGGTGTAGCAATGGTGGTTAGGAACCCTGGCTTTGGACTCTGCACTATCTGGGTTTGATTCCAGTTCACCTGCTTGTTACCTGATGACTTCAGTCCAGCTAGTCAACCTTGGTGCCCTCCTTTTAAAATGGGCATCATAATGTTTACCTCTTATTTTGCAGTGAGGATCAAAGTCATAATATATACAAGCATTGCCTGGTCCACAGAACGTACTCAAGAATAGTAGGAATATAAAATTTACAAACTGAATTCACAGATAATTCACAGATTATCATCACAGACTGATTCTTGTTTCTGATGTTACCCAGAAAGTATAGCATCCAAGTTAGATACACATCTTTTTAGAATATCATCCTTCTAGAAAACAGAAAGAAAAATAGTCACTATAAACTATTTGAATCTTACATATGCTTTATGTTAGTGAGTCATCTTAGAAGGCTTAAGTTCATCTTTATCTTTTTAGTGACTTTGGTCCTTGGGAACTTGGAGGATGAAGGAAAGATCAGATTTTATTTCTATTTAATTTTTTTTTAAAGATTTTATTTATTTATTTATTTGACAGAGAGAGAGATCACAAGTAGGCAGAGAGGCAGGCAGAGGGAGAGGGGGAAGCAGGCTTCCTGCTGAGCAGAGAGCCTGATGCGGGGCTCGATCCCAGGACCCTGAAATCATGACCTGAGCCGAAGGCAGAGGCTAACCCACTGAGCCACCCAGGCACCCCAAAAAATCAGATTTTAAACTTTAAGTGAGAAGACGGAGAGGAGGGGTCAGTGGTTTCCACTGTAGTCTCATCAGAAGTGCAGAAGGTGACTCATTATTAATGAGCATCTACTTTGTGCTAAACACTTTACATATATTATCTCACTTAATCCTCTCAACAGCCTGTTGGAAGGGGTATGAAGACCACCATTTTATACGTGAATGAAATGAGTCACAGAGAGGCCCAGGTTACTTCCTTCAAAGTCACACAGGGTACGCTGGGATTCAAACGCACTATACTATGCAGCCTTCAAGTAGGACTATTTTCCCAAATGGTCCTGAATGATGGCACATGATTGCGGAAGGAAATGCATGTTACTTACTAGAAATGAGTAATGATTTATACTGAAAGGGTTATTGAGCGGCAAGCAGTACATGGACATAATTTTTGCAATTATTCTGTCATATTGCAAAATAATTTTTCTTTGACAACATAATCGGCCCATTCCTAGCTGAGTCGAGCACCTTCTGTTAGCTTGTTGCTTCCCATTATGCTACTTTGAGGACAGAGTAAACAGCTACAGGGGCAGCATACGCAGGCAATTTTTAAAGTAAGTTTTCCTCAATGCTAATCAACATATTTTTCACCCCATCCAGGAAGATTACAATCTGGAGATCAAGGAGCCATTAAGATTCAGTGCTGAAGCTGAAAATCCTCATAAAATCTAAAGTTGGACTTTCTAATTTCTTTCAGAATGACAGAAACCACCAGTCAGATTCTCAGCATCACTGGAAGAGATTGACTTGCCTATAGGACGTCACACATAATCTAGGTCAGGTGAAATACTTCATATCTTATTACTGAAATTCCTCATTGCTTTCCCTTCCAAAACAGTGATTTGTCCAGAATCATTTGGCATAGGATGGCATAGAGCAAAAAGAGTTTATGTTTGTATTATGACATATACCGATTGCAATTACTATGTAAATAATTTAATTTTTTTTCAGCTTCATATTGATTTTAAATAACCAAGACTCCCTTTTAAGGTTTCAATACTGACTTACCATTGTCTTCAACAGAGAAGTAGAAGATATCGTTCGTTGCTTTGCTGCCTTCATTCAAGACATAGCAGATTTTCCTTTCGTCGATGTCAGCTAATAAAAGAGCAAGGATCACTCATCGTATTGGCACAATAGAAAATGGGAATAAGAACTTCAGTGGTTTAAGGCATGAAAATACTACAATAAAGAAATTTAAAAACGATTAAATGCATACAAATCTAACTTTTAAAAAAATGGTTAAGTGAACATGAATCTAATTTTTTCTTAAAGTTCCACTGGCAAAAATAGAACGTTAGTTTACATTTTGTTCCTGTGCTATGTGTATGATCTGTAGGATAATCGCCTACGAGAAAGACATTCTAGCGATGCACGTTTTACAACATCCCGGCCCTCTGTGGGATGCTGAGTCCATCTGGTTGTGCACAAGCCTGGAGCTCGGCATGATAGTGGTTATTCATTAACTATTAGTCAAAGGAATTTAACCAAGAATAACTGCAGCATTTTAAGAAAAAAGAACATGGGAATAAAATCATGATTTTGTTATTACCTATTCTCTTGGATTTTTAAGAATCTGTCACTTCGTCTATAACTGTGTTTTTTGTATGGATAATTATTAGTGTATTAAAGACGATTTGCATTTTGGGGGTATTTATTTATAAAGATAATTCTTATAAAACCAGATGATTTCATTGGCTTTCGAAGCAATTCTGAAAGCGTAACTGAACTATTTTTTAAACACCCTTCATAAGTTTTACTTTAAGATTGCATTTAGGTATATATGTATCATATATAGAAAATTCCATGTGTCTCTTCACATCTCATACGTAAAGCTACATGAAACAGTTTTAAGACAATGTAAAGAGCTGCCGAAGATAGCAGGTGTCATATTACCTGGGAAAACAGAGGATTCTGCCTCAAGTTTACCAGTAGTAGTGACGACAAATTTATTTTTAAAAAATTCTTTAAAACATATCCCTCCACACACTTAGGAAAATTTAGTCCTATGCTTTTTTTTTTTTTTTAGATGCAGAAGTTACATTTGAATAGTACAATAAAATGTGCAGTGTAATATTTACCTCCAAAACCTAAATACAAAATTATCATCTTCAGAAATCTAAACTTACTGATAAACTAGGAAAACAATTCCTAGGTATGTCGTTCTTGACTTAAAATTTGAAATTAAACTGATATTATCAAAATTAATGTAATCTTATTTTACAATGATATTTCAGAAGCAGAAACGGTCCACCCACGTTCTGCAATTTTAGGGCATAACTACCAGTCTTCCTAGATGTCCGAGAGCTCCTGTTAAATGGGCATCCTGATGAAACGGCTGGAAAAAGACTAGTTGCCCTTTTTTGTTATCAGAATAATCTCGTATTCCACTGTATTTCATTAGAATAAAAATCTGTCAATGAGCTGAGGTTGGGAAAATTTTATACAGAGTAGGGAGACCTGATCTGCTCAAGGAGAGGGACAGAGGCATCGGGGACATTGTTACTAACCTTGCATAAACACTTGCGTGCTCTGGTTTCCAAGGCCAGTGTTGATAATGAAGCCATGCTCTGGTCCTCTGGTCACTTTATACTTCAGAAGCCCATGAAAACTGTCTTGATCCTCTGCCCTCAAAGACCTGTTGGTAATCAGGAAGCTCATGTGTCCCGTGTGAAGGCGCTTCAAGGATGATGCACTTCTGTCAATGACAATCTGGGGAAGCCTGTTGTCTAGAGAGCTTATGTTGATCCTCATTACCTGAGGTCTGTGTGTCTCTAGGACAGTGTCTGGGAAGACATAGAAATCAGCATGAGTGCCATCTGTCACAGTCAAGGAGAAACTGTCTTCCATCGTCTTACTCCCATCGTGCCAGTAGCTAATCAGGTTCTCATTCAGGTCCCGCTTGGTGAAGGTGGTCACAGGATGACTGCCATTATACAAAATCCTGCCATGGATAGGGAGCTGGGTGATAGTAAAGAGGAGAAGATCATCTGGAGTATCCTTGTCTTCCACTGTTAACTCAAAGGGAGTGATGTGTTTGCTTTCCCCATCCTGCAGTATTAGTTTATGGATGGTCAAGATAGGTTTCTTAACATCTACGTCTGTGATGAAGATCCTGAAGGTTCGGAACACAGGGTTGAGTCCATGAGTCACTTGAAACTCAAAGCTGTCCATCTTTATCTCATCATTTGAAGTGTGGACATAGAATATTTTGTTGCTAGCCAACTGAAGCTGAGTGAAAGAGGCAATGGGCTTCCCAGGGTGGTCAGAGCTCTCCAAGTGCCCCAGGCTAGGAGCCCGTGTGACTCTGAAGTGAAGCTGTTCATTAGGGCTGTTGAGGTCACTGGGGCTAAGCAGATTGGTGGTAAGGGTCACTCTGCCACCTGCTGTCAGGGTAAGCCGTTTGCTAACCACCTCGGGGAAGACCCTGTCTAAGCTGCCAACGGTGATGTAGAAGTAGCAGTCTATCAAAGGGTTAATCCCATCAGTCACATCAAACTTGATAACGTCAAGAACTCCATCTTGGCCTGTGTGGGTGTAACAGATGAGGCTTCTGTCAATCTCATCCTGGGTAAAGTTCATTCCTAGGGTGAGGTTATTTCTCACCTCCCCTCTGGGTTTTCTCAGCCGCTGTAGAAGCCCTTGTTGAGGCCCTGAACGGAGGACAAAACTGAGGCTCTTTTCATCAGAGTCCAAATCTGTGGCTTTAAGGACCCAATTTGTGATGACCTCAGTGTGTCCAGTCTCTACTTCCAGCCCAGCATTGGTGGTCAGTCGAGGGGTTTCATCATCCACCAAGATCACCATAATGGGTACCTTCCTGTGGGTGGTGTGCTTGCCATCACTCAGCCAGACCTCAAAACTATCCTCTGTGGTCTCGGAGTCATCATGCTCATACACAATAGTGGAGGCCTCCTGGATCTCCTGTAAGGTGAAGCTGTGGATGAGCTGGCTCCCTGTGGCCAGCTGCTGGACAATTCGGCCATGCCGAGGGAGGGCTGTGAGCTGAAAGTGAAGCTCATTTGGTGGCAAGTCAGCATCTGCTCCACTGAGCAGTGGGGTATCTATGACCAGGCTCATCCCCTCTAATACCACAAACTCACCAGCAAAGAGTTCAGGCTGCTCGTCATTGGTGGGTAAGATGATTATAGGGAAGAAGACACTTGGAGAGAAGTTGATGCCATCAGAACAATGAAAGGTGAATTGATCTTTTTGTGGCTCTACTCCCTTGTGAATGCTCTGTACATAATTGATATGCCTCTTTTGGACATCCCTGATGGAGAAAGCACTGATGGGGCTACCAGCCCGTGATTCTTTCGAGCCAGGAACTGGTGCAATGTTTTCCAGGTAGCCAGAGGTTGGCTGACCAGTCACTGTGCATAGGATTTCATCTTGGGGTGTATCCACGTCTTCAATATTGAGATGTTGTAAGGTCAAGGGACTCTTCCCGCCTTCATCAACAATATAGGACACCCCCACCAAGACTGTGGGTGCCACATTGTCCACAGGCAGCACAACCACTTGCACCCGCACTCTCTGCACTATGCTGTCTCCCACCACCCACTGATAAGAATCCTTGGAGAGGGTGAGGCTGAAGGTATCATGTTGTTTCTGGAAGCCGACTTCACCCCCAGTGTGGACATAGACTACTGCCCCACTGATGAGGTCCTCTTGGGTGAATCGTTCTGCAGGTAAACCATTCACTAGAAGAGTACCCAATTTTGGGCTATCCTCCATAATGAAAGACAGCATCAAGTCCCCCGCGCCCTTCTTTTTGCCACGTGTGATGCCCATGGTGATCCTAGTGGCTCTGCTCTCTAGTACATCTATGGAAACATCTAATAATGGACTACCTGTAATAGAGATCCTGGGACTTTTGTCAGCTGCACTGGGATGCACAGAAATCTGGACGGTGATGGGTATGTGATGCACCCTGTCACTTACCTCCAGATGGAAGGTATCGTTGGTAGCCTGGTCTCTGCTGTGCTGGTAAGAGACCCTCCCATTAATAATATCAGCTTGCATGAAAAGTTCCCCTGGAACCATAGGTTTGTTTAAGTAGTGCAGGTGTCCATGTTGGGGACCCCAGACTAATATGAAGACAATCTGATCAACATCAGTGTCAAGGTCTATGACATCCAGTTCATTACTGCTGAGAATAAAATGTCCTCCCTCTGAGACAGTAAAGCCTCTGTTGGTGACTTCTGGAGGCTGGTTGTCCACAGGCTTCAGGAATAATGTGAATGTGCCAGGTACACTGTTACCTGCAGCATCCTCCACTTGGTAGGTGAACTGTAAAACCCGTGGTACGACACCCGGCTTCTTCTGTGGGGGCTGGTAGGCAACTTTATGGAGATTTACCTGGGCCTGGGTGAAGCGCGTGATGGGCGTATCTGGTGAATCAGTGAGCACAATTTCTCCAGCCCGGACTTGGTGGTTGTCATCTGTGTCAGTTGGGGGTGTCAGTAAGGTATACCACAGGCTCTGGTCATCTGAGTCCTGGTCTGTATATTGGAGGAATTTCTTCTGGAAGTGAGTGAGTTGATACTGGTGCACACTCATTTCTAGGGTAGTTCCTGGAAATAGTTCTGGACTCTGCAAATCCACTGGTTGGACCTTGATGGTGAAGAAGTGCTGGTTGGAGAGATTGGGTGGGTCATGGTCATCCTGTACATGGAAAGTCAACTGGGCCATTACAGGTTGAGGGCTATGGGGTCCAAGATGGCGGTAAAAGAGTTTCCCTTCCACGATGTCTTGCTGAAGCCACTCAGTCACCACCTTCTCATAAAGTCCTTCTTTTTCTACATAATACCAACCTTCATCTTCAGGGGACAGAGGTGGTTCAGTCTGCCGCAGCAGCATCTCCCCGGGGTGCTGAGTTGAGTAGGAGGAACCTGGGGCCAGATCCCACCCTCTTTCTTCTTTTTTTTCTTCTAGCAGCTGGTCTTCCAGCACAAAGTGGATGGTTGAGTCATCAGAGTCAATATCAGTAGCACTCAGGACAAAGGGGGAAATCTGGACCACCTGTCCTTCTGTAACTGAGAGCTCGTTGTTGGCCTTGACCTTCGGTGGTTCATCATCAACAGGTATGATGGTGACAGGGAAGAGGAATTCCACCTGATGGTGCCCATCCTCCATCCGAAAAATGATATTGTCACTGTAGGTGTTGCTGCCGTCATGCTGGTACACCACTCGCCCTGCTGCCAGGTCTTCGGGTGTGAAGTGCTTGCACCCAGCTGGTGCCCCAGGCACCACCAGCTGCCCGTGTCTCAAGCCCCTTACTGCAGTTACTATCACCTCTTCCAGGTCATCAGGATCCGCAATCTGAAGGCCGTGGGTGCTGGACAGGGGCTTTAACTGACCTTCAAATAGCAGCAGTCCCTGGTTATACCTAGCCACTGGGGCCAGGGTGTTCATGGGCTTCATTATCACCATGAAGGCAAAGGGGTCTGAGGTGGCACCATCTCCGTCCACCACCTCCAGCTCCAGCTGGAAGAGGTGCTCTGAATCCAATTTCTCTGTTGGGGGCTGGTAGGCAATTTTCAGTTCCCGCAGCTCCCGCTGGGTGAAGAAAGAGACTGGAAGACCCAGGGGGTCATCAGTGCTGACTACGCACCCCTGGTGCCCTGGCGTGGTTGTGGGGGCATTGAGGATGTTGAAGACCAGGTCATCAGGGTCAGACTCCGTGTCCTCTGCAGCCAGTGCATCAGGGGTCAGGGCTGTTAGCAAGAACTGATTGACCTCCATCATCATCAGGGCCGCAAAGCTGGGCCTGGGTGCAGTGTTCTCTACTCCGTCGCGGATGCTCACCGGCAGCTGGAAGTGCTCGCGGGGCAGCACTTCCTCTGACCCAGTGCCTCTGTCCTCTGGCCCTAGCACCTCTGCCATCAAGGGCACATAGTCCCAATTGGGCGACGGGGTGGTGGCGGTATGCTGGTAGCGGACCCCAGCTCTGACAAAAGCCTCACAGTCTATCCTCTTGCCTCTGGGGAGAGGGGCCCCCATGGCGTCCACCAAACGCCCATATTTGGGCAGTGGGCCGCCCTGGGGAGGAAGAAGGGTGAGCCGGCACCTGCTGGTGGTAGAGGCTCCGTTCCCCAGGGAGGCGAAGTCCAGCACTCTCCTGTCGATGGCTTGGCTCCAGCCCCGCAGCCTCTCCACCGACAAAGGCCTGTTGCGGGTCACCAGCCCCGGCTGGGGGAAGACCACGTCCACAGCCAGCGTGAAGGGCACTGCCAGCGTGTAAGTCGCGGCGTCGTAGCGCAGCTGCAGCCGCACCCGAGCGCGTCCCAGGCTTTGGGAGCCGAAGTGAGTGTACTGGACCTGGCGGGGCCCGAAAGCGCAGGGGAAGCGGCGGGGGGAGAGTGCACCGTGGCTCAGCGGCTGGGCGTCCAGCACCGTCACCTCGCACCGGTGCCCGGGCTGCACTCGAATCACCAGGTCCCGGAGCGGATCGAGCCAAAGCGAGCGGCCCACGGGAACCCGGAGTCCGGGGTTGGCGATCAGGATGTTGGGGCTGACGGGGTTACTGCGGGCCAGTGCGCCCCAGGTGGGCAGGTAGAGCGCGGGGTGGGGTTCAGTCCCAGGTGAGGGTGCCTGTCCCTGTAGCACCGGGCAGCTCAGGAGCACGTAGGCGAATGCCACGACAAGCTGCCGGGGCGTCCCAGCGGGGCGCGGAGAAGTCCCAGCCATGGGACCTTGACGCTGGGATGCCCAGAGAGTACCTTGTTCAAAGAGGGCCGGCTCAGCTGCGGGTGCCGGCTGCTGTGCAGTCGGGAGCCAAGGCGCGGAGTCAGCAAGAGCCAGTGGCCATGCTCCAGCTGTGGCAGGTAAAAGCAGCAGGGAGAGAGGGCTCTGCCCACCTGCCGCCCTGCCTGCGTCCCAAGCCTCTCCTCGGCTGGCTCCGGGGACCGCCTAGATATGCCCCAATGCCCGCAGACCTCGGGAGGGTGCCGGAGTTCGCCCCTCCGCTCCTTTGTGCCTTTAACCTCGCTATCTTACTGACCTTCGTGCCCGGAGGGGTAGTCGGTCACTGTGCAGCCCCGGCTGCCTGCGTCCAATCAGCTGGTCGGGATGTTCTCCCCTGGTGCTTCGAAGAGATTGTTCTTTAGGACTGGGAGACAGACAGCGACTGTACCTGGGTCAGTTCTGTGCGTGGAAGACACTGCGCTCCCGCAGTCCATTCATCCAGGCAACGGCGTTTCTGATAGAGGGGAGAGCCACCATCCTCTTCCTTACCGCTGACAGCCGTGCGTTTTCTAGCCAAAATTGAGTCTCACTTCGGACATAAAAGCTGGTGGGAGCTATTTTGCAAATAGGATTTTCTAGCTGCCTGTCTGATGTAGCGGCTTATTCCAGATCTTGTAATTCGGTGCTTCCAAAATAACCCTGGCATTTTTCTTCCGCTCAGTTCCTGAGGAAAAAGATTAGCATCCAGGCTGGCGAACTTGAACAGCTTTTAAAACCTGTTTCTAGTCAGTGGGTCTCACATACCACAACCGAGTGTGCAGGTTGGCTTCCTTCCATTTTTTTCAGAATGTGATTTCCTTATCCGATCAACAGTGGCTCCCTCTGAGTTTATTAGATATGCTGTTTCCTAAATACTTTCTTTGTAGAAAAATATATAGTAGCCAGAGGTGAGAATGTCGAGAGAAACAGTAGCAGAGAAAATAACCCCAGGTACCTGGATCAATTTCTGTGAATTAATCTATTTAACACTTGGAATGGAATTGGGCTCTTTGTGGCTTTTAGTTAAGGATACCTGCCCTGGGTGGGTGTAATGTTAGCTACTTAGTTTCATATTTTTTTTTTTAAGATTTTCTTTATTTATTTGAAAGAGGAATAAAAGAGAGAGAGCATGCACAAATGGAGGGAGGGGCATGGGGAGAGAGAGGGGAGCAGCAGACTCCCCGCTGACCTGAGCCTGGAGGGGATGGGCTCAATCCCAGGACCCTGAGATCTTGACCTGAGCCCAAGTCTGATACTTTACAGACTGAGCCACCCAGGTGCCCCTTTATGTCTATTTTTTCAAATATTAGGGGTGTCCATTTAGGCACAGGGCCAACTAATCTTTTCCTGTAATTAAAATGATAATGTGCTTTCTTATGCAATTAATGTAAATGTGAGACTTGCTGATGTCAATGAAAATAGTTGTGTCCTAACTGTAATGATAAATATGGCTTCGAGGGGAATATACATGTACGATGTTATCCTCAAATTATTTTATTTTACTGTGTTGCAGGAGCCTGTCTTATGCATTTCAGCAGCAGCAGCACTGACTCCCAGAGCAGAAATAATCTGCTATTGGCTTGAAAGCATTAATATTCTCTTTAAATATTTAATTTAGCCAGTGAAAGGCCATGGATCTATATAATCCACAAAGTGGAATGCTAGTACACCTCATTAGCACAGATTAGGCAGATTTGCTCATATAATTGAATATTAAGAGATAGTAAATTTGAAACAAAATGTTTAGCTAATTATGCTGGTCCAGTGTGTCTAGAAATTATTTCAAAAAATATTTTAAATTGAAGCAGGTAAAATTCCATTGAAGGAAAGAGACATTATATTTCATAAAGCTACTGCCTTGTCCAAAGGATGGTATTTCTATAATAGAACTTTTTTGCATATATCAAACTTCACCAAATGAATATTCCTGTATGAGTGTAATTTTGATTCCTGTCCAAGCACCGCTCACTCTGGGCAACTATGTTGTCCATGAGCTATTTTCATTATAGACAGAGAAGGGGGTAGGGACTGGAGGTGACAGAAAACTAAGCTACTAGGTTTTTAATTTTGTCCTCTGACCCTCCCCCTCCAGGTAACATTCTCTACTGTTCTTCTGTTCTTTCCTACCAAGCTTCTTAAAAGTGGGGTTTTGTTCTTCCTGCTCTCTACATGACTTTTTCTCCCACTCACTGCTGTTTAGAACACTCCAGTCTGGCTTCCACTTTAAAAACATCAATAAAATTCTATGTGAGGTCATTAGTAACCACCATGTGGCAAAATCCCATGACTATTTCTCATCTTGTCCATTTGCCACACCCTTCTGGTTTTCCTCCTTCTTCGTGGTTTAAGTCCATCTTCTTCAGAAAGCTTTTCCTATGCTCCCCAAGCCATATTAAATCTGTTTGTAATTCTGCCTTTGGGGATAACATGATGAAGCTGCATGAGAGCAGGGAGCATGCAGTATTGACCCCTGATAGCCATTGATGCCAAGGAGTGGTGCATAGCAGGTACATAAAAGTATTTGTTGATTGAATGAATAAGAGATTGAGAAGTAGTAATCATGTACTGTGAAGTCTAGGTGCCAGGCAAAAACAACAAAAAACAACCCACAAAAAAACCCCAACCAACCAAACAAAAAACCCACACAAAAAAAACCCAAAAGAGAAAAACCAAACCAGTGCAAGTATAGGATAGTTTCTTGTGTCACCGAACCCATGTCCATCTGCCTGATGCACAGCAAAGACAATCACTGAGACATTGGGCACCCAAGGGAAAGGTCGATTGTGGAGGCAGCCAGAGGAGAGTTCCAGGAGACAGGAGGGCAAACATCAGATCCACCCCGCTGAAGGAGAGTCAGGGAAATTTAAAGGCAAATGAGAAAGGTCTGGGTAAAAGTTGCAGCTGTGCTTAGCAGTCCTGTTAACCCTTTGGTTACCAGGGCAATCCCCACTGTCTTTTGGTTATCGCTCATTCTTGAGGGAATTGGGATAATGACCCTTCTAGTTACTTCCTGCTAAAATGGGGCAAAGATCAGGATTAGAGGAATGGAAAATTTTTGCGCTCATTTAGAAATCTTTAGTTCCAAGTTGAAACTCAATATTCTGCGTTACCAGGACTTTTTTAGTTTGGTTTGTTGTTCTTATACTATTTTATCTAGGGCCTTAAGGGAGATCTGTTAGAACCAACAAATTGTTGTACTTGTCCACGGATTTCTTTGAACCAACTCTCCTAACTAGTAGTTACGGGTCCGTCAGAGGCTTGCTGGTCCAAGCGGGGCTCTTTTTGATGTACATTTATTCTGTTTTTTCCAGTTTATTCAGGTCTCCAGGAAGGAGTTTAATTTCCATTAATGCCCAGGCTTTGGACACTGCTTGTGTGACTTTTGCCACAAATGCTGCTCCATTGTCGCTCTGAATTATTAGCGGCAATCCAAACCTAGGAATGATCTTGCCTAAAGTGTTTTCACAACTTAAGGCCTTCTCTTAACAGCATGGAAAAGCTTCAACTCAATCTGTAGAGTGGTCTATAAATACCAGCAAATATCAAAAATTACCTATTGTTTTTGGTATCCTGGTAAAATCTACTTGCCAGTCTCCTCCAGGTTTGGGGTCTCTACCCTTTTAGAACGGGTAAGGATTACCCATCTAGGATTAGGATTGTTTTTAGCACAAATATCACATTTTTAAAATAGTTGTCGAAAGACTGGGACCTGCAATATGCTTCTGGATCCATCGAAGGGTAACATCTTATCCGTTATAGGTGCTTTGGGGAATATAGTTAAATATTTCTCCCATCAGATGTTTTGGGATAAGGATACATTATATTTCCAGCTGCCTCTAGTGCCAGCATGGTATTTGAATCCCTATTCCTTGGCTCTTTTTAGGTCCTCCAAGGAATATTGCAGTGGATAACTTTAATTAAGTCTGCATTTGTAAAATGCAGTTTGTAAAATATTTTGTTTGTAAAATGTTTGTAACAAACTTGGCTAATTATTTGCCTAAGTGCAGCAAAATAATGATTGACCATATAGGTTTTTGTTTGCTTGTTTTTTTAAATTGGTTTTCCTGGAACTTTTCATAAGAAATTTCAGATTGCATTTCTAGTAGCCCCTCAAGGCTAAGAAGCCAAGCTAAATACTTTACCTGCAATACTTAGAGGTTTGGGTGAATTCCTCTTTTCTTGGGGTCCACAAAATAGCCCGAGCTTCCTGCACCTGCCAGGAAGTAACCTTCTTTACTCACCTGGGAAGGCCGCTGGTACCCCTGGAAGCAAGGTATCAGGTCAATTTTTCCAAGGGCTTTATTGTCTCCATCAAGTCAACCTTAGTTCCTTAAAGCTGTCTGGTCCTGCTGAGTCTATGCAGATTCCTCTCAAATAGGACATTCTGGTCAAAGCCTTGGTAAAATAACCAATGTTTCCAATTGTGTCCTGACCTAAGGAGAACAGATCCTTATTAACTTATGCAAATAAATGCATTGCTGTTGAAATAGAAGAACACTCACTGGGAGTTTCTGAATTCTGGAGGGATCAGGTAGGGAAATAAAGTACATGTTCCATATCTGTTTACAAAGGAATATTTTACCAAATTTCCATAAGTCATAGATAGCCTTAAATCTGGGAAAGCAAACAACAGCAAACCAGCAATGTTTTAAACAAGTCTGTTTGAACGCCGTTTTCCCATTAGTTCCGGATATTCTTACCCAGTTTAGTTTTGTGACCTTAAAGATATCAAAGACTGTTATTATAATGCAATTGACAAGGAAATTCAGTGACATACAACACTTTAATAATTAGAATTACAGGTGATGACACCTCCCCCAGGTGGTCACATCCAAAGACTGTTTAACAGGAAGGTAGAGAAGTCCAGCCCTTTTGTCTCAGTTCAGGGTGGTTCTGATGGGTAATCCAACATTTGGAACTTCTCAGAGTCAACTAAGGCTTCTGTTGATGCACCACTGCTCACCTGATCTTGCTCTGACGCTCTCTTCTCCTCCCCAGGTGGGGCTCACTCCCTAGTTAACTTGTTTACACACTAATCTCCAACATCTTATTCCCCACGACCATGCACAAAATTCCTTTCCAAAGGTTCCCTTTGCACAAAAGCCTTCTACAACTTTCCTTTTATATTCAGAGTTTGTCCTAAGTTTTCTCTTTAATAACTGGTCTTGTTTTCCTTGCATACAGGGTTGTTCCCCTACTATTTTCCGGTAGTCCTAATTACATTTATTAACATTATTCACACCTATTTGTTCTTAGATTACCCATAAAACTCTGAGGCATTTGCCAAAGTTCTCAGGCCTTTTTTTTCTTTTCTGACAAATTTTGC
Source organism: Potos flavus (assembly GCA_028534135.1). Lineage (NCBI taxonomy): Eukaryota > Metazoa > Chordata > Mammalia > Carnivora > Procyonidae > Potos > Potos flavus. The sequence goes on along the minus strand of CM052899.1, from coordinate 70,305,017 downwards.
AATGAAGGTAACATGAACTTATGTGACTCAATAAACACAAGCAGAATAAAAGTCTTATATTTAATGCTGATAATTCTAAAGACATGTCCATTTCATTATTTTTTAAAGATTTTATTTATTTATTTGACAGAGAGAGAGAGATCACAAGTAGGCAGAGAGGCAGGCAGAGGGAGACAGGGAGGTGGGCTCCCCACTGAGCAGAGAGCCCGATGATGCGGGGCTCGATCCCAGGACCCTGAGATCATGACCTGAGCCGAAGGCAGAGGCTTTAACACACTGAGCCACCCAGGCACCCCAACACATGTCCATTTTAATTAAGCCCACAACCTTAAATTAGCTTTCATAGAGTATTTTTCAAGATTGCGTTAACTTGAAATACACTTGTGTTCGTTTCTATTTTTCCTGAGTTTTAGAATGTCCAATTCTTATAAGCACTTGCCTTTAAACCAACTAAATAGAACTCTTTTACAAATTAATTTTAGCAAAACCATCGAAGGTGGAGAAATTATCTGGCAGGTATTAGCATACACGAACACATACAAATAAACAAGATGCAAACAAAATCTTAAAGGCCCAATTTCCAAATATCTTCCTTTTATAAAACAAGGCTAACATTTCCCATTTTCCAGTTAGAACACGGCTGGTTTTACGGAAAGATGGAAAGCTGCAGGGGCAAGCCAACCAAATGACGCCACAGGACCTCTGTAAGCATAGGCTCCTACTCAAAAGTTGGGGCTTTTCCGACTGAACCCAATAGTCTTCTACTTTCTAGTTCTTCCTGAAATGTCAGAGCATCAGTGACCGAACCAAATGGCTTCCTCATCAGCTTTATAAGCTCAGAAAGGAGGCGAAGAGACGCCAAACCCCCCATATGGAGGCAACCAACTGGGAGGAAGAAATCTGGGAGAGCCAAGGCAAACAAGAGGAAGAAGGGGCTATTCCACAGAAGTACTCACGAAGAGACATCCGTCTGTACAAACCGAACCCCAAAAACATTTCCTTGCAGCAAGAATTAAATTTGGTGCCAAAGGTTAGGTGTTTCGTGTGGTGGGGCACCAGGGAAGGTTCCTAGGAGAAAGAGCCTAGGCAGCTGCTTGGACTCATCGCTGAACTCCCACTACCTGCTGCGGGGTGGGAGGGGAGGGGCATGAACCCGAGTAAAAAGCTCCAGGTTGGCTTGTCAACTTTGTAACTAAACCCAAATTCATGTACCTGATACGCAGCCCAGATGATCACTGAGATATCAAGAATGCAGCAAGAAAAGCGCCCATCCGAGAGGCAGCCAAACACGAGGCCAGAAGACAAACCTCCAAACCACCTCCCGGAAGGAGCAGAGTCAGGGACATTTAAAGGCAAATGAAAAAGATCTGAGTAAAAAGCTGGAGCTGTGCTTATTGGTCCCATTGACACTTTGGTTGCTGGTTTTACTTTCTTCCATCCTCAGACTTTGCCAATTCCTTAGAGGCTGGTGACAGTTCTGTGTAGAGAATAAAAATTTGATTTCTAGCCAAATATTTATTTTATCAAAGCCCCCCTCCCCCAACAGGACAATCTCACTTATCCATATTGTATGTCTTTCTTCTCTCTCATCATCCCAAATTTATTCTTTAAAACTGAGCTGCATTTTACCTTGTAAATTAATTCAACTTTCCCTAAAAGTATGTCCTATGGGGTAGGACTCCTCATATGTCCCTGTCACTCCAGGGAACTTTCTGTCAAGTCCCACTCCATAAATAATTGTCTCTGCCCTAAGTACATAAATGACATTTAATAGGTCATGGAAAGGAGACAATGGGTCCAAATAGCCTGCCTGTGCTTTGGCAGGGAGACAGTCCATTTTCCGAAAAGTCACATCCAGCTTTTAGGAGAATTGACTGAGTACAAGTAGGGCGGGTTTGCATCCAGTGAACTGAAAAGTTCCACCACAGTGTCTCTGCTCCCCATCAAGGCTAAGCTTTTCAACCTGGTCTTTGCTGAAGCTGTTTTTTTTCTCTACCAGCTGTGGAATAGAAGGGCTTAAATCCTAAATATCATAAGCTGAATGCCTTGAAACGGATTGCTTGCAAATGTTTAACATTATATATGAAAGTAAAACCTACCTGGAGGCTTTATTCTAATTGATCTTGGAGCCAGCAATGGTCTCTTAGACATTGAAGAAAATGTTCCGGGGAGGCTATAGGTTTAAAAATCAAATAAGCCTCCCCCTCAAAAAAAAAAAAAAAAAAAAAAATTAAAACGGCATCCATTGGCTGTGTAGGTCATTTGTCATCTGTCAGGACAGCAGCTTTAGGACAGGTTAAGTAAGTTAAGCACACAGCTTCCAGTGGCCAAATCGGCCTTGTCCCCACAGAGTCAGTGAGGCACCTATATTTCTTACAGCCCCTCCCATCCTGAAGAATGCGGTGGCTACAGTTCCACCCCCTGTGATTGTGTCCCTGGGCCATAGCTGCCTTTGCGTAGATCTATGGGGGTGTGTGTCTCCAGACCCTGGGATGGGCACCATTGTTCTCTGTGCCTTGTTATGGGGTTTTGTTAAAGGCAAGCTTCACCCAATGGGACAAGGAAACCATCATGTCCAATGGGAGAAACCACGCAGCTTTCTTTAAGATATGGCGCTGCATTTGTTAATTTCTAAAATTTTCCCAGCAATTACTTCTAGTCATCCTATTAATGTAAAGTACACTGTTACTGTCAGAGTATTTGGGAACTAGGGGGTGTGGGGAAGGACAGGGAGGAGAGGAATCAGAATATTTTGTCTGCTCTTCTGAGATTTTAACAGCCATCTGGAAAAGAGCAGGTAGTCCTAGCTCTCTCATGCCAGAAAGAGTCAGGGTGCAAGATCCCTGACTCCCACGGCTCCTGTTCCAGCTGCGGCTGCTCAGGGAAGATGATGGGTGGTGAGAAGTCCAGGGCAGAGGAGCCTGTGGGAGGTAGAGGATGAAGGTTCTCCTTGGCTCTGCACTAGGACAAAGAGCTGATTCAATTTCCCTCATTCCTGGTTGAAAATAAGATCCTGGGAGAACAAAAGGCATTATTCAGCACTAATTTGTGACATGATAATTGATCATCTTTCTTTAAACCATACAACATAGAAAAGAAGTAACTTTTTTATTTCAAAGGAAGGCATGAAGAACACAATAAAAAAAGAATCAAAGTTAAAAGATTGAGTTTTTCTAGTCTGTTTGGTATTCTTTATTCATTTGTAGTATATGTAGGTACAATGTCTATTCGGCAGAGATTTCCTTTTAAGTAGCTTCAAATTTTAGAAGCAAAAGCTCTCATGAATGGTATTTAACTGGCAGTGGTTTTTGGAGATATCTCAGGGGAATCTGACATCAGAATGGCTTAAAGGTACTGTTTTGCTTGTTATTTGGGTTTTCCATTAATCTAATCTGAGTGAGTTAAGAGTAAGTCTTACTCTTAGACATAGTCCTATTTATTTGTACGCAAGTTTTATCTGATGGGGAATTATGCATTTTTAATAAATCAGCTTTTTCTTTTTCTTAAGAATTGATCGGTTGAATAGTACAATCATGGTTTCAGCTCTGAAATGTAAAGCTCATCAAATTCCAAAAATGACTTGGTAGCCTATTTATCAATTAAATATAATTACTATTACTTCTTATTTTTTTCTTTTGCATATGCTTTCAGAGTGTTCTGTTTTGACTTTTCTCCTTTTAATCAGTTATCCAAGTGCAGAATATGCATGGCAAACACATGACTATCAAGATATAATTCTACCGTTTTTAATTATGTTTTTATAAGGAAATTAAAGCTTTTTCAATATCTTACTGCAAAATATAATTAATAGCATTGAATAGATGTTCAAATATCACATAAGCATTATGATTTAAATATCAACATATTTTCTATGTTAAATCATTAGTATTAAATGGTATTGTGTTAGTTTGCTAGGGCTGCTATAAGAAAGTACCACAGACTGTGGCTTAAACAATAGACATTTATAATCTCAAAGCTCTGGAGGCTAGAAGTTGGAAATCAAGGTTCAACAGGCTTGGTTCCTTCCTAGGGCTATGAGGGGAGGCTCTGGTCCAGGCCTCTATCCTTGATTTATAGATGGCTGTCTCCTCCTTCTGTGTCTTCGTATCATTTTCCCTCTATGAATATCTCAGTGCCCAAATTTCCCATTTTTCTAAGGACCAATTATATTGAATTAGGATCCACTCTAATAGCTTCACTTAAACTTTATTATCTTTGTAAAGACCTATTTCCAAATAAGATCACATTGCGAGGTACTGAGGATCAGGACTGCGATGTATGGATCTTGGGGAGACACGATTTAACCCATAGCACTTTTGCTTTGGCCCTCCAGATTCATACCCTTTTCACATACAAAACACATTCATCCCATCCCAACATCTCCAAACGTCTTAACCCATTCTGCCATCAGCTCTAAGTCCAAATTATCCACATACCATCTAAATCAGTTATGGGTGACACTTGGCATATGATTCATCTTGGGGCACAATTCCTCTCCATCTGTGAACGTATGAAACCAGAAAACAAAGTTATCTGCTTCCAAAATACAATGGTAGGCAGGCATAGGATAGACATTTCCAATCCAAAAGGGTAAGATCAAAAAGGAAGAAAGAATCGTAGGTCCCAAGCAAGTCTGACAGTGACAGGGCAAATGCCATTAGATTTTAAGCTTTGAGAACAGTCCTCTTTGGCTGGGTGCTCTGACTGCTCTGTCCTTTGGAGCCACTTGGGTATCAGTCTCACCCTTCAGCCAAGGGTGGGTATGTCATAATATTCTCTACTAGTTGTAACCTGCAAAGGTTACTAATGTGGTAGGAAAACATTTGCCAGACAAGTCGGAGGGGGGAAAATCTAATTTGAATTCTACGCCATTAATAAAGGACTGATTGGGCGCCTGGGTGGCTCAGTCAGTTAAGTGACTGTCTTTGGCTCAGGTCATGATCTCAGGGTCCTGGAATCAAGCCCTGAGCTGGGCTCCCTGTTCAATGGGGAGTCTGCTTTTCCCTCTCCCTCCGCTCCTCCCCCCTGCTCGTGCTCTCTCTCTCTCAAATAAATAACTAAAATCTTTTAAAAAATAAGGGACTGATTATTCATACTTAGAGTTAAGGCAATACTCCATGTAAATTCATGGGTAGTTAGGTAGTAAATCAATTCTGGAAGCTCTTATGGAGAAGAGCAAATCGAGTTTATTGTTAGTTTTTTTCTCCAGAAATAATGACAATAAAACTTATCAACAATATATCACATAGCCACACTTACTCTTACCATGATTTTTTCTCTAGAGTCAAATTTTTGCAAACCAACACCAAACTGACATATGGAAAATCCTCAGGTTCTAGATGTGTGTATTTCCGTCAGATGGGACTAAAAACTAGTGCAACTTTTTCCATTTAAAGTGACCCGGGAATGAAGATGGAGAGGAAGCCATGTAAATGTTGCTTCACTAATTGACTTGCTGATTTTGAAATCTCATTCAGAATAATTGCAAGGAGGCTTTCATTATGATGTTTACGATATTTTTAAAGTGGCAAATTTATTTAATTTTGACTTTCAAGGGCATTTCCAATACATTCGGTAAACTTAAACAAGTTTTATTAAATATTTTCTCTTAGGGATTCCCAAGGAAATTGACCTAATCGTTTGCTAAAGACTAATTTATAACTGGCATATCAAAAGTACTTTTATTTTTATTTATTTAAAAGATTTTTATTTATTATTTATTTATTTATTTATTTATTTATTTATTTATTTATTTGACAGAGAGAGACACAGCAAAAGAGGGAACACAAGCAGGAGGAGTGGGAGAGGGATAAGCAGGCCCCTCACCGAGCGGCGAATCCAACACGGGGCTCGATCCCAGGACCCATGGCCAGAGCTGAAGGCAGACACCCAACCAACTAAGCCACCCAAGCACCCCAAAAGTATTTTTTTTTTAAAGATTTTATTTATTTATTTGACAGAGAGAGATCACAAGTAGGCAGAGAGGCAGGCAGAGAGAGAGGGGGAAGCAGGCTCCCCGTTGAGCAGAGAGCCGGACCCTGAGATCATGACCTGAGCTGAAGGCAGAGGCTTTAACCCACTGAGCCACCCAGGCGCCCCTCCCCAAAACTATTTTTAAAAAGAAGATTCTAAAAGTAGCAGGATGATCCAGTGAGCCTATATTTGCATGTATGGATGAGTATGTGTGCTGTCCCAGCAAGAGAGAAACACGACGTTGGACTTCCGAAGGCAGCCTGGAGACCAGCAGATGGGACTTCTTGAAATCACATCAAGCAGCACAACCCATCATTCTTCCCCCTCCCCACTAAAGGATAGATGTGGGCACTTTGGAGTCACTGCCAAAATTTTACTTAGGAGAAAAACTTATTTTTCAATCATTAATTAAGGCCAAATGTCACTATTATTTTGGAAGGTTGACAAGGTTAACAGGTGTGATCAGACTGTATTTGGGGAATTCAAGGGAGCTCTGATCTTGAGTACTTAAAGGTTAAATAGCATGAATTAACCAAGACATAGGGGCAGAAGAAAATAGAGGAGAGAGACTGTGTCTTGGTCTGGGCTGGCCAAACAAAGTGCATGCTTTATACTCAAGCATGGTTGTCATCTATTAAAGGACACAGTGTTGTTTCGCAAAGTATCTTTTCCCTGCCAAGATGTACGGTTTTTGGAAGATGGCCATCTTTTAGGCACTATGGGAATATTTAGCATCACAGGGTATGTAGTGTAGCACGGGCCAGGGAGAAAGGACCTTCATTTGCATGTAGTTTCATTTTAAATTGGGATCATGAGAAATGACCACTGGTATAGAGCCGTGTCCATTGACCCCATAGTAGAGAAGAAAGCTGCATGGCAAGAAAGCTTCCTGGGGACACGGTGGTTGACCTTGAAAGGCTGTGATGGAGCAGGGATGTTGAAACCAAGAGTGGGCTCCATAGTGGCTGTACACTGTGAATTGATCTTAAATTTTGTATGTAGGCCAACTTTTGGACCAATATCCACTCAGTGCCTCATTCTATTTTGGAAGATTTATGGGGAGAAATTAGGATGTTTTAGGGGAAGGAAAAGATGGAGGAAAGGAAAGCGATGGTGGATATTTGTAGGGGAAGACACAACAGGAGAGAGAGAAGGGTCACAGGGAAAGAGAGAATGAAGGCAATAGGATGACCTCTCAGAGCGAGATTCAAAGGAGGTGATGTGGAAGGCGCCTGGCACGGAGGCACCCAGGCATCTCAGCACCTGTGGTTTCCTTGCTCATTTCTCCCCTTTAGGGGCAAGAATTGCTTTTTCATTTATTTTTGTCCCCGGGATGCAGCGCATAGTGGTGTCCAATAAGACTTTTTCACTGAATCATTCCAAAGTTTACGTCCGGTTGTCAGAGTTCACATAATTACGTGGTATGTTACATATAGATCTTTCTGGGTTTGGCCTTAGTACCTAGAACATGCAGAGGAATAAATAGTTTGTATTTTGAAGATTGTGTCTATTTTCCTTTTCCGGTCTTCTTGAAACAAAAATCTTATAAACTGATGCAAATACACAGTATATGAAGTTTATTAAGATTTGACCCCATCCATTCATATATTTGAGCATGTAGACACATTACAATACGGAGATTGAAATTTATGGCTTTAAGTTTAGAAAGTTTTATTTTTGGGCTATGAGAGGAAATTTTAGCATTTTTTAAAAAGTCTAGATGTAGCATTTTTAAAAAAGTCTAGATTGCTTTAGTTCCTTTTTTTTTTTCAAAGATTTAATGTATTTATTTATTCACCAGAGAGAGAGAGGAAGAGAGAGAGAGAAAGGGAGAGAGAAGAGCACAAGCAGGGGGAGAGGGAGAGGGAGAAGCGGGCTCCCTGCTGCGCAAGGAGCCCAATGTGGGACTCGATCCCAGGACCCTGGGATCATGACCTGAGCTCAAGGCAGCTGCTTGATGGACTGAGCCACCCAGGTGTCCCTGCTTTAGTTTCTGTTGCAAAATGTAAAATTTTAATAATACAAAACAGCTGCAGAAGAGTGCACTATACCAGCTGCTCTCTTTCCTTTTGTTACTGTTGTTGAGTTTATTTTTAGTAATGTAACATGTTTATTATTCATTTAAAGTGATTGTAAAAGCAAATTTTGAATGGACGCTTTAAGCATACATATAAATTCTCTGTGAGTTCCCTTATTGCATGCATTATCTTGAGTAATATTTTTATTGGTTTATTTGTTATCAAGACATTTATGGTGTCCAGTACCATTACTTTTACTTCTATGCCTTATAACGTCAGATGCTCTAAATTAAAGATGTGGTTGGTAATTACATAGTTATTTGGATTTGCGAGCTAAGTTTGCAAACTGCAGCCTTTATGAGAAAGAACTGGATAACATTTTCAGACTTGGCAGAAATAGAGAATGTCCTTTTATATAAAAAGGTCCACAGAAGCATTGATAAGAAGATGATTAACAATTAAGAGAATAATTCCAACCAAATAATCTGTTTGGAGGCTTAAAAATTTTTTTTCCTGCTCTTAAAATAGCTACCGCCATGAGTAGTACTCATTGGGTAAGAGTTTAACCCCTTCTTCGTACCTGTGATTCAGTCCATTCATGCTAGATGTAGTTCACGTTTGGTATCATTATAGGTCTTTGGGAAATGAGGTCTGTCCAACCATCGTCAGGGCTGTCTTCTATCCCCTTGGACATATGGCGCGGCTAGACGGCAATCCCCCCAACTGGGTCTTTTTGGTGCTGCAGTTCCAAGCAGAGTGCAATTGTACTTTTTTTTTCTTAATTACTTTGACCTCATAATTACTTCACAGAGTTACAGAAGTTTGGTGTGACGACCTAGGAAAGAAGACCGTCATGCCCAGGAAAGGACTAACTCATGTCACTGTAGAGATGCCAGCAGGACCTGACTAAAAATAATTTTGTGGGTCAGTTACAGACAGGTCAGATACAGATTAGGTGTGCTAAAGGGGAACAGGATAACAGAAATATCCCAATTCAACACAGTTATCGCATTTCACTCTACAGTGAATATCCAATATCCTTGGAGATATTGTGGGTTCGGTTCCAAACGAGGGCATTAAAGCAAATGGCTCAATAAAGTGAGTCAAACGAATTTTTTGATTTCCCAAGGCATATAAAAGCTACGTCTACACTATACTGTAGTCTATTAAGTGTGCAATAGCATTATGTCTAAAAAATGTACTAAAGACAGTTTATTGCTAAAAAATGCTAACTATCATCGAGCTTTCAGGAAGTCATAGTTTTTTTTGCTGGTGAAGGCTCTTGCCTGCTGAGCAGGGTGGTGGCTGCTGAAGGTCAAGGTGTCTGGGGCAATTTCTTAAAATAAGACAACAGTGAAGTCCCCCACATCGATTGACTTTTCCTTTCATGAATGATTTCTCTGTAGCATGCCCTGATATTGTACAGCACTTTACCCATAGCAGAACTTTCAAAATTGGAGTCAGTCCTCTCAAACCCTGCCTCTCCTTTATCAACCAAGTCAATGGAATATTCTAAATCCTTTGCTGTCATTTTAACAATCTTCACAGAATCTTCACCAGGAGCAATTTCATATCAAGGAACCATGTTCTTTGTTCATCCAAAACAAGCAACTCCTCAGCCATTAACGTTTTATCATGAGATGCAGCAACTCAAATATAATAATAATGAGAAATAATTGAAGTTTTGTGAAAATTACCAAAATGTGACACACAGACACCACATGAGCAAGTGCTCTTGGAAAAATGGCACTGATAGGCTTGCTTGGTGCGGGGTTGCCATAAACCTTCAATTTGTAAAAAAATCCAATTATCTTTGAAGCACAATAAAATGAGGTATGGCTGTAGTTATTTTTAAGATCAGAATTGTCTCACCACTGATTTTCCCATTTTAATGAAGAGGGCCGCCTTTCTTCCAGTTAATCATCAAAAGTCTTCCTTCTCTAGTCTTCCATGTTCATTCTCTCTGCAAATAGCCAGATACCTAAATATCCCCTTGCTAAGAGTCAGACACTGTGATGAATACAAGACAATCTGTGTCCTCTAGGGGGTGTCAAGTCTCTTCAGAGTCTTGACTACTTAGGACTTAATTTTTCTTGGATCTTCGCTTTCCTTTTCCACTGCAACTACCCTTCTCCAGACTTTTGTCACTTTACGCCTGGACGATTGTACTATTGTCCAAGTCTCTAAGCATCTTGCATCCTACGACTTTGATCATGCTTCTCCCTTCCCTCAAAGCTTTCTGTGACTGCTCTTACCTCTCAAGAGTTCAAATTCTGTAGTCTGTCAGGTAATGCCTCCCATAGGAGGCTATAGACTGCTCTCCACCCCCTCCCCCGCCCCCGTCTTTCTTTTTTCTTAAACTATGAAGTGGTTTGTGGTATCTCCTTTGCCTGGAATGCTCTTCTTCCTTTTTTTTGGTGAGCTCAGTCAGTCACCTATCAGACACCAGCTGAACCCCCACTACGACATCCTGAGTCCCCAGGATGGAAGCAATTTCTCCCTCTTCTGAACCACTTGACTACTTACTGTTCACACTACCCTCATGGTACTCATTATTCACTTCTCTTTAAGGTTGGTTATCTGTTCCTGTTTGTACTTCATTATTAACTTCTATTTAGACTGTGTCTTTATATCCCCTAGGGTTCATAACCCTGTGCTTTCGGCAAGCAGAAGTCACTTAATAAATATCTATGGATTGATTGCCTCAAATAAAGATGAATTAACTCATTTGTTTATTCATTCGTATAAAGCTCAGGCAAAGGAATATAATTATCTAAGGCCAATTCTACAGCATTGTAAGTTTCTGTCATAGCGTTCTTATACAATCCAATTAATTCTTGTTGATAAAATTACTCGGTTATTACCTCTACTGTTTTTTCAAAGACTCAGAGCAAACTTCAGTGGTATACATGTAGAGTAATACCTTGTTTTTCAAATATTTGGTTCTAATTTCAAGTGACTATATATATGCATGTATTTTATATATGTCGCTGTCTATATATGTATCTCTGTATATGTATATACACAAGTATATGTCATATATCACATGTGTGTATATACATACATGTGTGAGTATGAGTATGCACACAGACACTATTTAAACTGCGTTGTAAAAACGACAGGTACATTGAATTGAATTCTGTACCTCCACACATTGGAGATGATTAATACTCATTTTTGTGCAGTTATTGGAAAAATGTTTTTCCTGCTATTTTTATTTAATTGAAGTTTTCCTAAAATTACAAGAGGAGCTCCTAAGAAATTGTTACCATTTACAACTGTGTATCCATTTGAATCAGATTTCCTACATATTATGCAATCAAAGCATCATAAAGGAACAAACTGGATCTTAAGCTGATGAAACACCCTAAAATTTATATGGTAAGTGAAGTTGTTGCCTACAGTAAAATTTGGTGCTTCTGGTTGTAACAGCAGAGTCCAAATGTGAGATACTGGGAGGAAGAATGGGCTGGTTTGGGGAAGGTCTGGACTCTGCTTATTAGTTATGTTCCCTTAGGCAAGTGCCACAGCTCATGCCCCGCTCTGGGTCTCTGTTTCCATGGCTGCAACATGTAGTTAATAGTAGCTGCCTCACCACAATGAGGTCTGAATACAGTAATGTACGTGTAAGCTCTCTGTAATATGTGAAATCCTCTGTAAGGTCAATGATAACCTGATCTGTCCTTCCTAGAAGTGCTGCTCCATGCCCCTCCCATGTTCCCTGTCCTACTTTGACCTCTGTCCTCTGGGACTGTCCTCTGTCCTCTGGCTGCTGGGAATTTCTCTGTTTTTCTTGGTGCTCTTGAATTCCCTCAACAAACTGACTTGTCCCTACAGCCTTCCCCATCCCCAACCTTTCCCCTGACAGATAACATCTGTGGTGGGTTTTTAATGTGGATTTTTGGCATGAGATGGGTTATATTTGTGAAATGAGATGTTTGGTAAAGAGCTGTGAAGTTAGATATTGCCCCCTCCATATGCCTTTTTTATTTCTTCATAGACAACAAAAGTTCCATTTATAGATTAGTATTTGAATGTTGAAAATAAGGGGGATTTATTCATTCTGGGTCACCAATGTCTGGGACTGAAATTTTACCCAGCTCCAGAAGGTCTGTTGGCAATAGTCTATCCTTCCTAATTTTTAAACTTGGAAGCGCTTTTTTAAAGCAATTCAAAATTTCAGAGTTCTCATTGGAACTAAAGGAGTTCAGTTCATCCAAAGGTAATAATAGCAGATAATAATTAAGAAGGTAATGTGCTCCCTGCCTCAGTTTCTATGTTTGAAAAAATAGAAATGAGTTAAAATTTTCATGTATGTTGAGAGACTTGTACTTGCTGCTTAAAAAGAACAAAATTAAGTTTTCCAGATTCTGAAGCTAGTAAGGTAAATTATATATTGAGTGTTGGCTGAAGAAGAAATTGTATCATACTTATCTCCCCAGCGTCTTATGGCAAAATAATTTAAATCCTTGGGAACATGTAAAAAGCATGTTTGATCTTTCTGCAAGAGGACATGGGACCATTAAATAAAATTAGGACTTTGTAATTGGGAGTAGATCTTTTATGTGGTATTTGATGATGTATTACATTTGTAATATGATTTATAAGTTTGTGAAGCATTATTTCATGTGACGTACATTTATTGAAAAAAATGGAATAGTTTCACTAGGATTATACCAGTTAATTTGGCAGTCATCACAAACAAAATGTACTATAGGAAAAAATCTACTTTTCGCTATCATATGCTATTTTGCTTGAAATAGTTAAATTTCATTTGGCTACTAGTGGAAAGGAATTTTATAGTTTCATCTCTTACAGCATTTTTCCCCCTTGGCTTAAATACTCTACATTTTGGGGACACCTGGATGGTTCAGTCAGTTAAGCATCTGACTCTTGGTTTTGGCTCAGGTCATGATCTCAGCGTCGTGAGACTGAACCCTACATTGGGCTTCACACTATGTGTGGAGCCTGCTTAAGATTCTCTCTCTCCCACTTCCTCTGCCCCTCCCCCAACCTCTCACTCTTTCTCTCTCATATATATATGAGATATATATATATATATATATATAGAGAGAGAGAGAGAGTATTTTATATATATAAAATACTGTATATTTTGCCAAAAACATGCAATCTTCCCAACCATGTTTGACTTCCTGGTATTATTCACCTTGAAAATGCTGCAAAGATATTATCATCTCTGTATTTTACAAGCCAGGAGGTCCGCTGTTTCTTGTTCTCTTTTAAAACATTTTGCAACACGGGTAATGATTTAATTAATTATTTGCATGTCCTGGTTTAATCTTGATTTTCTCTGTAGAATTGGAAGATTTCTGAGGGCAGGGACCTGCTGCCGTCTGTGTACATGGCACTTCTGGTGTCTAGTACTGTGTCTGGCACATGGCGAATGTGAGACGGAATTTCATTCACTGATGAAAATGGTGGATAAAACTCGGCTCTAACACTTCAGTAATTAGTGAATAAGTTCCACTTTTTAAAGATATGGCCAGTATGCTTAAATGAGCTTATTCACCATGAGATGAAAAAATCACTGAGAACATAGAATGTCATCTTCAATTATTATTAGATGAAGATATTAAGCATACAGTAAATCAGAACAGTGCTCAATATTTTAGGGACTCTGTGACTTCATGGTCTAAGTCCCTGGAAATCCACTTAAGGTGATTAAGGTGCAGTAATAAGCAGAATCTGAATCTCAAGAAGTCTCAAGTTCAAAGAAAGAGGTAATTTGTGGAAGGAAAGATAACTGATGGATTTAATCTGATCGACAAACTATTTCCTTTTTTTTCTTTAGCTTTATTGAGATATAAATGACAAAACTGTAATGTATTTAGGGTACAAAGTGATGATCTGATATATGTATACAATGTGAAAGGTTTCCCACCACTAAGTTAATGAATATATCCATCACTTCACATATTTATCTTATAATAATAATTAGTTATTAGTGAGAATATTTAAGTTCTACTCTCTTTGCAAGTTTCAATTATACAGTACAGAATTATTAACCACAATCACTAAGTTACACAGTAGGTCCTCAGATCTTATTCATCTTATAACCGAAAATTTGTACCCTTTTACCAACTTCTCTCTATATCACCCCACTTCCCAAGCCCCTGGCAACCACCATTCTCTATTTCTATGAGTTCAACTTTCTTCTTTCTTTTTTTTATTCTATGTATAAATGATACCATGCAGTATTTATTTGTCTTTTTCTGTCTGGCTTATTTCACCTAACATAATGTCCTCCAGGTCCTTCCATGTTATTGCAAATGGAAGGGTTTCCTTTTTTGTTTTTAAAGCCAAATACTACTCCATTGTGTATATATACCACATTTTCTTTATCTATTCTTTCAGCAACAGACAGTTAGGTTGTTTCTATATCTTGGCTGTAATGAACATTGAAGTGCGGCTGTCTCTTGGAGATAATAATTTCATTTGGATATATACCCAGAATTAGGATTGCTGGAACAAAGTATGTTTCTCAATAACAGTATGAACAATGTCTTTTTTTTTTTTTATCCAGTATAGCAGAATCTCAGTACTAAAATTGAATTGAGTATAAGGTGATTCTGCTTTGGAGTTCATCCCAAAGATTAAAGGTATTCTAAGATAGGAGGAATAATTATAGAAAGAGTTTGTGTGGTATCTTGGTAATTTGGAGTTAATGGGTCATTTATTTATTTTTATTTTTTTAAAGATTTTATTTATTTATTTGACAGAGAGAGAGAGAGAGAAAGAGAGAGAGAGAGAAAGAAAAAGCGTGAGCCCGAGGAGGGGGAGAGGAGGAAGAAGCAAACTCCCTGCTCAGCAGGGAGCCCTACTCAGGGCTTGATCCCAGGACCCTAGGATCATGACTGGGGATCTTTTTCCCTCTAAGTTTGGGGCACTCTTAAATGATATTACCTGCATAATTGTGCAAGGCGTTGGCATGCAGTGGTTACACTGCGCAGTGAGTCTGGAGACAGTAAGGCTACAGAGACAATTCTTCAACTGTCTGCCTGAGAAACCATGGTGGATTGCATGAGGACAGTGCCCGAGAAGATAACAAGAGAGAAGAAATAGGAATGACACTGAGTTTGTAGAGACATGGTAAAGAATTGGTGATAAGTATTAAGAAAGAGTCCTGGTTGTCTGGCTTAGATTCCTGGGTGGTGTGTACTGAAGGGAACGTACTGAGGAGAGTAGATATTCCTTCTTCCAAGGAGAAGGGATATGATGACTTCAGTGTGGTCATACTGAGTTTGAGGTGGCTATATGATTTTCAGGGGGTGATATCCAGTGGAACATTTATAACAAAGGTATAGAACTCAGCAAAAACATGAGAGGGAATTTTAGGTAAGTGATAAAGTTATAACACAGTCACTTGAGAGAATGGAGTAAAAAGCAAACTGGGACCATAAAAATTATTTCCAGGCAGATTGACAGTCTAACCAAGACTAAATAACGTAAGTGAGTCAAGTTGTAAATCTCTTTTAATGTTTGATTATTCCTACATCGCCCCAGAGTCCAGAGCCTGTGAGAAGGTAGATGATCAAAACTGCAATGTCGGCAGTTTCCTGAGCTAATGTGGTGAGAAGGCAAGAGACTAAAGAAGCTAAAAGTGCTAACGCAACATGAATGACAAGTGTGAAATGCCAGGGGATCTCCATAGGGGAAAGGACTAATCAGGCAAGGGTTGGTGGCTTTGAAAAAAAATAAAGGAATCAAAGGACTAAAGTGACATTGAAATCAGACATTGGAGAAGGGACTGAGATAATGAGGTATGTAAAAGACTGTGGTTGCTCTGGTCTGAGTGTGTCCCCTAAAATTCCTCTGTTGAAATCCTTGCCCCTGAGGTGATGGTATTAGGAGATGGGGCCTTTGGAAGGTGATTAGATCATGAGGACAGAGCCCTCATGAGTGAGATTAGTGCCCAGAGAGTTAGCTCACCCGTTTCACCACGTGAGGACTGAGGGAGAAGGCAACATCCGTGACCCAGGAAGTAGGCTCTCACTAGATGCGGAAAACACTGGTTCTTTGATCTCCTACTTCCACCCTCCAGAACTGTGAGAAATAAATGTCTGTTGTTTATAAGCTACCCAGTCCGTGGTAATTTGTCAGAGCAGCCTGAACAAATTAAAACAGTGATCAAAGAGAAGAGCATTAGATTTTCTTTGAACTCTTTTATGTGAGAAAAAATGTACATAAAGATTAAGATTTTTAAAATAATTATGAAATGAACCACTATGTCCAAAAAAAAAAAGTTTCCAGAATCCTAGAAGCCCTTTGATCCAATACCCTCTTTCTTTCTTCAGGAGATAATTGCTTTTACTTTTGTGAAAAATCATTTCTGGCTTTTCTGTAGTTTTGCTACCTATATATTTTCCCTAAACAATATAGTTTGTTTTTGTTTATTTTTAACTATACTTAAATGGAGTCATTTTGAATGTATTCTTTTATAATTGATGTTCCTGTGTTCTTTCCTTATATTTTTAATATGTAACCATATTTTTGCAAATAGCTATAGTTCTTTAATTTTCAGTGATATATACTATTATATTGTATGTACCATAATTTATCCATTTGACTGTCGATGTACATTGGGTCATTTCCAGTTTGGAGCGTTATCACAGTACTGCAATGTACATGTTTGTATAAGCATCCTGGTTCATTTGTGCACAAATTTCTCTGGAAGATATAACTAGGAAAGGAATTGAAGGGTTGCACGATATGTGAATTTCAGCAGATTATGCCAAATGATTTTCCCGAATGGTTTGACCAGTTTATGCTCCCACCTGCAATGTCTAAAAATTCCTGTTGCTCCACGCCTTTATCAATATTTATTGTCAGACTTTTTAATTGTTAATCTGGTAGATGCTTAATATCTCAAAAGACATGTGGATTTTCAATTGCCTTATTACTAGTGAGACTGAACATCTTTTTATATGATTATTGCTTATTTGGAGTTAGGTTCTCATAAGAGGCCTACTCAAGTCCTTTGCCCACTTTTCTATTGGGATATATCTGTCTTGCCAACTTATGAGCATTCCTTATATATGGAAATATATAAGGAATATATATATATAAGAAACATATATATAAGGAATATAAATATATATATAGTATTATATATATATAATATATATATATAAGGATATGGAAATATCCCTTTCCAGGGAAAGCTGTAAGGGAGTTGGAACCAGGAAAAGGGAGAAAGCCAACGAAGAGTGCAATCTCAGGCAGTCTCTTCTGAAAGTAGTTGCTGCCCATCCTGCAAGAAACCTCTAAAGTAATGGTTCTCAACAGGGGGTGACTTTTGACCCCAGGAGACATCTTGCAATGCCTGGAGATATTTTTCTGATGGTCACCACTGGGGGTTGCTACCAGCATCTAGTGGGTAGAAGGTAGGGATGTGGCCATTCATCCTACAATGCGTAGGGCAGCCCTCACAACAAGGAACTATCACATCCAAAATGTCAATAGTGCCAAGGTTGAGAAACCCTGCTCTGGAGTATGACTTATACCTTGGAGCTCTCAGGCAAGAAAGCCGAGATTTCATACTCTTGCACTCATCAGTCATCCATGAAGAACTTCCAGTAGGAGTATAGGGAGGCACATTTCTGAGGCATCTCTAGGTCTCTGAAAGATGTGGAGATAAATGGACTACATAGCTCAAGGTCAATCTTCCAGGAGGGAAAAAAGTACACCAAAGCTATTCACAGAAATGGTACAATGGCAGTCAAGGACATCTGATTGGAGCAGAGCATCAACTCTACCTATTGTGGTCCACTCCACGAACTGCTCAGATGCACCCATATTTTAGTCCATTCTGTTGTGTGCTTAGAATGGTCACAATGACTAGTGAGAAAAATTACAAGAGAAGGATCACTGGCACAAACTAGTCTCCACTAATATAACTGATATGGAGCTGAAACTAATCATACCACCCACTTCATATTTCCTCACCCTTGCTTAGCCCTTCTGCTGTTAGGTAAGTTGCTTACCTAATGAGGTGATCTTCATCCTGGCCTTCATTCCCGGTGGGCTGCTGGTGACCATGATCTTCTCAGGCAGTGATTGAATAATTGTCCATTCACAGTTAAATTTAGGCATTAGAGTACCAAAAGATGCCTCATGGATCGCACAAATTTCAATCACACTTCTCTCTATCCCCATGATATGATTTTACCTCCTCATGATAACCTGAATCAATTGCCTGCTGACTGAACAGCAACCAAATGACCAGGCAACCTCTGGAGTTTTAACTTTAATAGGATTCTTACTGAGTCTCCTCTCTAGGAAGCAGACCTCTTCACCCATAGAACCTAAAGCTATTGGAGTCAGTAGCAAAAAAATCCCCTAAGGGCTTACAGCGAATGATGGTGAGCGGAGCCACTCACCAAATTTTATCATTTGGTGGTTTATTTTCTTAACTTGGTAGTTTCAGAGGTGTCAGGGAAGAAGTCAGGAGCTTCTACTCAGCTTTTCCCTACAATACAGTTTTATTTCATAAGGCAATGAATCCAAATGAGAATTATTCCAGCTTCTATAATGTCCATCCCCTGCCAGGCATCAATTTATCACCTGAACTCCACATGCCTCTACTCTAACAAGGGGGTCATGATAGGTGGCTTGGATCCCTTGCTGTCAGTGTCAGACCAAACTCTGTATCCAACTGCTCTCAAAACACCCAGTTACTGAGTAAGTGGCCATTGATCCAGTTGGGGAAAGACTGGGGGGAATTACTGTTGTATGCTATTGCAGAGTGCTTCTTCAAGAGGACACAGCCATTCCTTCCATGAACTTTGCGTCTAAGAACTAGCTCATTTATGAAACCTCGCTGGGGTGTCTAACATCTGACTTATGTTCATCCATTCTGATATCTTTTGACTGTATAATCCATCTTTAGATGTCCCTACAAATATAATAGTCTGCTAGTCATCACCATGTGTCTCTACAGGCCAGAGCCACCTGGCTCCAGTCTGAACTTGTTGCCTGTTACTTATCCACATTTTGCTTCTGATCATCCAGCCTCAACCACTATCATTTCCACTACACTAGCAAGTCGCATTTCATAATAGAATATCCTACGAATGTCATAAGTACAAGGACAACCATTATTGAGTTTCTAAATGATAGCAGCAGATTTCTTAATACCTTAGTGAAGGCAGTATCTTCTGGACGCCCCCTTAAGAACATCATCATCCGGAGAGTCTCAGATGGGATCTTATAGAATGTAATGTAGAATCCATTCAAATATCCTTATTTCTCTGCACCTTTTGGGCCCTTTCTCAACATTCTACCAAGACAACTGTGGCATCTCCACCTCATTTAAAGTGTGCTCTTGTTTCTTCCAAACTTAAGAGCTATCCTAGCAGTATAAGAATGGTTCCAGGAGCCCTCGTAAGAGCATTATATCCTAAATCATTGGTGAATGATGTATATCAATAAATTCTTACTCAGCCTTATATTCTGCCTCCACACTCCAGTCCAACCCCCCTCAATATCCATTTCTAGGCATTTCTAGGCATATTCTCTGCATGCCTGCCTGGAGATTAATATTCTCCAGCGCATTCGCCCCAGTGTTTCTGTCCCAAGTCTCAGAGTCCCATCTCTTGCCCATTAGGGTCTGACTTAGACTTGGGAAACTTGCCAAGTCTACAGATTGAGCCTTCTCAGTCATTCTTTTCTCAACCTGGATATTAAGGTCCTTGACCAAGGTTTATAAGAGACTTAAGATACATACATCCAAATGCAACCAGTAGTTCTTAACTGGATTCTGAAGAAAACAGTTGTAAAAGCCATTTTAGAAAAATTAGAAAAACACAAATTAAGACTGCATGTTAAATGGTATGTATTATGGTGTTGGGGGTGGTATTTGATATAGTGATGGCAGTGGATTGGGTAATAAGGAGTCCTTGTTTTTGGAGATAAAGGCTGTGATATTCAGAGGTGGTAGAGTGTGGTGATGTATGTGGTTTCCTTTGGAATATTTCAGCAAAAAAAGATGATGAAGCAAAATGACAGAACATTAATAATTGTTTTGTCCAACACTTGGTTGTTGGTGTTCCTTATACTAAGGCATGAGTGTTCATGCATGTTTGAAATTTTCCATAATAAAAAGTAAATAAAAGGCATTTACAGAGGAAGGAAAAGTTTTCACTTAGGTATGATTGTTCAAGGTGAGGAAAGAACCAGGATCTCTAAGGAGAAACCTTCAGGTTGGAATGGTTCTGGAAGTATGCCAAGGAGGCTAAGTGATGCTAAAACTATCCCTCAGTCCCAGCAGATTTTGAAGAATGAAATCCTGGGCGGTCTACGAAGAGATCCTCTCCCGCTTATGTGAGGAGAGAGGAAAAATCCCTTACTCTACAAGAGTCAATTTTCTGAAATCCTTCAAAAGGAAATTAAGAAAAAAAAAATCTGCTCCTAAGATATAGCACTTGTCTTCTCCCCCCATAAAAAAAATTCACTTTAAATGACCCATTAATGGGGCGCTTGGGTGGCTCAGTCTGTTGAGCATCTGCCTTCGGCTCACTCTATAGCTTGTGTATGCAGTTTTTACAATCTGAACGCAGCTTCCTGACTGACTCTTCTACTGTCTTGTCTCCCACTTGTTCTTTGGTCCAGCCAAACTGAGTTTACCCTCTTGCAAAGCCTGTAAGTTAGCCTATTGCTGTTTCATGGATGCTGGGTGAAAAGAAAACATTTTATTAATCACAGAACAGCCCATAGCAGGAGCATCACATTCGGATTAGCTTCCTTGTCCTCCAAATCCCATAGAAGTGATGCAGAGGGCTCCAGGTGGGCCCGTTAGGGTGCCGGAAGTTAATGCAGTGGATTTCTGTCACAGTTGAGAAACCCTGAGCTTAGATATCCCCCCTCTTTTATGGCAAGCCAGCTTTTCACCTCTGTCATCAAATGGCATGGCTTTCTTTCTGTGTCTCTGTCTTTGTATAATGTTTTCTAATTCCAAAGGACAACGGTCATATTGGATTTGGGCCCATCTTAATGACCTCAACTTAACTTGGTTACACCTGTAAAGACTATTTCCCAAGAAGGTGGTGTTTATAGGTACTCGGGGTTAGAACTTCGGTATATCTTTTTTGGGGGAAGAGTTCAAGTCAGCACAACCCCATCTATTCCTTTTCACAATATTCATCACCCTGTATGGTAATTATTCCGTGTTCACCTTCCCAGATAGACCATTCTTCCCTTTTTTCATTGGATCCCCATTGTTTGAGATAATAGAGCACCTGTTAAATGACTGTGAATGACTATGAGCTGAGAAGCAAAGAGGTGGGCTGAAGACTGGAGAAGCAGGTCAACCAAGAAATTGAAGCTGGGAAATTCCAAGCTCAAATAAATAGAAGGATCCAGTCACAAACCGGGTTTAGACACAGACTGGGCAGAGATGTGGGGGAGGTGTGGGGAAAAGGAAGGTCAACTCAAGAACAAATTTTATAAAAGGAGAATCCCAATTTGCTGCCTCTGTTTTGCATGAGGTCTACCAGCCTCTGGGGCAGGAGACGGAGCCCTAAATTTCTGGATTTTTTTCTCTCAGAGCTGCTAAAATGGTTTTCCTCACACTTTTCTTTCGTCTGAGGGGTACGATTATGACCACGGATTCTGGGTTCCTTAACACAAATTTTATGATTCCAAAGAAAGAGAACAGAACACAGAGAACATACGCAATATTTGTGAGTGTATCATTATGTTTCTGTAGCTTTTGTTTATTACCTTTTCCTGGACAGAGACGTTTGTGTATATAATTCAGTGGCTGACTGTTCATACCCTTGTCTCCTCACTTCCCAGCTCACATAAAATTTAGCTCTCAATTCACTACCACTGTAAACAAATCAAGATTTCATAGTACATGGTATGAAAATCTTTCAACTTAGTAATTTAAAAAACATTTTTAATAAGGTGTTGGTAGAAATTAATGCTATAAATTAAAGCCAGCTAAAATATTTTGTGTGCTTCCTTTATGCATAATTTCTTTTATGTTCATACTAGAATTGATCAAAATAAGAGTCACAGTGAGAGTTCACTGTCCATTAATCGGCCGTAATGGACCCTTCATAATTTACTGTGGGACACAGGGATTCGGGATCTAGTTGTAAAGGGGAGAAATGGGAATTATAATTTGAGGAAAAGTTTGAGATCTACTGGCTTAGTTAATTGAGATCTGCTGGCCTAGTATTCTCTGAGATCATTCTGATACGTACATGTAAGCATGTGTATATACATATGATTAGATTTCCTTATACAATTTATTTGGAAGTACTATAAGGATAATTAGTGAAGTGGTTCTCAAGCAGGGGCAATCTTTCTCCAGGGGAACATAATTTGGCAATGCCTGGAGACGTTTGTGATGGTCATTTGGGTGGGGGGGTGGGAAGGGAGGGATGCTGACTGTCATCTAGGGAAAAGGCCCAGGATTGCTAAACATTCTGCAATGCACAAGACAGCTCCTACAACAGATTGCTGAGCTCAAATGTCGGTAGTCCTGAGGGTGAGAAGCGCTAGTTTAGAGGATAAACATCTAGTTGACATAAAAAGGAGTTTTCTATTTCTCAATATTCCCTTTTTTTCTTTTTAATCTGCCATACTCCATAATCCTACTACTAAAACTCTTAAATATTAGTTATCAAAATAGAAAAATAAAACAGGAGAGAAGGTGAGCTCTATTCTGCTTGAGGCTATATCATCGTCTGGTAGGAAATTAAGCCGCAAATGCATTCTTCCAAAAATGGCTCTCTCAACCGCTAGGGAGCCCTAGCATCCTGATTGCATGGGTGTGATGGCGACCCACGTCCAGCGCAAGAGTTCTATCTGGAAGTTTTTGTTGAACATGACACTATTCCTGGGTTTCATCATAGCAAAGAAGTCTATTTCTAATATTTATTCAGAAACACAAAAAATCTACAATGATGGAAAAATGGTTTAGTTATTTTTTTTTTAAAGGCTCAAAAGAAAATAACCTCCTCAAAATGAAGCCATGTGGTTGGTTCCCTGATGGCCAGGATGTAATTATGGCAACGTGACGTCTCTGGCATTTATGGAACAGAAGTATTGGCAGCAGTTACACCTGACTTTTAAGATAATACAAATCTGAGAAGAGGATAATTAATTTTAGAGTTTTTGAATTAATGTTTATATTTAGATTTTGGATAAAGCATGTAATAAATACTTCTCCTGTAATGATAGATTCTATTGTGCAAAAATAAGACTGAGAACATGACTAATAATGCCATTGAAAGAATGGATATTATCAATGTTTAAGACTGACAGTCCTTAATACAAATGGCTAACAGACACGTGAAAAAATCTTCATCATCATTAGCCATCAGGGAGATTTAAATCAAAACCACATCGAGATACCACCTTACACCAGTTAGAATGGCCAAAATCAACAAGACCGTAAATAACAAATGTTGGAGAGGATGTGGAGAAAGGGGAACCCTCTTATACTTTTGGTGGGAATGCAAGTTGGTGCAGCCACTTTGGAAAACAGTGTGGAGATTCCTGAAGAAATTAAAAATAGAGCTACCCTATGATCCTGCAATTGCGCTACTGGGTATTTATCCCAAAGATACAAATGTAGTGAAAAGAAGGGCCACACGTACCCCAATGTTCATAGCAGCAATGGCCACAATCGCCGAACTGTGGAAAGAACCAGGATGCCCTTCAACAGACGAATGGATAAAGAAGATATGGTTTATATATACAATGGAATATTATGCCTCCATCAGAAAGGATGAATACCCAACTTTTGTATCAACATGGACAGGACTGGAAGAGATTATGTTGAGTGAAATAAGTCAAGCAGAGAGAGTCAATTATCATATGGTTTCACTTATGTGTGGAACATAAGGAAAAACATGGAGGACATTGGGAGAAGGAAAGGAAGGCTACGGTTTCTCTTAATGAGAAATCAGCTTGAAATGTGCTTCACTTAAATAAAGTCAAGTTCGGGGCGCCTGGGTGGCTCAGTGGGTTAAAGCCTCTGCCTTCGGCTCAGGTCATGATCCCAGGGTCCTGGGATCCAGCCCCTCATCGGGCTCTCTGCTCAGCAGGGAGCTTGCTTCCCCCTCTCCCTCTGTCTGCCTCTCTGCCTACTTGTGATCTCTCTCTCTGTCAAATAAATAAATAAAATCTTTAAAAATAAAAAAAAAGTCAAGTTCAGGGTACAAAATATAACATCACAACCAGTAAAATAGAAGAACCATGCAATTCATGTATGGTTACAATAGGTATAAACATGCTATTTAGAATTCTAAGGAAAATTATGGAGTGCAATTTATTGAGATCTTTAATGTAGAATAACTTACTTCCCATAGGATAGAATTCTATTTTCTCTGTTGGTTGTGATCATGTAGATAAGTGAGGATTAGGAATAGATATCAGAAGGTTAATTTTTAAAACGTACCTTCAAAAACTCTAAAGAAAAAATATTTTGTTGTATATATTTCTGAAAGGTGGCATCTGATTATGTCTCTCATTAAGCAGTTGCAGTCTGGACCACCTACTTTGTCTCTGTCAATTTTCTTTAACTGTTCATTGTCTCTCAAAACTCAAGCCTAGTTGATAATGTGTAATTGTTCGTATGTGAATGAGAATGTGAATTTTGATATAATAGTAATAATAATAATAATAATAATAATAATAAAAGTTGGTATAATAGACCAGAGAGAAATTACCAGCTCATACAGTGGGTTTTGGTCATCTTCACTGGTCTAATAATAATAATAATAATAATTTCTATTTATTCAGCTTTGGACTTTTAAAAGTCCAATTGTATATTTTATTGAATAATGGAGATAAGTGGAGTTAAATGCCTTTTACTGCTCAGATTATATTCAGTTGACATGGATAAATTTAATATAAGGTGAAAAGAGTAAGAAGAGAGAAGGCAAGTTGGTAGGAAAAAAAGGGAAAACTCAAGTAATACTTAACAGTAACAGCTGGAGGAAGGGGATTAGGGAAAAGTCAGAGAATGTGAGCAGTGGCAGGATTTTTATTTATGACTGGTACTGATCTGTTAATTACAGTTACCAGCCAGCCATGGGATAAGTACAGAAACTAGAGTATGCATTTAGAAACTTCTGCAGCGGTTTAACATTACTATGACACTTTTCTTATATTTTTAAATGTATGTATTCAAAACGAACTGAGAAAAAGCTTGTTCTTCACTGTAAGTAATTTGCGATGTACTGAGCTAGGAAGTCTTCGATATTCTTCCAATGCCTAGAGGTAAGAGAACATGACTGGACTCATACCTTTTACCCAAAAAGAGCTGAAAAAAATATGTGATCTATCTTTTCTTATTTTCTCTCTTAAAAGTGTACAGTGTACCGCTAGGTATAGCAAAGGAAATACAGTCAATGATGTTGTCATAGTGCTGCATGGTAACAGATAGTAGCCACACTTGTGGTTAACATGGCATAGCAGAAAGTCTTGTCCAACCACTATGTTGTACACCTGAGACCAATGTAACATTGTGTCAACTATACTTCAATAAAAAATTTTATGTGTGTATTCTGATAGTTCTGCTTTGCTATTCAAATAGAAACTCTCCAACCTAAAAGTGATATGTCTTTATGCAGATACAAGATATTTTTTGCTGACTTTTGTAAATTAACTTTATGTCTTGTGCTATGCTAAATTCCTTTATTAATTTTGGTTGTTTCTTACATTCCTTAAAATTTTTTAGGTAAACAATTAAATAATCTGAAAATAGGCGGTTTCCTTCCCTTCCTTCCTTCCTTCCTTCCGTTCTTATTTGTATGAATTTGTGTCTTTTTCTTGCCTTATTGGGAGAGTTAGGGCAATGTTGAGTGGCCGTAGAAAAAATGGGCATTCTTGCCCTGCTTCTATCTCAGGAACAAATTATTCAATATTTCACTATTAATTATGATGTTAGCAATTGGTTTTCTACAATCTTTTCCAGATTGAGGAAAATATTTTATTCTAAGTTTGCTGAAAGATTTCTTTTTTCGTCATGAATTTGTCAAGTGATTTTTTTTCACTTATCGAATTGATCATGTGGTTTTTCTTTTTAAAATCTGTTAATATGTTAGATTATCTTGATTTTTTTACAGCTGGAACCCAACTTGATTGTTACAACCAATTTTTATTTACAGAATAGAATCTTTTTAAAAAGGTACATTCCTGGGGCGCCTGGGTAGCTCAGTGGGTTAAAGCCTCTGCCTTTGGCTCAGGTCATGATCTCAGGGTCCTGGGATGAGCCCCACATCAGGCTCTCTGCTCAGCGGGGAGCCTGCTTCCCCCTCTCTCTCTGTCTGCCTCTCTGCCTACTTGTGATCTCTCTCTCTGTCAAATAAAAAAAAAAAGAAATAAAATGATACATTCCTTCAAAAAAAGGGATAGATTTCTTCTTTTAATCAATCGTTAAAGGCCTTATTTTTTTAAATTTAATTTAATTTTTTATTTTTTGGTTAAAGGCCTTATTAAGCAGAAGTAAAGCAAAACATCAAAGTACAAATTTTACCTAAGTTAACAATAGTAAAAAATATAGAAATTAAATTTTAAAATACAGAAATATACAACAAAAATGGGAAGTGTATTATCAAACAGAGTAACAAATTCTTAGACTTTCTGAGACATATCAAAATGGCTACATCAAAAGTTGCATTCACTTGAGAGGTATTAATATATTTTCAGTGATGAGACTATTCAAAGCACCTATGAAATACACAAATCTGCATTCTACTACCAAAGTTTGCATTGGTACACAGAGGTTTAAGCTTTATGCCACAATTTCTCAATCCAAGATATAGTTAATACAATGACAATTATTTATTTTATTTTTTTCTTCCAAAGCTGAATAAAGAAATGATCACTTAAGCACATAATATAATGTTATGTCTTCTTCCTTATACTAATGGTGTGTATGTATATATGTATATGTATATATATGTATATATATTTTAAAGACTTTACTTATTTATATACTATTATAGATATAATTATAACATATTTATATATTACATATAATCATATAAAATTATAAGAATTTATAAATATATTTTATATATAAATATATGTATATATTTTAAAGACTTCATTTATTTGTTTATTTATTTGAGAAAGAGTATGAGTGGGTAGAGGGGCAGAGGGAGAGGGACAATCAGACTGTGCTGGGTGCAGAGCCCCATTGCAGGGCTCCATTCCCCACCCTGAGATCAGGACCTGAGTCAAAATCAAGAGTATGAGGGTTAACGACTGAGCTGGCCAGGTGCCCCCCCAGGAGTATATTTTAAACTTCAAATACTTCATATCATGGAAACTGGCCTACATGTACAAAGGCTTCTAAATACAGTAGAGTCAAAATGTTTCCTCTTTGTAGATTTCAACCATTTATAGTTATCTCAGTACAGGTACATGCAAGGAACAATTTCAGATTATTAGAGAAAAAAATGTCACTGTGTCACTACCTACATGTAAATAGAAGCCCACTGCAATCACAACGATGGCAGGTATGCACTCTGATCTCTTTCCTGCCACTTTTGCGGGATCTTTTCCAGGTTACAGAAGCTAATTTATATAGATACAATAGGTTTCAACCTGTCTTTGAAAGTCCCTTTTGAAATTTAACTAACAGGAGCACTTACAATTCAAATCAGTCAGTTTTCTCTGACTCTTTGCTAACTAGTTCATATATGATATGTAATATTTTTAATTTTAAAATATATAATTTATTTCTTTGAGAAGTTTTATGTTCATACCAAAATTAAGAGCAAAGTTCAGAGATTTCTCATATACCTACCCTCCCCTCTCTTCTCCCCCTCCTCCATATAGCCTGTCCATGATCGACACCCTCTACCAGAATGTTGTATTTGTCACAACTGATGAACCTGCACTGACACATCACTACCACCCAAAGACCATAGTTTATATTAGTTATTAATTTTTAAAACATCCTATCAGTGTTCTATTAAAGTGATTAATGGCATTCATAACACTATTAATGGGTAAGATGTAAACAAAACATGCCTACATTCAGGATTTATTATTTTGAATAAATATCTTAGAGAGCAATTTTTCTTAACTAGAAAAGCCATAGGATTCCTACTGAACAAAGACATGATGATATTTTATCCCTGCTGTTTTATAATATCAATAGTACAATAAGTGCATCAAATATAGTAAAGAAGGGAAAGCAGATTTCAGGACAGAAACCTACCAACAATTTAAGTTTTGGGTGTCCCTTTAACACAAAAGATTATTTTCTATGTCCATTATGTATTTTTTCTATTCAAATGGTACAAATCTTTCATCCTTTTCATATTATGATCAAGAAATGAAATTTTTTAGAGTAAAAATGTGTTAAAAAATCTGATTTATCTTAAATATATGCTATTAATGTCAGTTTTCAAATATTTAAGTAATGCTAATTGAAGTAATTTCTTTTTTAGTAATACATTTATAGAGCTTCAAAGACAAGGAAAAATAAATGGATAATGGATATACTTTTCTCTCCAAAGATTTAAAATGCAACACATAACGTCGTAATCACAGAGGTGGTATGCAACAGGAAACAAAAAGAAAAAAAAGTGCTTCAATATAACTAATGTCTTCTTTAAAAAACAGAAACTGACAAAGACAAACAAAACATTTTGACTTAATGTGTCCCCAAAGGACACTCTAAAATCTAACTGGCTAAAGAAAAAAAATCAGAGCAGGTTCATTTCAAAACAAAGATGAGACTGTTTTACGACATACTTGTAATTCTTTTTTCCTCTGTGCATAATAATTACCAGCACTTGTCTTCTTTTCTTGAAGTAGTGCAAATTGCTACCAATAACAAAACTCTCCTCCTAGCGTACAACATTGTTAACTTTCTCTGTCAACTGAATGGCTGATTAATATTGAAAGCTTAAGCTTATATCACTTTGGGCTGCAGTAAAAATGCTTATTGAAAGCAATTTAAGGCAGGAAACCAAACTATTAGATAGTATTTTTATTTATATTACCAATAGGGAATTCATAAAATCATACAGAAGTCTGAATGTAACCTAAAATAAATGTCTGTATAATTTTTAAAAGTTGAGGTCTCTAACATTTCAGAAAATGTTCTTTTCTTTAAACCTGGAAGGTTTATCAACATATATTTATGAAGTTAAAATGAAGTTAAGATAAATATTTTGGTTCAGCAAAAATGGAAATAGCTGTAATTAAGAGATTACTTACCTCTTGTCTTTCTTTTACAATCTCCTAATGAACAATTTTATTTCGAGAAGCCAATGAAATATGCTTAAGTTGAAGTAAGAGTTATTATCATCATGTTTCTTATATACATAAGATTTAGATTCATACTGAGATATGTACCATCGCAAGCCCTTTTTTTTTATTTTGGAAGAAAAAGTTTAATAACCCTGAAAATAAGAAAGGGTAATACTTCAGTTTGTAATCATTAGATTATATTTTAAATTTATTTTAGCTTAGACTAAAATAAATGGAGTTCTATTAACATAACAGTGTGTTGATTGCTTTCAGAATCTAACCTCACAAAAATGAATGGCTAACTCAAGAAGCAACATTATTTTAGGCACTGAAAGTCTGAAGTAATAAGTACAGACATTAACATAAAAACTGATAAAAGTTATTTCCGGTTCCTGTTATCCCACTATGTAGCCAGAACTACTGGCTATTTCCAGTCCAAAACCAAAGAGCTCGATCATTTCTGATAGATAAATTTCTACAAGAGGAAAGAGAATGCAAAGCAATATACACTCAAATATAAACAAAATAAAACATACACTAATCTGCAGATTTTAATTTATACTCTTTTATATACATCCCAGGAAGACCTAGTTGATGAGTTTTGTGCTCATTGATTTCAGATAATCATTTATGACTACATCTCTTTGATTTCCAGAAGATAGTGGAAGCATGGGATTGGAAGGGGGAAAAAAAATCATATATCACTGTCAGATAAGATTGTGTAAATCTATAAAGAAAAAAGGAAACAAGATTGAATTTGGCTGGTTAAATATGTATTCATGTACCACTTCTAACAACCATTTTCATATCTACAAAAACTGGACTTACTACCAGTTATTAAGTCAAACATTCAAGCTCTTTGGCTTAACATAAAAAGGCAAGAGATATCTCAGCAAGCCGCAGTGCAAATTAGAGGAATATTTTTTAAAAACCGCTGAGACTTATGTTTTTAAAGAATCTCTTAAATGGTCAATATAAAGAGAAACAATGTGAACCTATTACTAACTTGCACCATGATCCCAAAACCTGTACAGAAAGTATGAGCATCTTAACGCTAAAAACACACAAAGTCTAGGGACACCTGGGTGGCTCAGTTGGTTGGGTGGCTGCCTTCCGCTCGGGTCGTGATCCTAGGGTCCTGGGATCGAGTCCCGCATCGGGCTCTCTGCTCAGCGGGGAGCCTGCTTCCTCCTCTCTCTCTGCCTGCCTCTCTGCCTACTTGTGATCTCTCTCTCTGACAAATAAATAAATAAAATCTTTAAAACACACACACACACACACACACACAAAGTCTCACCAAAGAGTGGGAGCGGTGTCTTAAACATCTCACTTTGTTCCTAACATCCATGCATACTCCCAGGGCTAACATGAGAGCTATTATTCCCTATTACATTCGCCTTTACACAAATCTCTCTGAAAAGCCTACAACAATATCACGACTGGCAGCTATGCCCAGTCTACCGGTAATGGCTCAGTGAATCTCTATTCAAGATGATTTGAAGAAAGACTATGGAGTATGGTAGAAAAATGATCATCTCCTCACCCGGTTCTCCAAGGCATATACTGTCATACTTTAAGGGATTGGTAAGTTTAAGTTACTAAGTTTAAGTTATTAAAAGGTAAGTTTAAGTTATTAAAGGTTTTATTATTATTAATAAAATAATAAAATATTAATTTATTTAAATTAACATTTAATTTAAATAAATATTTAAAATATATTTTAAAAATAAATAAATAATTTAAAAATAATAATAAAAAATATAATAAGTTATTAAACTTATTAAGGTAAGTTTAAGTTATTAAAAAGTTTAAGGATGTTACATATTCTTAATGGTTCTATAAAAATGCTCCACCAATAGATGAAAATTCCACCAAAAACACATTTTCAAGTTCATTCTAACACTATAAAGGTTGTTTAACTGATTCCATTCATTTAATCAACTAGGCAAAATTCTATTGATTCTGTAATAAAATGGTTTATAAAAAGAAAAGGGAACATTTATAACACTGGGGAGGTAGACAAAAATATCTTGTTCTAATACTGCTATAGATAAACAGATTTTAAGGTTCTATTTATGTAACTGGAATTTGCCATTTAAAATGGCCTTTAGCTGTTTGTACTCACATTGTTAGCTTTAAACATCTTGAAATAATCCAAGTATTTTAAAATACTTCTCTGAGAATATAAGTCATTTGGAATAATACACCAAACTCCTATAAAATTTCTCAGAGTATAAATTCATAGCTGCATATTTCGAATATACAGATCCGCTAAGCCAACTTTGCACATGGACACTCATATGACTGAAACGCAAAGCGTGCCAGACTAATTTTCGAAGTAAAGTTAACTATGACTATTAAACTCTACACAGCAATTTCTGAAACTTGTGTCTATTTATCTATACCACAGAACTAACTTCCTTCAGTATACTAATTGCCTTCCCCTTACCCTCAAACAAAATAAAAATTTAAACATAAGACAAAACAAAACAGAAGCCCTTTATCATAAGTATCTATTTCACATTTTGTTATATCGGATTTTAAGTACAAAACATCACTGTCCCAAATCTTCCTTATTTAATCTTTTTAACCACCTCAGCATATTTTTCTGAACTTAATCTATCAAATAGCCATTGCATATGGACCCAAACTAAAACACGAAACCAAAATGTAAGGGATGAAGTTGGAGAGGTAAAAATGTATTAATCTAAATGATATTGATTTGTCCCCAAGTATAATAAACTTGTTACATTTGTTTAGAAAATTAGCAATAAATATTATTATTTGATAAGAAACAAAATCTAGAATATCTAAGTTAAAAAACATTTTTGATCAGAAACTTTGACATAGTAAAATTTTAAAAAACTGAAACTACAACTTAAATGACTATATTTAGTATATGAAATCATCAAGACTTTTGATAACATTAAATAATCATTTCTATTACAGAATTATATGGTAAATATTAATATTTCTCCTGCCAGACT
Organism: Potos flavus; assembly: GCA_028534135.1. NCBI lineage: Eukaryota > Metazoa > Chordata > Mammalia > Carnivora > Procyonidae > Potos > Potos flavus. Next base: position 70,272,790 of record CM052899.1, on the reverse strand, counting down.
CTGCAGGGAAAGGGAAATTTAATTCTAAAATATATTTCCCCAAATGAAATGTTTTTTAAATCATTATTATTATTTAGATAGGGATGGGGGGAGGAGGGGCAGAGGGAGAGAGAGAGAGAACCTTAAGCAGGCACCATGCCCAGTGCAGAGCTGGACGTGGGACTCAATCTTATGACGCTGAGATCATAACCTTAGCTGAGATCAAGAGTTGGACGCTTACCCAACTTAGCCACAGGCTCCCCTAAAAGAAACGCTTTTCAATATTCAATTCAAAAAGATGTACCACCAACACAGAACATAATTGTATTTCACCCTTCTAAACATGTATTTTTATATCAGCATCCTTAATTATCTATGCAAGAATTTTAATTTATTTTATTTTTTTATCTCTTTTTAATTTGTATGTATTTCAAGAATAATGATTCATGGGGTGCCCAGCTGCCTTAGCAGGTAGAGCGTATGACTCTTCATCTCAGGGTCATGAGCTCAAGGTCCAGGTTGGGTGAAAAGCTTACTTAAAAAAAAAGGAAAGGAGGGCACCTGGGTGGCTCAGTTGGTTAAGTGGCCTACTCTTGGTTTCTGCTCAGGTCATGATCTCAGGATCCACGGATTGAGCTTCAAGTTGAGCTCCATGCTCAGTGGGGAGTCTGCTTGAGGATTTTCCCTGGTTTTACTGATGATAGGATATTCTTTGTTTTCCACTGTTTAGCTTGTTTCTTATTGATTCTATGACTAAGAGAGGAATTTTAAAAAACCCTCACTAGGCCCTCACCCAGATGAAAACTCAGGTAGTGTTTTCTTAATACAAAGTAGCAGTTCTCAATTCTAGCTGCACATTAGAATCGGAGGTGCTTTCACAATTCCAGCGACCCGACTACATGCCAGGCCTTTAAACCAGACTTTTGGAGCTAGACCCAGGCATCGGCCATTTAAAAATTTCCCAAGTGATTCTAATGCTCACCCACCAATGTCAGGCCTCATACTTCTCTCTCTACATGTTTTTTGTTTTGTTTCTTTCATTTTGTTTTTATTTGAGAATATGTGTAAATTTGTACCTTATCCACATAAATTTATCTTTGTGGAACCCATCCAATTATTTTTAGCATCAACAAATTTTAATGAAAACTTACTTTTCCTATGTCTTCGACTGAGTTAATATCAGATGAAGACAAATTATTTTCACAGTGATACTATTTTTAGGAACAAATAATTATTCCTAGAAACTAATTATTAAATCATACAATGTAGAGAGTAAGATTGAAAAAGATGCAGAAAGGAATGAGATTCATGCTGAATAGTGCTTTTGTTAGTTGAGGTTGCCATAACAGTACCGCAGACTGGAGGCTTAAACAGCAGAAATTCATTTTCTCACAGTTCTGGAAGCTAGAAGGCCAAACTCGGGATGTCAGCACAGGTGGTTTTTTTCTAGGCCTCTCTCCTTGATTTATAGGTGTCTTCCTTCTCTCTGTGTCTGCACATAGTCTTCCCTCTGTTATTGTCTATGTCTTTGCTTTTTTTTTTAAAGATTTTATTTATTTATTTATTTGAGAGAGAGAGCATGAGCATAGGGAAGGGTAGAAGGAGAGGGATACCAGACTCCCCACCAAGCAGGGAGTCTGACGTGGGGCCTGACAGGGGCTCCATATGGGGCTCGATCCTGGGACCCCAGGATCACAACCCAAGCCAAAGGCAGACACTTAACCAACTGAGCCACCCAGGTGCCCCTGTCTGTGTCTTAATCTCCTCCTTTTATAAGGGCACCAGTCAGATTGGATCAGGGTCCACCCTTATGATCTCATTTTAACTTAATTAGCTCTTTAATAATCTATCTCAAAATACAATAATATTCTGAGGTACCAGGGGTGAGGACTTTGACATATGAATTCTAGAGGAACACGATTCGGCCCATAACATACATCAAATGACCAACGTTTTGAATTTTATAGCCATGCCAGAATTTTGAAATTATAAAATTAAAATAACAGATAAGGCGTGAAACATAGTTCAGTGTAAAACTTTAACAAAAGCTTTCAAGTATAAGTTATTTTTTTTTCATTGCAAAGATAATATATACTCATAGAAATTTGGAGAACACAAAGAAGTAGAATGGACAGTAGCAGATAAATTGTTTTCTACTACTCATGAGTACTCTTCACATATTGATGCCTATCCTCCTCGACTTCTTCCTCTTCAAGGTAAAAAATAAACCAGTTGGCAAACATGACACATATGAAATGATGTATTCTGCTTTTCAAATAGTTACTCAATATAACTTAAACATTTTCCTTTTATACTTTTCATTAAAAGATTTTTAACAGGCATAAAATGCTACATCTAGTCAAGAGAAACAGTGTTTTCTTAACCATTCTGCTTCTGGTTAGACATTTGGATTATCAGTCAGTGTCCTATCAAGAAAACTGTATAATTAAGCTGGGTAATTGAAGAGATTTTTGAAAAACAGACTTTATTTTTTAGAACAGTTTTGGATTTACATAAAAACTGGATGATTGTATAGACAGTTCTTATCTACCTTCTCACCTAATTTCTTATTAACAGTTCACCTCGGTATGGTACATTTGCTGCAATTAATGAACCAATATTGATACTTCGCTATTAACAAAAGCCCATAGTTTATTCAGACTCCCTTAGTTTTCATGAAATATCTTTTTCTGTTTCAGGATCCCAACCAGGATACATTATATTGAGTCGTCAAATCCCCTTAGGCACCTCTTGGCTGTGATGGTTTCTCAGACGTTGTTTTTCATGACCTTGACAGTTTGAAGAAAACTGGTCAGGTATGTTGTAGAATGCTACTCTAATGGAAGTTTTATGACTTTTTTATGATTAAGCTATGGGTTTTGAGAAGGCCACAGTTGAAATGTCATTTTCATTATGTCATATTAATGGTACATATGTTAGCATGATTTGTCACTGTTGGTGTTGACCTCAATCATCTGGCTGAAGTCCTATTTGTCAGGTTCCTTCACTGTAAAGTGACTCTCATCCACCCATAACGTATTTACTGATAAAAAAGTCACTATGTTCGGCCCATACTGGAAGAGCAGGGATTTATTCTTCCTCTCGAGGGATGTGTATCTCTATATATTATTTAGACTTCTTCTGCAAGGGAGATTTGTCTCTTACCCCTATTAACTTTTTTTTTATTAGTATGGACTAATGGATATATATGTTATTCTTTGGGTTATAATCCAATACTACTTTATTTTGTTGCTCAAATGTTTCCAGCTTTGGTCATTGGGAGCTCTTTCAGTTGATGCCTATGTTCTTTTAACAGAAACCCATCAATGTAGAATTTTTTTAAAATACTTCCTTACTTTCTGACACTTAAGATGCTCCAGGCTCATCTTGTATATTTCTGGCCCCAGTATTAGAATCGGCCATTTCTTCAAGGACCCCTGATTCCTTCAATTGGAGAATAATATGGAGAATAATATTAGAAACCAAATTTGGGCACTTGGTGTGCTCACTGTTACTGGGATATCATTACTTTCTGACTCTCTCAGCTGTCAGAACAGGGAAATATATGTGTGTATACTAACTCATGTATATATTCATATTCATAAATATCTCTATATGTAAACATCTTTAGTAAGCTAAACGTGAGTTCATACTGATGTCTTCAACTCTGATCCATTACCACATGGATTATTCTGGACTTCTTCCCTTGCCTATCTGTAAACTTACACTCTAACAGTGAGAAACCTGGGTCCAACCATCCACCAACCATTTTCTTAATTGTTCAATGACACGATATATACATCAGAGTATTGTAATTGTTAACCTTACTCCTGTAGAAAACAACTTTATCAAAAACAGTGTAGTGTTGGGAGCCTGGGTGGCTCAGTGGGTTAAGTGTCTGCCTTCGGCTCAGGTCATGATCCCACGGTCCTGGGATCAAGCCCTGCATTGGGCTACCTGCTCGGTGGGGAGCCTGCCTCTCCCTCTGCCTGCCACTGCCCCTGCTTGTGCGCGCGTGCTCTCTCTCTCTCTGTCAAATAAATAAATAAAATCTTAAAAAAAACACACACACACAAAACAAAACAGTGTAGTGCTTATGTGCAGTTTCTTTTGCCTTTAGTCTTACAGATTCAACTCATTTCCAAAGTGAGCTAGGGGATAAACTTTGTTACACTGAGGCTGTTTCATACATTTGTAAGACAGTCAGATTCTCTAGTCATGGTCTGCATGCCATCCGAGATCCCCTGACCTCCTAAATAATGCTTTAAAATTTGCATACATTAAGGTTTACTCTTTGTGCTGTAAGTTCTGTGGGGTTTGACAAATGCACAATATAATGTACCCACCATTACAGTAACATACAGAATAGTTTCACTGCCCTAAAATCCTCTGTAATTCACCTGTGCAACCCTTATCCACAACAAACCCCTGGCAACCACTGATAGTTTTACTCTCTCTTTAGTTTTGTCTTTCCCAGAGTATTATGTGATCATATAATTGAGATCAGATAGTATGTAGCATTTCCAGATTGGTTTCTCTCAGTTAGCAATGTGTATTTAAAGTTCCTTCCATGTTTTTGTGGTGGCTTGATAGTTCATTTCTTTTTATTGCTGAATAACATTCCATTATGGGAATGAACCATACTGCATTTATCCATTTATCTATTGAAGAACATCTTGATTACTTATAGTTTTTGGTGAATATAAATAAAGCTACTATAAACATTCATGTGCAGGTTTTTGTCTAGACATAAATTTTCACATCAGTTGAGTAAAGACATAGAAGTGTGATTGCTAGATTTTATGGTAATATTATGTTTAGTTTAGCATAAAACTGCCAAGCTGTCTTTCAAAGTGGCTGTACCATGTTCCATTCCACCAGCAATGAATGAGGGTTCCTTTTGCTCTGTATTCTCACTAGATGATTTTTATAGGAGCATAATTTATAATGATATGGGCAGGATTTAGGGAGACAAGCAAGGGATAGTGAAATAGCCTGTAGCTAGCAATAATGCACGTGGAGGGAAAGAATACTGGAGCAGCTGAATGGAATGTGCTGCTTTTCTGGACTTAAAGCCTTAGGTCAAGGGGCACAGAAAAGCAGCACTTGGGAGATCTAAAAAGTGGATTCACAGCTGTAAATACCCCGGCTATACTCTTCTCCTTTCTGATTGTTCTCTTGCCTGCGTGTCTCATTGGCTAAACACAACTAGAAGCCAGAGCAGAAGGGATCCATTGATGCAATCTAAACAGGTCAGCCTCCCATAGCACAAAGCAGGCTGGAAAAAATGTGGGCAACATCTTGTGGGTTAAAGGAGAATATCCAGCATATTTTTGTCTGCAAATTTTTACTTTTTTTTTTCTGGTCTAAAACTTATTTTGGGCATTTCAGATTATTTACCCTTGGATATGGTATTTCCAATAGTGGTATTACTAGACAAAAGGAAATGAAAATGAAGGTTGCTGAAGGACTGAAACATGCCACATAATTAGTGTCTAAAGTTTTGTCTATGAGAGTTCTAAGATCTTATGATTTCTCTGTTTCAGCATCACTGTTGATATATATATATATATATGTATATATATGTAATTAATTTTATACATTTCCATAGGCATCCCCTTTTTTTTCCATTTGTGGTTGCTGTTATTGACACATGGAAATTTTAATTTAATTTGGGAACAAGACTATGATGCAAGGAGTTGGGTACACACTAGAAACAAGGATTAGTACACTTTTAAAATAATGACTAAATTAAACATCTCTATCTATATATTGATATAAATATAGATAGTGGGTAAAATATATTTTCAGAAACCTATGGTAAGTAGTCTTGCTTTAAAGGCATGATAATCATGATTTCAAATATGTGCTCAAATTGTTCCTTGTGTCTTTAATGCTGGTTTCTCGTTATAAATGCATTGTTCATGAAAACTAAAAGTTTGCAGACTGGTTTTGTCTCTGCCCATTTCACTTTTCTTGCCAATAACAGTGACTTCTCTAGTATCACTGGGATTCTTGCTCTTTTGCCTTTCTTTGCTATGCCTTCACTCTGATCAGAGAATGCTGACAATTCAAAAAAAGTCATTGAAGAGACAACACAAGTTTTTCATCTTTCATCCTTTCTCACTTAACAGGGGTATACATCTTATCATTCCACCGCAAATGCTCTTGCCAAGGTCACCAATGACTCATCTTTTGCTAAATCTCGGTGAACACATAAGTACTTATTCAATTATATGACCTTTTTGCAGCACCTGGCACTTTCAATGATTACCCTTTTCTGGAAACACTGTCATCCCTTGGCATACAAGACACTGCATTTTCCCTGTTTTTCAGGTCTCTGGAGCCAGACTGTCTGGGCTCAACTTTTGGCTCTGACACTGATTAGCTGCATGACCTTGGGTGAGTCACTAAATATCTTTAGGATTCAGTTTCCTAACAGTTAAAATGGAGATAACAATAGAATCTTTCTCTTAGGGTAGGTGTGAGGAGTCATTAAGTGAATGTATGTAGAATGATTCAAATGATACTTGGTACTTTAGCACCTCTTAAGTAATAGCTGGTGGAATGATAGTAAACTAGTTCTCCAAAAAATTAAGCCCTGCTTTGTCATATTGCTAATTTCTTTTATGTAAATACGTCCATGGCCTTAAGTACTCCTACCATCTCGAGTATTTAAAAAGTGGCTTTCTTAGAGCTGGCTTTAACACACTACTGACAGCTACTTTCCCCCCTGGTTTCTTTTTCTTTCT
>CM052899.1:70237664-70265559 GCA_028534135.1 Potos flavus | reverse complement strand
CATAAAAATATGGACAGGACTGGAAGAGATTATGTTGAGTGACATAAGTCAAACAGAGAGAGTCAATTATCATATGGTTTCACTTACGTGTGGAGCATAAGAAAAAAGATGGAGGACATTGGGAGAAGGAAAGGAAGGGTGAATTGGGAGAAATTGGAGGGGGAGATGGGAGGGGGTAGGAGGGTTGGGTGAGCCTGGTGGTGGGTATTGAGGAGGGCACATATTTTTTTTTTAAAGATTTTATTTATTTATTTGACAGAGAGGAGAGAGATCACAAGTAGGCAGAGAGGCAGGCAGAGAGTGAGGGGGAAGTAGGCTCCCTGCTGAGCAGAGAGCCCAATGCGGGGCTTGATCCCAGTACCCAGTATCTCAGTACCCTGAGATCATGACCTGAGCCAAAGGCAGAGGCTTAACCTACTGAGCCACCCAGGTGCCCCGAGGAGGGCACATATTGCATGGAGCACTGGGTGTGGTGCATGAACAATGAATCTTGGAACACTGAAAAAATAAAACAAAATTAAAACAAAATTTATTTTTCGCCAATGAAAAATAGTCTCCTCTGAGCCCCAGATGAATTTTTGAGCTCCACCAGATAGCTCCCCCCACCCCCCATCTACTAAGAGGGTTAGCTGTCAGTGTATCAATATGGTGGCAGAGGTAAGCACAAAGTGAAAGCTGTTGAAGGCTGGAATCCTAGGCCAAGCTGTGCAGAGCTGGACACCAGACATCCATGGAAGTCTTCCTGGATAATGTGAAATGAGTTTCTGAATGATCTTCTAAGAGATAACGAGTTATTAAGAGAAGATGGTAAAGGCTCATGAACACGATGTTTCAACTTTGAGAATGCCAGGTTTAAGGGATTGTGGGATATTCAAGTGGAGTGACTATTCAAATACTAATAGTAGTTAAAGCCATAAGTAAGAATCAGTTCATCAAGAGTGAGAGGAAAATTGACGGAGGTTCACCCTGGAAAGCTGAACAACGTGTAGGAACAAGAGGGGCCATGAAGGATACAGAGAAGGAATGGTGCTGAGATAGGAAGAATACTAAAGAAGCATGATGTCCCTAAAAACAGAGAAGGACAGAGAATGGAGAGGTTGACAGTTTGAAATGCTACGAATAGATCAAGTAAGAAAGATCAGGTATTGTCCGTGGGACTTAGCAGCAAAGAAGTCATCTGGGTTCTTACATGATGAAGTTCTTTCAAGACAGGCCAGAGCTCTGACAACCAGCTGCTCAAGCTAAGGATTTTCTTCTCTTGAGAATTCTATTTCCTGCCTACAATACATCTACTCAGACACTCATTCTGCAGTTGAGTGAGTGTATGTGTTCATAGAAGTTATGTATTTGTATTTGGAGTTTCTATCTTGAGCTATGGGGCATCTACAGCATTGACTTAATGAAAATTGCATCCTACTGTCTTTGCAATCCCATGCACGAGCATCTCTTCACCTAAGAACTCCCCCCTACAAGTCAGGGTGCACCCGTGTTGTTCTCCCCATTATTCTCACTAGGCACTTAACATGAATAGGCAATTCATAAATGGAAAAGAGTGTCTGTGCCAGGTCTGTTAACATGTAAACCAAGTGATAACAGTTCTTTGCTTGGAGCCATCTAATAGTTACCCATTTTCCTAAGAAAACCATCCAACAAGGGTCTACATGATCAGTACCTCTCACTTCTTTGATGCTGTGTCCTTTAACACTGCCCTTCACTCATTCTAGTTTTCCTGACCTCAGGATCTTTTCCCCCAATGCTCCTTCTGCCTGGAATACTTTTTCCCTACATAAAGTCTTGGCTCATGACTCTTTTAGGATCTTTAGTCGAATGCCACCCTTTCCATGATATTTAAATTGCAACCACCTACAACAACCCTTCTCTCCCTTCTCCGCCTTATTTTTCCTATTGCACTCATGATTATCTAACACAGTAAAAATACAATCTGTCTCATGAGATGCAAACTCCATGAGACAAGGATTTTTGACTAACTTTTTCATTTCCGGATTCCCAGAATCCAAAATGGTGTCTGGCACAAAACAGACTCTCCACAAATATTTGTTGAATGAATGAATGAATGATAAGCACAGGTCACTCTTCTCCATCTAGATGAGGGCCTTTGTGGCCCTAAAAATTAATAACTAATTAATTAAAATTTAATTTAAAAATTAATCAATTAAATTAATTAAAAATCAATTAATTAAAATTTAATTTAAAATTAATTAATAATTTTATTATAATAATGATATAATTATATTTATAATTATTTTTCTTAAGACCACTTGACCAGGAGGGGTAGGGGGGTGGCAGGTGGGGGTGTGGAAAGCAGGGGTGTGACAGAGGGACCGACAGAGGGGAGAAGTTGGAAGTGGGGGAGTAGAGGGAGCTCAGAAGCCTTGCTCTATAAAGCCAAAGCTCACAGGATTGATATGGCAGATTCTATGGGCTGTGAAATTGAGTTTAAAGCAACTGAACAAATATTTAATCATGGTGCAAGCATTTGTTTCAGGAAGGGGCTGGAATCTGCAGGGGACTGAGGGCCCAGGTCCGGTACAATTGATGTTGCAACTTTTCCTCCAATTCCTCTGACCTGTTGTTATCTTTCACTTATCCTATTGCCACCCCCCCAAAATCACAAGCTTCCTTTAAAAATGTGCCTTGTGTGCTGTTGCTGCTTTTTTGTTGCCAGCCTAATCGTGGAAGTAGGGCATGCAGAGAAAGCATGCGAAGTTTATATGCAAGTCAGAAGCTGAGAGGAGTCTTTATCTCCAGGCTGACACAAGATGGAGCAGCAGGATATGCTTCCTTTCTGGGAATCACTACAGTGGTCTGAGCTGTTCAGTGGAGTTGTGTTGCAAGGGCAGCCATGCCTAAAACAACATTCCAACGCAACTGAACTATGTGTTTTATTGTTTAAATAGAGGCCACCTTTCTCAGTGTTCTCTGAAAGCAGATTTTTTAAAAAGATTTTTTATTTATTTATTTGACAGAGAGAGAGATCACAAGTAGGCAGAGAGCCAGGCAGAGAGAGAGGGGGAAGCAGGCTCCCCGCTGAGCAGAGAGCCCTACGCGGGGCTCGATCCCAGGACCCTGAGATCATGACCTGAGCTGAAGGCAGAGGCTTTAACCCACTGAGCCACCCAGGCACCCCTGAAAGCAGATACTGAGAATATACAGAGACTCCGTCTTCCCAAATACATACCCAAAAAGGGGATCGGGCTGTTAGAATGAAAGTGGCAATCTTCAGGCCAGGTATTTCAAGATTGAGTGTTTTCCCCAAGGCTGAGTGTTTGATTTAAAACAACAAAAAAAGCTGGCAGTGGCAGACAGGCCTTGACACATTCTCAATATAAATGATGAAGTGCCCTGCTGGCCCTGGGGTTCCCCTCCCCTTTAGGCATCAGAGCAGCAGGGAGGTGGCCGTCCCGTGATCTGGGCTGCAGCCTGCGCAAGGGGCAGCATTTACCTTCTTTCCATCAGCAGTGGTCGCTGAGGAAGATTAAGTGAGCTCCACGCGACCAGTTAATGAGACAAAATGCTACTTCATCAATATCAACTGCTCAATACGTGAGCTTCACTTAGCATTAAGCAAAAAAGCAAAACCTAATTCCTTCTCCGAGCCATGAGATGAAATCTGGATTTATGCTCTCACCACAAACTGGAAGACACATTTATTTCAGAATTGAAAAGGAGAGTGAAGAAGACTAATAGGGGGGAAAAAACCCCCACAAGAAAAACTAGTGTCCTACAGCAGGAGAGATTTGTATCCTTTTACATTGTGCATAAGATTGTTTCATAAACATTTGTGAAAGATTAAAAACTACTGAGCATATTAGGACACTTTCTGTATTTATAAGATATTATCAATTATGATTTGCAACTTTGGGCCCTAATCAGGTAAGTGATATTGACCGTAGATGAAAAAATTTAACATTGGATAAAAAGGCCTACTGTATCTGTATGAGTGTATGTGTGTATGTGTGTTTGTGTGTGTGTGTAAACCAGCCAAATAATTATAACATTTACTACAGAGTCAGATTCTTTTTCAATTAAAATTAAGCAAGGCACCATGCTTTCACATATATGGCCTAATTAAGTCTCACAATAAGCCTATGGGGTGGCTGTGATTATTCTCTTTTGGAGATGAAGGAGCCTAGTTTCTGGAAAAATGATGGTCACACAACTAGTAAGAAGGACCAGATCACCTAAATGCAGTGACCTCTCACTGCTCTCCTAGCTGCCATTCACTCATCAAGCTACCATTTATTCAGTACTTCCTACCTGTCATAGGTTGTTTTTTTTTTAAGATTTTATTTATTCATTTGAAGGAGGGAGAGAGAGAGCTCGTGAGCGAGCACACGAGTGAGGGGGAGGGGCAGAGGGAGAGGGAGAAGCAAACTCCCTGCTAAGCAGGGAGCTAAATGCAGGACTCTATCCGGATCCTGATCCCTGACGCTGGGATCATGACCTGAGTCAAAGGCAGACGCTTAACCAACTGAGCCACCAGGTGTCCCCGTCATAGATTTTTATACATTGTATTTCATGTGCATGAAATACATTCAACAACCCTGCAAACTGTGTGTTTTTATCACCACCCCCACTTTCCAAAGGAAGACACCGAGACAGAAGTCATTGGAGAAACCTGTCTTGGGTTTCTCCGCTAGTAGATGGCGGTGCCATATTGTCACAGGACTTCTGAGGCCAAAGCAGCCCCCCTTTCCCCCAAAAACTGAGCACAGTTTTTAAAAAAGATTTCTATCCTTTAAAAACAAGGCCGAGAAAAATAAAGAAACCAACAAAAAACTTGAAGTTTCTGACAAACATAATCATAAATAAAGGTATTTTGAATCAGGTTCATAGGAGAACGTAAAAATAAAGCTTATGGAAGACTATACCGATTTTGTGTGATGAGTAGCAGGTGTTTTTCAGCTTTCTCATGTACTATATTTTTGTGTTTCCTAAGATCCTGCTTTGGTGAGCTTCTTGTGAGTCTTTAGGCTCTCTTGCCATTTCCACAAACATTTTCCTTGGCTGAGGGGCAGGACGTTCCTTCTTCGCTAGAGGACCTGCAGGCAGTCATAGGTCCTCAATTCATATTCCCAGAGAGCAAAGTGGAGGGAAGGCAGCAGAAGGAAATCTATAATGTACTTTATCTGATCCTTTTAGGTAAAAATCAAATGCTATTGAATGGCACAAAATCAATTTTCTATTCATTCAAGAGATGCTAAACAATAAAAGATCAAGTCTAATTACTTGGATGCCTAAAATCCCATATTTGGAAATTCATTTACTTTTGTAAAGACAAGTATTTCCAGGGAACAAATTCCTCTGCAGAAAATGCTGGTTTTCTGAGAGAGGAACACAACTCCTGAAAGCATGAAGATGAATAGATGCAAAAACACCCGTCCCAAACTTAAATGGTATCTCCTAGAAAAGCCTCATATTTCCTCTGCAGCTCCACAGCCCTTTCTTAGAGATCCCACCCTCAAAACAGCCCTTACAGTTTTTGCTCAGACCCTGAGGGACCTACCTCCGTGGGTCCAGAGTAGATGCTCAATAAATAGTTGTTGACTGTACTAGTTTTCTGTTATTGCTGCAACAAATGACTGCAAACTTAGTGGTTTAAAAACAATAAGAATTTGGGGTGCCTAGGTGGCTCAGTGGGTTAAGCTTCTGCCTTCGGCTCAGGTCATGGTCTCAGGGTCCTGGGATCGAGCCCCGCATCGGGCTCTCTGCTCAGCGGGGAGCTTGCTTCCCCCTCTCTCTCTGCCTACTTGTGATCTCTCTCTCTCTGTCAAATAAAGAAATAAAATCTTTAAAAAAAAAAAAAAAAGAAAAGAAAACAATGAGAATTTCCTATTTTACCTTTCAGGAGGCAAGAAGCCCAAAATGCATCTCACTATGCTCAAAGCAAGGTGTCAGGAAAGCTGGGTTTCTTCTGGAGGCTCTAGCGGAGATCAGTTTCTTGCTTTTCCACCCTCTAGAGGCTGTTCGCATTAATTGGGTTTTGGCCCCTTCCTCCATCCTCACAGTTGGTGATGTCAGACTGCCTTCTCTGTGATGATCCCTCTTCTACCTCCCTCTTCCACTTCGGGACCCTTGTGATTATATTGGGCCCACACAGGTAATCCAGGATAATCTCCCCATCTCAGAATCAGCTCATTAGTAATCGTAATTCCATCTCCAACCTTATTTCCTCTTTACCACATCACACAGCATAGTCACAGATCTGGGGATTAGAACAGAGACATCTTTGAAGGAGAAGGTGAGTGCAGGTGCAGTTTGTGCACACTGACGGGCTGAATGAACAAACTAGAAAAAAATAAGCTTTGCCTAGTCATCCATTTTTTTAGTCAAAGCATGGTTTTGAACGGACAGTGTAAAGAGACCTAAAATTTCAAAATAACCCAAAAGACCAGAAGCTTGCATACATCACTTTGAAAAGTCCATTGACTGTCTCATGACTTTAAGGACAATAACCTACAATGATAATGGGAGATCAAATGATTGATATCATGGAGTTTTTAAATCTCTATGCTGTAAAAGGAAAAATCAAGAATCTACATCAGGAAAAATAAATTATGAAAAGACTAAAAACCACTGTGTCTATTTTATAATCTGGCCTCCTGACCATGCTAAAATACTTAGTATGGGCTGAGGAAATGCCAAAAATCCCAGGGATATCATTTCCTATAATCCTTGGATATAGATCCTCATTAGAGCAAAGCCAAAGGAACCGAACTGTTTTATCACTATCCTGCTGGGAGTAGTGTTTAAATATGTGTTAACGATACATTTTAAAACATTTCCGTGACATACAACAGTGACCTTTGTTCTTTCTACCAATAGCCCCATCGCCTGACACTTTAATAGCAGAAAACTTATGTAAGAGTTTCATTGACTATCTCCACCCCGACCCATTTGGGATGAGTTTCACACCACAAAGTAACCCAGAGGCATCTTTTTTTTTTTTCCATCAGAGAAATAAAACCCTACAGAAATACAACTCTCTCTACCCAATTTGAAGGGCATGTAAAACTAGACATTAAGATTCCAAAAGACATTTAAGGTTACCATTAGCATCTAGTATTTGGCATCCTTTTATACAAAATAACATTTTGCATGTAATTTTCCCAAACCACATTAACATCCTGATGCCTCTTATATGTACATGGCAGGAAATTGACCACATCAGGAGAAATCATCATCTCACTTGGAATTTAGAATCTTCTATGTCCTCTTTAATATATTCTTGGTTTTAAGAGGTTTTTTTTTTAATCAAATTTTCTTTGGGGATCTCACTTCTGTTGATGACTACCATATCTAAGGCACAATTGAAAACAGCCTACCAAAAGTGGAAAGCCATCAGTTCCAGCTAGTAATTTCCCATTTCCCATATTACTCTTTTTTCTTAATACAGTCCAAATTACTCTACTAAGCATCACATGGATTATCTTATTTACGTTAATACTGAGAAAACTATCCCCACTTTACAGATAATGAAAATGAGGGTAGGCAAAATTAATATACTTAATATCTGACTGCTAGAAACAGTGATTTTTAGAAACTGCTAGACTGGGGACTCTAACCTATCTGATGTCAGTATCCATGACTTTGAATGAGGAAAATTAGCCTGGCCATTCCCGGGAGCTAGAATAATTTTGTTTTATTCTCTTATGAAGAAATGTAGTAAGATAATTATTGAATGTTTAATATGCCCTATGGAAAAGTAGGATCTTTTCAAAAGCTACCCCAAAACTGTCACGCATCATTAACATCATATTATTACTTTGTTAGTAATCTAAATATATATGGTAGCTTAGGATCTGAAATTCAAAAAATGCAAAAAACATAGAGTTTCTAGATCTTGTAAAAGGACAGAGTTTTCTATTTACTCCTTACTGCATTTTCTAAATCTTACTCTCTCATTTCAAAAATCACAAAATGATACATTTTGATAACAAATATTGTTTTGATCTTTTCAAGGTGCTTTGAGCAGCTATGTTATATAATTATATTTATATATCATATATAAATATATATTTAATTTTAATCGTATTAAAAACATAAAATGTAAAATTTACTATTTTAACCATTTTTAAATGTACAGCTCAGTTATGCTAGATTTATTCCCATTGTTGTACAACAGATCTTCAGAAAAGCCTGCAAAACTAAAACTCTATACTCATTAAACAAAAAATCACTATTGCACCTTCCTCCCCTCAGCCCTTGGCAGCCTCCACTCTATTTTATGTCTCAATGAATATGACTACTTCAGATACCTCATATAAGTGGAATTATACGGTATTTGTCTTTTTGTAACTGACGTATTTCATTTAGAATCATGTCCTCAAGGTTTATCCATGTTGTAGCATGTGTCAGTATTTCCTTCTTCTATAAGGCTGAATATATTCCATTGTATGTATACAACACATTTTGTTTTTCCATTCATCTATTGGTGGACGCTTCAGTTGCTTCTACCTCTAACCTACTGTGAATAAAGCTGCTCTAAACACAAATGTGCAAGTATCTCTTTGACACTCTGCTTTCAGTTCTTCTGGCTATAAACCCAGAAATGGAACTGTTGGATCATATGGTAATTCTATTTTTTATTCTTTTGAGGAATTTCCATACTGTTTTCCATAGTGGCTGTACTGTTTTACGATTTCACCAACAGTGCACAGGGTTCTAATTTCTCCATATGTTCACCAACACTTGTTACCCAAATGCAACAGGATGAAACTGAACTCTGACACTATATACAAAAATTGCCTCAAATGGAGTACAGAGCTAAATGTAGGACCTGAAACTATAAAACTCCTAGGGGAAAACATTTATGATATGAGTTTGACAATGATTTTGTGGACATGATACAAAGCACAGACAGCAAAAGCAAAAACAGACGAATGTGACCACATCAAATTTAAAAACTTCTGTGCATCAAAGGATATAATTAGAGTGCAAAAGCAACACAATGAGAGAAAATATTTTCAAATCATACATTTGATAAGGGCTTAATATCCAGAATATGTAAAAATTCTCACAACTCAACAACAAAAAATAACTCGAATAAAAAAATATGGACAAAGGACTTGAATAGATATTTCTCCAAAGATGATATACAAAAGGCCAATAAGCCCATGAAGAGAGATTCAGCATCAATAATCATTAGGGAATGCAAATTAAAACCACAATGAGATATCACCTCATAGCCATTAGGATGGCTATTATTAAAAAACAACAACAACAACAACAGAAAATAACAAAATTTTGTTAGTTTTTCACTGGTTTGGTACATTAAAACATGGCATCCTACAAGTTTGTAATGACATGAAAATAAGTGTGTGTTCTAACTATTGTTTGATGACTCCAGTTGTGAATTCTCATTCACTGGATAAAAGAAAGCCCAGAACAAAGGACAGGAGCTCAACATGGTCTCATAAGCACATTCACGTACTCAACACACTTGTCTTATTTCTTTTCTGGTCTTTGGATTGGAAGCACAAATGACCTCATCCGTGGACTCTATTTCCTTGAAAGAGTTAAGGCCTATATTGTTTCCCATTTGGAGTTGGCATTGTACTTTATGGAATCTGTTAGGCTTGTGGGATTTATTGTTTAGTTCACAATAAACAAGGTCCAGGTAGCTCATGTCATTACTTTGTGTAAATTAGAAAAAGATTGCCTGCTTGTATAGACTGGGCCTCATAACTCATGAATCACTAAGGGGAATGTGGGGCTGCGTTCAGCACCTGCAAACCCATTCACTCAGGTGTCCTTGTGAAGTGGCCCAGAGGAATAATTTCAGATACTAATTCCTCTTAGAGGATTTTCGCAATATAGTATTTAATAAAATAGCATACTTAGCCCTCAAAACAAGCCTTTTTGTGATTTGATTTTCATAGGGCCTTTAATCTCCCATCTTCTTCCAAGGCCAGACTCCTTGGAGGAAGAGCTGCTCCTGTGCAGTGAGGCCATGAAGTGGGTTTCTCAAGAGAAGCTGGCACCTCTGCCTCAAAGAGCAACATGAGTAGAATTCCCCGAGAGCCAAATATGAAGTGTGACATGTTGGCCAATAGGGACTATTATCTTTTGCAATGGCAGGACTATGATCATTGGCAATCCTCTAACCATTCAGAAAGCTTGGCTTGTATTTAACTTGTAAATGCATCTGAGGTCTTCCTATTACTTATTTATCTGTTTATTGTACACATCTTTTCTTGATGTGTCCTTGGAGGACATAATGTAGAATCCTTCTCTGCTCAAGAAATCAAATATTTGAAAGAGCAAGTTAATGAACACATTCTTACATTGTACTCAAGATGGCACACGCAACACAGGCCAAATAGATCTTGTCGAGTGTCTGATTTAATTTTACAAATGAGAGATGCTGTAGCTCTTGATATGAAAGAATGGAATTGAATCTTTACGCTTTGATTATTTTTAATCAACGTTGTACTCTGAAAAGACCATTTCAGACCACATATATATGAATTTAAAAAAACTGAAAGGTCAAGAACCTTGACTTCTTCAGAATAAACTGTCAAATATGTTATAATCTCCCTAGTATCGAATGTATCTGAAATTACTTTGAGGATTCTACAAGGTTACTTATCAAAGAAAACTAAAATTGCAATTTAAGGGGCGCCTGGGTGGCTCAGCATGTTAAAGCCTCTGCCTTCGGCTCAGGTCATGATCTCAGGGTCCTGGGATCGAGCCCCGCATCGGGCTCTCTGCTTAGCGGGAGCCTGCTTCCCCTCTCTCTGCCTGCCTCTCTGCCTACTTGTGATCTCTTTCTCTGTCAAACAAATAAATAAAATCTTTAAAAAAAAATTGCAATTTAAAACAATTTTTGAAGCAGCAAAATTTATCTTTTTTCTCTTTATGTTTAATATTTTAATACTCATGAACATTTTACTTATATCTGAAGACTTCTTTATTCACAGTAATAATGTCAGATTAAGGAGGACATACAAAATAAGAAAGTCCATTCTTTAAGTAACTATATCTGTTGTTCTGCCATATACTTTTCAGTTCTTATAGTACTTTTTCATGCTATCAAATCACTTAATAGCTCGAGAGAGTGAGAAAAAGATCACAGGTTTCCTAAAGTAATTCAAGGTTGAGTCTATATATATCAGGCAATTGTATTTTCTTGCCACAAACCTGTTTCTGTGGAGCAGGAGATGTTTCCTTAAAGTTAAGACAGCCTAGGAAACAGACTCTAGTTAGAGATGCAAATATGAATTCTTAATCTCACCTAAGAACCATAAGATCTCATCACTCCCAAGAAAAAAATAAATACATCTCTTATACATATTTTCCTTTCTGCATGTTAATTACCTTTTTACTCAATCAAGGATCTTATTTCATCTGAATGTCAGATATAATTTTCCAGTATTACTGACTGCAGACTATAAGTCAGATTTTATTGTGAGACTTGACTTTACATTTTTTTAAAATTTATTTATTAGAGAGAAAGAGAGAACACAACCAGGGGGAGCTGCAGGCAGAGGGAGAAGGAGAAGCAGGCTCCCTGCTCCACAGGGAGCCCAAAGTGGGGCTTGATCCCAGGACCCTGGGTTCATGACCCGAGCCGAAGGAGGACACTTAAGCAACTGAGCCACGCAGGTGCCCCATACATTTTTGATAGGAGATACTATTTAACTCTCGTTTTGCTTGCTGGCAGATGCTCATAAATGTATTGCTTGAAAACATTTAGGAAAAAGGGCTGGTTGATTATTGACCACACTTAGCAAACCACTGGCCTGGGATACACCTCAATCAGTCTTCATGCTTTCCTACTTTAATTGACTACCAGTTGTACAACAAATAGACTAATTTACAAAGGAAAGGGGCTGTCTTGCTTTAAGATTTTTGATTAACCTTGGAATAGCTGTGCTTTATCGTGTTAGAGCACAGTTCTTTTAAAAGATTATTAAATGACTGCAGTTTGTGCTCAGGCCTTCAGACTAGGTATTATTTGCTCTGATTTGTACAGGAGAAACATGCTTCTAAAAGGGCACAATGAAATTATACATTCAATGTAGGCATGACTTTTCCATAATTGATATAGGATGGGATTAATAAAAGAATAAAGCCTCCTAGAAATTTAACAGGGCTTGAATAATATTTAAAACATTAAAATCGTTTTGATTTATAGCTGATCCATACACTCTAAGCTTTGAGCATAGTATTTTAAAGCTAAAAGAGACCACATAGTCTAGTTTCCTCACTTTACAAACAAGGCAACTAAAGATCAGAAACAAAATAAGCCATGGCCACATCAGGATTGGAACTGACATCTCTGATGACAGAGATACTTAGATTTCAGCCATCACATTCCAAAACAGCAATTCGGTACTGATATTGTTATATAAGGTCTTTCCTCAAAATTCTCTGTAAAATAGAGGGATGCTCATTCTCATATATCACATGCATTAGTCACTCTGCAAGAACTTGGATTATGGATACCCCAACCTCTGAGTTCTGTGTTCCAGGGATCTCTGTGAAACTTTAAGAATGAGCAGGGGATACTGGTTCTTTTGGGCCTCTTGAAGAGGATTTGCAAGGGAAATGCAAAGGAAATGAGGGCCTTTCCATGGAGAGTGGGCAATATAGGACAAAGTGGGAGAGGGACTGGGAAAGTAAGAGATGGAAACATTATACAAAAATTAAAAATTAATTGTATTGAGAAAACAAAAGGAAGCTGGGTCAAATAGGAGATTGAGGTTAAATAGAAGTGAATGGTGGGATTCAGTGGTGAGTTACCTTTGCAATTAGACAAGCTTGGGACCCAGGGAGTGACACTGGAGAAAAGAGAGAAATGAGCTCACTTGGCTGAGTCTCTTTCTAAAGCCACTGCAGTCAGTTGGTGCCTTGCTGACGCTGAGCTGAGGCAATCTTGCATAGCTTGACTACTGATACGGCTTTGCTCTAAAGATACAAGTTCAGGGGCGCCTGGGTGGCTCAGTCATTAAGCAGCTGCCTTCGGCTCAGGTCATGATCCCAGGGTCCTGGGATTGAGGCCCACATCGGGCTCCCTGCTCGGCGGGAAGCCTGCTTCTCCCTCTCCCACTCCCCCTGCTTGTGTTCCCTCCCTCTCTGTGTCTCTGTCAAATAAATAAATAAAAAATCTTTAAAAAAAAAAAGATACAAGTTCAGAAACATACACATTATTTATTCCCTATTAAAACTGGGTAATTATTATAAAGTATTGTAATTATTGTGTGCATTGAATTAAAGAATATTTTGTAGCATGAATGATGGCAAAAGACTTGAATACGATTGTTGTCAATTAATATGTAAATTACTCTGAGCAGCAAAATAGTTTGTCATTTTTACTAAAATTTATTTACTTCTTATGAGATGAGGAAAATCTGGCTGACTAAAAGCTCATTTTATTAACAGAATGAACACTTTAAGAGAATGTCTAGAAGTTTGAAATTTATGTTAGGAGAAAAAGGAAAGAAAAATTCTAGTTATTTATCTTGAACTTTTTTTTTAAAGATTTATTTATTTGAGAGAAAGAGAGCATGTGTGCATGAGCTGGGGGGAGGGGCAGAGGAAGAAGGAGAGAGAATCTGGAACAGACTCCCCACTGAGCGCAGAGCTCAATGCAGGGCTGGATCTCAAGACCCGAAGATCTGACCTGAGCTGACATCAAGAGTCAGCTGCTTAACCCACTGAGCCACTCAGGAGCTCCTTGAACTTTTTGTAATTTGGTAACTGTTTTTTCATAATCACACTGATCTTCTCAACACTATTCTCTTCAAGCTCCTGAAACTCAGTATTTTGTATTAACAATCTCTAGAGAATTAAAAACAAAATGATAATGACGAGGCAGCCCAAGGCAAGCTGAGGGCAAAGCACAAGCTAACACCCTCCCCCCCAGGGCTACACCCTCCCCAGGAGGGGTCTGTGTGACATTCCTCAGGCACTCCTGGCTGCCCTAGAACAAAGGAAACGGAGAAACAAATGGGTAACTGACAGAGATCCCAGTCACGCAGGATGTTGAGTCTCCATCAGTTTGCAACTATCTTAACGATTTACAAGAAAAAAGCCATCTTATCAGTAGCCAAACTTCCAGAAATCTATAGACTCAGTTTCCTGGGACCCTAACATCACCCTCCCCAATGTAGGATAGAAAATCTTATATAATCGGTCACCCCGCACACTTAGAATGCAGCTCTGGCTGCCTACTGCTCCTGTCCTTGTGCTTTAATAAAACCACCTTTTTGCACCAAAGATACCTCAAGACCCCTTTCTTGGCCATCGGCTCCAAACCCACCACTCCAAACTACATCAATAATGTGACAAAGAACATTCATTGGCAGGGTCCTAAGAGTCTTTGAAAATGAATTCCACAGTATAAGACCTGAGATTTCTGAGAGAAGTAGTTTTCAATTCTCTGAACATTTATTTTGTTGAACCATTGAAGACTAATAGGTGCTCTAGCTTTAAAACATAAAATAGCGTTGAGTACCGCACATACGACAGAAAAAAGCATCTTCTCACTCTGAGCCTCATTAATTATAAGAGCTGATATATAAATTGAGTATTTACTATACTTTATGTTCAGCGCTTTTCAGGCATTATGTCCTTTAATTTTCCAGCTTTATGAAATATGTAATATTACCCCCATTTTATAGAGAAGGAAACGGAATTTGGTGACGTTAAGCAGTTCTCCAAGGCCCCAGGAGCTGGGCTTCTCATGTATATACAGTCATAAACTCTTTGTTACCAGGATATCTCTGGTTATCACAAACTTCAACAGACAAAGTATGTAGAAAATTTGAAATCACTGCAGAAGACCTCCTGCCTTTAGTCCATGTGCTCTGACAGAGCAGCTTTAAGTTCATGGGCAAATTCCAACACACAACCTTCAAGGGCAAAGAGGATGGATGTGACCCACAGTTGAAATTCAACCATCTTTCTGAACTTCTTATAAAGAAAAATGACCCCTCGCAGGGATTACAATCCTTAGATGGATTCTTGCGACTTTGTGTAAAATTTAAGGCTATTTTGAGAGGAAGCTCAAGGAAGAGGTCAAAGAGGGTTTTCTTCTATTCGTGTCGGGGAGACAAACATGTTTCTATTCTCTTAACTTTCCTCCATTATAACCATGGAAGGGATTGAACTCGCTATTCTTTCTAACATAGAATTGACTTATGTTGACAAAAATTTCTGAGTGTTGGCTTGATAATCTTGTTCAAAAAACCAGCTGAAAAAGCCATACATCACTATGTATTTTAGCTCCAGGGGACTCCTGTGAGGGAAGTTGCATTTTAAAAATATGCCAGAAAAAGTGAAGTAGAAAACTAACAGATTTCATATACAGACAGAATGGAAATTATATTTACTGTGTCTTTAGTTGATTTTATTGCACCTAATACTGCAATTGCTAAACAAGTAGACAAATAAGCATTACAAATGGCGAACGTCAAAAACGAATTAAGAGCTAAAGTTGGTCTAGATGTAGAGGTCACTTTTAGACAACAGGCTTGAGTAACGGAAACTTGATCAAGGCGAAAGGGCCCACAGTGACTGCCTGGCTGAATACAGCTAGGCCACCAGGTGACCGACCTCTAAATATCCAGAGGCCCTAACTGACTCATGGGCCACTTACAACCAGGAACAGTTACAAAAAAAAAAAAAAGAGGAAAATTCCATATGTCTCCATACCTCCTTACCTTCTAGCGTTTAATGCAGCCCCCACCCACTGCCTTATTACAGTCTCTCCTCTGCTGTCTTGTCCCCTGCCTCCCTTGCGCTGTATTCAATAACCTTCTCTCTCCTTTGCTCTGCCTTGGGTGAATCCTTTCATTGCCACCACCACCAGCTTACCCCATCGTCACCCCACATTTGGGGGCCCCCATCTGATCAGGAGAGACACCACATAGAATAAAACCAAGAAAATATGGCTGTTTTTGTGCTTGTTTTTTCCACAAAGAATCATCTGTTTGTTCTAGGAAATAATTGAAAATTTATTCAGTTTCTCCACCCCAACTTAAAATTCTTAAAGGTACAAAAAGTTTATCCCTAGTGTCTTTCCAAAACTTTGTTTTAAAAATTTTGCTTCCTTAATATTTTTGTCCTTTCAAAAATCCATATATTTCTGTAGCACATTCTTTTATGAGTAATAATCATTACTAACCATCATCACGTAACTAGGGTTCAGGGTTACGATGTTATGGAATCTGGACTGGATCCTGACAGAAGAACCAAGCGTCACTTGGAGACTTTGGAGGATCAGAGGTTTATTTAACACTGGCGGGCTCAGTTCTCCAAAGGTCTGAGCTCTGAGCACAAGCAGGGAGGGTAATTTATACCCTTCTACTTCCACATACTTGGTACTTCTGGTGCATGCAGGAAACGGGGTAGGAAAGAAGAATCCAGAAGGGCTTTGAGACAGGGACTGGTTTGGTCAGCCAGCTGATTTGGTCGGCCAGCTTAGAGTACAGTTTTTCCCTTATCATTCCCCCCTTTGATGCTCCTTTAACACCTAGTTTAGAGGGCATCATTACCATCTCCTATGGGCCGATAGCCCTGCAAGGCTAATATCTGGGCAGCTCGCCTGGTAACAGTGTTTTCTATGAACTTAGCAATCTATCCTAAGGTTCCTAAGGTTGCCCAACAAGCAATAACAATATACGTTTCTGGGACAAAGTCCAATCAGAAGGGGCAGGAGTGTAAAGCCAGACTCCTAAGGTGAGGGATATCATGCCAAAGACAGCCAGGGACCACGACGAACTGTCCATCAGTTCGTGGGGTCTCGCTGAAGGTGGAGCCAGAGTGGGTTCCTAGGGTCTGGCTGGGCTTTCCACTGCTGTGATTCGTCTGACTGGTGAGCCTTCTTTACTCTAAAGTGGTGGACCCATTGCGTGACACCTGAGACCTTGAAGGCAGTACGGGTGGTTAGAACAACAGTATGGGGCCCTGTCCACTGTGGTTTGAGGGGGTCCTTTCTAAAGCTTCTCAGGAGATGCGCCTTAGAGTTTTTCCCAAGGCTTGGAGGTGTTGGGACACTTCTAAGTTTCCAATCTGCTCAAGATCTCCTCTAAGCCTGCTTATTACAGGGGGTGGCCTGCCATAGAGCCTTTGAGGTGAAGTATAGCTACAGGAATCTTTTAAATCCAGCTGACTAGAATAAACAAGATCAATGACCTCCAACAGTCATGCTCTATAGAAGTACGATGTTCGGGTTCAGGCTTAAGGGTAGCTGGGTTTAAAGTTTGACAGGTTTTAGGTATTGTTTCAGGCATATCTATAAGCGTAGCCTGGTATTTAATAAGTCAGCCTCCCTCATCCATTGGTGGCCTTTGGTTTCTAAGACACTCTGGGCCTGATGTGAAGTCATTACAGTCAGGGACTGTCCCATAGTGGCTTTGAGGCTCTTTTTATCAGGAGGGCAGTTATGTTAGCTAAAGCCTTTGTTTGCAATTGCATCTCAATTGAGGTGGCTTCTAGGATAAATATGACTGTGAAGGATGAAACAATTAAGAAAGACCTCTTTGGGGTAAAGCGTTAATATCCTAACTATAAGGAAACTGGCAAGTAGGGGAAGACTTATCAAGAGGTTAAGGGCATTCCCAAGTACATTACCCAATCCAATCATAAAGAAAGTGGGGTCATCCATTATCTCCACAAGTCCATAGTTAACCCTATGGAGTGGGGTACGCTCTGGCTTTTAGGGAATGATTTCATTATCCCAGCCACATAGAATTGGTCAAGGTGATAAATTATACAATTGTTGGGGAATCAATCCCATTTTCCAGTTGTTTAATCATGTGCCATGGGGTCCTGTTATTATTATTCCCCACAAAATAAAAAGCAAGAAGATTGTCTAAATGAGCTATTGTGCAACTTCTCTGAAGTTTACCTCAAGTTGTCTAGCTTAGGTAAACAACAAACATTTAAAGATAATCAAATCTAGAATTTAACATCCACAAAGGTGGATTATTTAAACATAATTTTTCTCTCTAACATAACCCTCATTTCCAGAGATACCCAAATCAGGACTAATTTATTTGAAAAACAAGTCCAGTTTTAACAAACTTGGCCTAATTATTTACATAAGCTCAATAAGAAAAATGAGTGATCATATAGATCTTTTAGAATCTGCTCTGCTGGAACTTTTTATAAGGAATCTCTAGGTTGAACTTTTAGTAGCCTCTCCAGGCCAGAAGCCAAGCCAAGTACTTGCCATTAGACATGCCTGCAACACCTGTAGATTTGGGCAGATTCCTCTTCACGAGGTCCCCAAAGTATCCTGAGGGTCCTGCACCTTCCAGGAAGTGACATTCTTTACTCATCTAGTGAGGCTGCTGGGAACTTCATAAGCAAGAAACCAGGCCAACATTTCCAAGGGGCTTTATGGCTCCAGGTTTCAGAAAGCCAACCTTAGCTCCTTAAAGCTGTCTGGTCATATCTGAGTCTATGCATGTCTTTCTCAAATATGACATTCCAGTCAAAGCCTTGGTAAAATAACCAAGGTTTCCAATGGTGTCTTGTTACAAGAACAGATTCTTATTGAACTTATGCAAATGACTAGGATTGTCATGGAAGAAGGTATACTTATTGAGACCTTTTGAGTTTCAGAGGGTTCAGATAGAGAGAAAAGTTGTATGCTTTAATTTGCTTACAAATTATTATTTTATCATGTTTCTGTAAGTCATAGAAATCTTAAGTTTCCTTAATCAGGAAGAGTGAACATTAAGGAACCAGCAATATTTTTCAAACACGGATCACGAAACTATAATCATCTTTTTAGTTCATTTAGTCCCATGTTACTGATTCTTGTTCAGTGTGAATGCAGCTTTTATTTAGTTCTGAAAGTTCTTACTCCTTTCAGTTCTGATCTTAAAGATATTGAATACCTGTATTGTCCTAAAAGTCCTCTATATGAACCTCCTTGAACATGAAACTCATTTTGCAAGACAATAAGAACAATTAGAAATGACAAAAACCTCAGAAATGGACATTGTTAATGACCTGTAGGAGAGTTCACTATGATACAATTGACAAGGAAACTCCGTTATTCTGTCATACAGAACACTTCAATAGCCAGAACCAGAACGTTACATACCAAGCAAGCAAGCCTAATTAGTCAACAAGACTTTATTCATGATTCAAATCTTGGGGAAGTTTGTTAAAACCTTAGAAAGTTTTAAAGCAAAGGCCTAACTAGTATTAGGGATGTTAAACACCTGATAAAGGCAAGACATAGAAACTGGCTTTTCTAGGCAGGCGGAGAGAAAAACAACAATTTGAATTTTCTTATCTAGAGCAGACCAACAATTGAAGAATACTTTTGTCTTTTTGAACAGAGAGAAAGCAGACTTTCAATCTTACACCAATGTCCTTTAAAATCCATTCATTTCAATCTTGGTCCGTCCTGACCACAACTAAAATTCTGTTCCAAAGTTTTCCCTCCATAAACCTTCTACAACTTTCCTTTGCATTCAGATTTTGTCCCAAGCCATTTCTTTCCAAACAACCATCTCATTTAGGACAAAATTACCTTCTTTTACCTTCAACAAAAATGCATTCCCATTCCTTATCTTTCTTACCTATCTCCTACTTTTCCACATAGAGTTGTTTCCCTTATTTCCATCAGTCTTAGTTACAGTTAGCAGAATTTTGCACTCTTAGAAACACCTTAGTCTCCAGTGACGACTAAGTATTAACCAATTGTGAACTGTTACAACAGAATTCTTTAGATGGCAAATTTATGAATCAATTAAGCACAAAATATGTTTACCAACAGATTTAAGTATTCTTAGTTCTTTGCAATAAGAAGTCAAAAGCACAAACCTATGTTCAGTAATTAATGACTTAGCACTTTATCCTATTTGGAAAAGACCTAGATGTCCAATGAATTCAATTCCATTTATCATCCAACCAAAACTTTAAAGTTTTAGTTTACCAAAGACTTTGAAAGCTATCTTAACAATTACTCAAGAAAACTTTGAGACAATTAACCATCAGTATAGTCATCTTTTTGCTAATAAACTGCAACAGAGATAACATGAGGTTATTTGACCTTCAGTAAACCTTGATAGAATAAAGTTTCACGTTTACTGCTGATAACTTAAAAGACATGTCTCTCTTAATTAAACCAACAAACTTAGTTTAAATACTGAAATATGTTCCACCTGGATCCTCCCCGTGGTCAATTTTCACCTGAGACACGGGGGGAAATCTGGAGTGGGCGGTGTTAGGTCCAGGGGGCGCTCTTCTTGCTCCTGGACAGTGAAGGGAGGAGCCATGGTGCCTGAGGCACCGAGGATGGTCTAGAAGCCAGTAATGCAGGCCACACCCAAGGTGGTGCAGAAGAGGGAGATGGGGGATGGGGAGGCGGAAGAGACAAAGTGCGGCCAGAGGGCAGGGAAAGCATTCCCAGTTCAGGAGCTCATCAGCTCCAGAGGAGCAGGTGCCATGTTTTCCCGCCAACAAGAGGGGACAGGCAGTCCATGTCGGGCCAGAGAAGACAGGGAATTTACCCCCCCAAAAAAGGGAGTTTCGGCAGCTTCTTGGGAATATTCCTTAAAGTCCTCGTCCTAAAGGACACCTGGGATAATGACCTGAGCGGAAGACAGACTATTAACCGACTGAGCCACCCAGATGCTCCCCTCCCCGCCCCTGCCTCCCTTACATGTAAGTATGAGAGCTCCTGTTATTTTACATGCTGTTTCTGTCTGAATCAAGTTTCCCGTGGGCTGTCAGAGCTGCTAAATCAGGTACCTCCCCACACATGCCACTTAGAAGAAGCAGGAGCACTGTCTTCCTGCAGCTCAGCTTTAGGCCCGGGTCAGAGGAGGACTGCAGTCTCCATGCTTCTCGACGGGCTCATCCTTGTCCAGAGCTCATCCCCGTTGCTACTTCTGATGCCCCTGGGCAGGGCCTCCCAGATAAGTTTTGTTTCCTTACAGTCTTTGGGCTCTTTTACTTGGGTTACAAATATTCTACTTTGGTCCTTCCTATTAGCACAGAATTGGACCCCCGGGGGCAGAGTTTGGGCTATCTGAAGCCAAGAATCAATATATGGGAATTGGTCAGGGTGTCCAGGAGTCCTGACCATAATTTTGTAAATGACCTGGACAGTGGGTAGGTCTTAGGGCACCCTCGGAGGGCCAGTTGACCCCAAGGTGGCCCATTCCAGTACACATAATGGGTCTAATTTTCCAGGAGATGTTTTGATCCCGTAGTCTCCTGAGAATCCCTTCTTAAAATTTTCGAGCATACGGTCTAAGACACTAGATTTTGAAGAGCTTCCACCCATGATGAGCAGGGGCTCTCTTGTCCACCCTGTGTGTTCCCTCGCTGTGTCATTGGCATAAAGACAAAGGGTGGGTGCCCCTCCAAAGGAGAGACCAGTCAGATGCCTGCCTGTCCACCCTCCCAGAGGAGACCTGGGTGCCTCTTAGCCATAGCAGATCTGTACAAACCCCAGACTGGCGCCCCGAAGGGGCTCGCCTGAGACCTTACGAGGTCACCACAGAAACAGGTTAGGGCCCACTTGGACTCTGTAAGCTTCTGGGGACCCTAAGGATGCCCGCCTGCGGAGCCACAGAATCAGTCTGCCTGACAAGCCAGGTCAAACCTCACATTCACCTGCACATTCATTCTAGAAGTTATTGCAATTCCTCCCACCCTGGGAGGCCCTGACCTGCAGAATTCCTTTTGGAAATTCCTTTCTGATCCCCCTTTCAGGGCGTTCCTGACTTAAGGAACTTCCCTCCCTGGGAAGCCCTACCTGTGAGACCTCTAAGAGATCTCTGGGTGGTGATCAGTCTCTCCTTCCACCCTGATGGGGGGCCTGACTGGGTCCTGGGGCCCCAGGCCTTACCGGAATCCGAAGTCCGGACCAGGTCCTCACCTGCCAAGTCTCCTTTGAATCTGGGTGGGAATGGCGGGGTGGGCCGGCCCAAGGTGACCTGGGCGGCAGACTGCCCAAAATTAGGCAGGGCATGCCTTCTCCCTTACAATCCCTTGGTCTGTCACTGCCCCGCCATTGCCTCAAACTGATGACAACAATTGGCTAGCATGGTTGGGTTTCCCGGTCAGGGAACCAGATGTTACGGAACCTGGACTGGATCCTGATGGAAGAACCAAGCAGCACTTGGAGACTTTGGAGGATCAGAGGTTTATTTAACACCCACACGGTGGGCTCAGTAGAGGGTGTTTTCCAAAGGTCTGAGCCCCGAGCGTAAACAGGGAGGGTAATTTATACCTTTCTACTTCTGCATACTTGGTACTTTTGGCACATGTGCGGGGAAACAGGGTAGGAAAGAAGAACCTGGAAGGGCTTTGAGATAGGGACTGGAATTCCCTTGCTTGTTTGGTAGGCCAGCTTAGAGTACAGTTTTTCCCTTATCAACAAGAGCTCCAGTCTTGGGGAACCCAAACAGACCAGAGTTGGCCACTTGCCACTGAAAAAATCTTGCTGTCTCAAGGCAGTCCTTATTGCTTACCAGAAGGGGGAGGGGTAGTTTTGGTTCCCATCAGGGGGTGCTTTGCCCTCAGGGTTTTTTGCCTGAGTTAAGAGATAAACTGAAAAGCAGAACTTAATCAATTAGAAAGTATAGACTGAGATCAAAATGGAGGTAGTCAATGTCTTCTTTCAAATCCCCACTATCAAAACATTCCATTTCTATGGAAGGAAAAGGGACAATGGTCATTTCTTCAGTAACTACTTCCTGATGACCAGAGATGGCATAGGGATTTTGGAATGGAAGACTTTGACAGGGTAGGAGAACTTTGTTCATTTCTCAAGTCTCTCTTGAAACCCACTGTGGACATCTCCATGCTTCTGTGAGTAGCATGGGCTCCCATTTGACAAACAGAAAAAGTCAAACAATAACCAAAAAGAAAAAGAGCAAGAAATATAACAATGCTTAGCAGGGCATGTTTTCATCTGGAAGGAATCAAATTTAGCCAACCCCTAAAAGGATCTAGAGCTAGGGCATCTATAGCAGTGATGTGTTTGTTTAAATCTTTCATGGCTTCAGCATTTTTTGAGTAATTTGGAATATACATGCAACACTGTTTTAATGAGAGCACAGGTCTCTCTTTGGGCTGAGAGCAAGATACTGAGGCCATTCGGTTTTGGAGGACAACTTTTTGAACCTGTGGGTAACTGCAGGCTGGGTTTGTTTAAAGACGGCCACTTGTATGCTTGGCTAAAGCTTCTACTTGTCATTCTGTATCAGTAGATGTGGCTCCTGGGACAAACATGGCTAAGGGACAAAACCATGAAGAAGCCCTCTTTGCCTGATGTCTAGCTATAATCATATCGTAATTATGAGGAATTGCTATTAGATGGGAGACGGCTTGTCCCTGGAGATAAAGGCATCCCCAAGTGCATCATCCAATCCAGTCTTAAAGGAAAGTGGGACCATCCCCTATTTCCACAAGTGCATAGCTAACGCCATCGAGTGGGGTACGCTCCAGATCTTAAGGATCAATTTTGCCATGCCAGACACATAGAATCAGTCAAGGTGGGAGGTGAGTTACATTCTATTGAATGAGTCCATTCTATTGTCCAGCTGTTCAACTAATCGTATGTCCATGGGTCCTTTCATTATCCCACAGAGCAACATGCATAATTATCTATACATGAGCTATTGTGGTGATTTCTCTGAAGTTTACCTCAAGTTGTTTATTTTGTTTGCAGGGCTTTAGGAAACAGAGGAGTTTTAGTTCTCTATGATTTTAAGTAAAGAAAATGAAAGAATATTAGAAGTCGTAGGAGAGTCACAGCCAAATACTCAGGGAAAACAGAGGAATTTAGGATCTAGCCCAGTTTCAGAGGCAAACGGCAAACATTCAAAGACAACTGATCAGAACTAGAATCTAACATCCACAAAGGTGTATTATTGAGAGATAATTTTTCTTTCTAAAATCACTCTCATTTCCATGAAAGGTAGTTAAATTGAGACTAACTGCTTATAAAATAAGTCTAGTTTTAACAAACTTGGCCTAATTACTTACATAAGCATAGCAAGAATAGTGATTGGCCATAAAAATTCTTTTAAATCTGCTTTGCTAGAACTTTTTATAAGAAATTTCATATTCAAAAAAAAAAAAATTTCATATTCAACTGTTGTTAATAGCCTTTCGAAGCCAGAATCCAAACCATATGCTTGCCATCAGATTTGCCTGTAATACCATAGATTTGAGTGAATTCCTCTTCTCAAGGTCCCCAAAATATCCTGAGGTTTCCTGCACCTGTCAGGAAGTGAGATTCTTTACTCACCTGCTAGGGCTGCTAGGAACTCTGTAAGCAAGGTATCAGGCCAACATTTCCAAGGGGCTCTATTGGCTCCATAAAGCAGACCTTAGTTCCTTAAAGCTATTTGGTCATATCTGAGTCTAAGCATACCTCTCTCAAATATGACATTCTAGTTCAAAAAGCCTTGGTAAAATAGCCAATATTTCTGATGGTGTCCTATTACAAGGAGAACAGTTTGTCACAAAAGAAAGAATACTCGGGCACCTGAGTGGTTAAGAGTCTGCCTTCAGCTCAGGTCATGATCCCCGGGTCCTGAGATCAAGTCCCACATCGGGCTGAGCAGGGAGTCTGCTTCTCCCTCTGTCCCTCACCCCGCATATGTTCTCTCTCACTCTCTCAAAATAAATAAATAAAATCTTAAAAAAAAAAAAAAGAAAAGAAAAAAAAGAAAGAATACTCACTGAGAGTTTCTGAATTCTGGAGGGTTCAGGTAGGGAGAAAATCTAAATGTTTCAATTTGTTTACAAAGAATATTTTATCATATTTCTGTAAATCATGGATATCTTAAGAGAAACTCTCCTTAAATCTGGAAAAGCAAATATTAGAGAACCAGTAATGTTTTAAACAAGAGTCAGAAAAACTCTAATCATCTTCCTCAGTTCATTGAGTCCCATGTTATTAATTTTTAATTAATATCAATTTATTAATGTCATAATATAAATATAATTTATAATATTAATTTATTAATATTACACAACTTATTCTGTTTGATGCAGCTTTTCCTCTAGTTCTGGAAATTCCTACCCAGTTTAGTTTTATGATCTTAAAGATACCAGAAACCTGTATTTGTCAAAAGTCCTTTCCATGCATCTCCTTGAAGAAGAAACATACTGTCAAGAGCATCAGAACAATAACTATAAATGACAAAAGACTCAACAATGGACATGGTTAAAGATCTAATGAGAGTTCATTACTATGCAGTTGACGAGAAAACCCAGCTGTATCTGTGATATACAGCATTTCAATAATTAGAATGTTAAGAAATGGCCTTATATCAGGATACATGAAAACTTTAGGAATTTCATATACTTTCTGGAACAGTTATAGCATTTACCCATACAGTATAACCCAACATTTATCATTGGCTTGACAATGTTTCTCATGTAACTTAACATACCAAATAAACAAGCCTAATTAGCCAAAATGACTTCAGTTATATCAAATCTTGGGAAGTTTGTTAAAAACCTCAGAAGGGTTTAAAGTGCATGCCTAAATAGAATTACAGATGATTACACAACTTAATATTTAATTATCTATTTACCCGAGGTGGCGATAAGAGATTCTGCAGAATGTTATATAGTTGTTAGCAAAACTTAGCTCCTTTAATATTGAGAAGTTTTAACTTTCTTAAGTGATCAAAGACCTGATAGAAACTTTGGCTTCCTGGGTAGATAAAAGAAAGAAAAATCTTTGTTTATAATTTCTCATCAAAAACAGACCAACAATCCAAGAAGAAAAGCCAAATCTCAATCGTACACTAGTGTAGTTTTAAAACTTATACATTCCGATCTTAGTCAGTTCCAACCATGCATAAACTTTTCTAGACTTCCTGACTTCCTTTCACAAACTTTCTACAACTTTCTTTCTCATTCAGATTTTTTCATAAGCTTTTACAGTCTAAATAACCAGTCTCATTTTAGAACAAAATTATTTCCTTTTCCCCTCAACAGAAATGTATTCCCATTCCTCATACCTTTTTTTTAAATCAAAAGCACATCTTAGTTTCTTTGCATGCAGAGTTGCTTTCCTTATTATTTTCCAGCAGTCTTAATTACATTGATCAGAATTTTACTATTAGAAACCTTAATATACAGTGAAAACTAAGTAGTAACCAATTGTGAACTGTTACACCAGAATTCTTTAGATCGAAAATTTATGAATACATTTCATAATTTCTAGAAACATGCTTTTTTAGAAAACAATTTAAATAAGGCACCAACCATGTTTACCAACAGGCCCAAGAATCCTCCGATTCTCTCCAGTAAGAAACCAAAGCAGATAAACCAACAATCAGTAATTGATACTTGAGTATTCTATCTTATTTGGAAAAGACTTAGGTATACAATGAATTTAACCCAATTTATCATTTAGCTTAGCAAAACTTCAAAGTTTCAGGTTACCAAAGATTTTGAAAGCTATAGTGGCACCTGGGTGGCTCAGTCAGTTAAGCCTCTGCCTTCCGCTCAGGTCTTGATCCTGGGAGTACCAGGATTGAGTCCCACTTGGGGGGAGGCGGGGAGGTCCCTGCTTAGCGGGGAGTCTGCTTCTCCCTCTGCCCCTCACCCCGCTCCTGCTCTCTTACTCTCTTGCTCTCTCTCCCAAATAAATAAATAAACAAAATCTTAAAAAAAAGAAAACTACAAACCCTTTTACTTACCCAACCTACCATCTCTTAACAAGTAGCCATGAAAACTTTATAAAACAAAATTAACCATTTTAAGTCATCTTTTTGCTGCCAAATTGCAACAGAGACAACATGAGTTTATTTGATTTTTAATAAGCCTCGGTAGAACAAAAGTTTTATATTTAATGCTGATACCTCTAAAGACATGTCTATTTTAATTGAACCAGTAACCTCGGATTCGCTTCAATACTGAAAGCGCTGCACCCGCGCCCACTAACAAGTCACCTGGCTCCCCACCGCCAGTTTTCCCTGGGGCTCCGGTGGGGAAATCGCAAGTGAGCGGTTTAGGTCCGGGGTGGGGGGGCACTTGGGTCCCCGCGTGCTGATTTGGAAGATGCTTCCGTTTGAGCCTTATGAGGAGGTGGCCCAACAGCGTGGGGTGCTCTTTGCCCCTTGCTAGTGAGGGTGGGGGGAGCAGGAGGCGGTGGCCTGGAGGGGCTGAGGCTGGCACAGGGGCCGCTGTGCGAGCAGCGAGCGCGAACCGCGGGGGGCCGTGGTGCCGGATCAGGAGGAGGGGAAGGCAGACGCAGCAGGGGTACCGCCAGCGAGGCTGAAGGCGGATTCAAAGTTTGGACTAAGATTTCTTTTTTTTTTCCTGTCTCTCCTTCCTGCAAAATAGGCCTTTTCTGTAGTTGCTTTTCAGTCTTCTTCACCATTTAGTCAGAATATGTCCTAATGGACTTTCTTTGGAAAGAGAGGGAGTATTCCCCATCTTTCTAGGCAAAAGTTCAGAAAGACCACAGAAGGAACAAAACTGTAACTAAGCGGAGCCCAGAGTACCTCTGTTAGCATTTGTTCATCCCCCAAAGTCTGGGGACTCACTGATTGAGCCAAATGGCTTCCTAGCTTCTGGTTCCTCCCCAGAAGTCAGAGCTTCCCGGACTGAACCAAACAGCTTCCTAGATGAGCTGAGAGAGCCAAACCAAAACCCCCATGTGGAGGCAATCAAATGGGAGGAAGGAATCCAAGAGGGCCATTCGGTGGCCATCTTTCCTCTGAGCTTGACATTACAAAGTCATTTTTTTCTTAGCCAAAGGTTTATAACTCAAAGTAGACCAATCAGCCAATATTCTCCCTAGCAAGCTTTGGGAAGAGATAGGGTTAGCATTCCCCATCATGTACACACACACAAACCCCAAAAGAGATCTCCCCAAATGCACGCCTGGCTTCCCATTTACCTCACATCCATTCCTCTTTCC
>CM052899.1:70201239-70227609 GCA_028534135.1 Potos flavus | reverse complement strand
GAACAGGAGCCGTCATGCTATAGCATGTCTGTGGGAGAGAGCACCAGAGCCATTTAGCTCTGTCCTGAAGGCTGACCACCATCTTGTGAGCTTCCCCCTGGGGCTTCAGGAACCTCAGCTTGACCCAAACCTGTTTCCTTTAGATGCTTAGGGGATCACCAAGGGAGGAGCCTGACTCCCAGCTCCATAGTTGTGAACTTCAAAATGGCTCCTAGTAACATTTTTCCTGTGCAGTGGCCAGAATGTTGAAAAGTTTGCTAAATCTTTATATATACTCAGTTCCTCTGAACTTAGCAAAAGGAAAAGGTTTAAATAGGAGCAGAAAAATGATATGATACAATCTGCCTTGCCATAATTATGTCATATTTATGTAGCCTTTCCCAATTTTCCTTGAAAAAAGGCACATGGGCAACTTATGATCTAATTTCTTCCTAGAAGAGAGTTCTAGTCCTAGAAACTTGTTTTATACTATAAAAACAACAAAACTGATCACAGCAAATAATGAAAATTTGGCCACATAAATTACTTTGCAGCATTCCTTTAAGATTTTTTTCTGCTTTTTTTTTTTCTGTTTTTTGTTTTTGTTTTTGTTTGTTTATTTGTTTTTCCTACATAGACATTTCCTCCTTCTCCTGGCTCTGGGTGTCATACAGTCTGCATGGTAGAAGTAAGAATCTTCATAAGAATTCTTTATTTTATCAGGAATGTTAGACCTAAGTTTAAAATTAGAATCTTTTAAAAATGATATTATGTAGTTAATGTGCAAGGATACCTCTGAAGGACACAGAGTGGCAAATGCTTTGAGATTGGAACTCCCAGGGTGACGGTTGCTCACTGATTCCTGTGAGGAATTGGTGGGTAGTCAATGCGCATATCACTGAGTTTTTTTCTAAACCAAGGAGGTCTTATTTACTGTAGTTAAGATTGTTAAAACTGATGAGATGCGTAATTGGGAAGCGGGTGTGGTTGGCCAAAAGGGATGAGAGAGTAATTATGTTATTATAAATAAGCCATTGGTTAGGAGTATTTTTTTTTAAGATTTTATTTATTTATTTGTAAGAGGCAGAGAGAGAAAGAGAGGAGAGAGAGAACATAAGCAGGGGGAATGGCAGAGGCAGAGGGAGAAGCAGGCTCCCTGCTGAGCAGGGAGCCCCATATGATGTGGGACTGGATCCCAAGACCCTGGGACCATGACCTGAGCCAAAGGCAGATGCTAAACCGACTGAGCCACCCAGGCGTCCCAGTTGGCAGTATTTTGATTCATTAAATCTTATATTAGAAGTGTTACTAGTACTGAATGTCTTTAATTTTGGAAAATTAATCATAGCATATTGGGATTTGAAGAACTTTAAAATTCATATAATTAAATTAGTAGAGACTTGAACAATTTCTATAATACTCTGATCCGGCATATAAATTATCCAGTCTGTTTGAATACTTTCTATGATGGGAAATATATCACTTTCTTTGCAGGGTCTAGTTTAATTCTGAGCATTAAAAGTTGTTTGTAATAGCCAAAATTTGGTTCTCATTATAAATCCTAGTTCCATTTCTTGGGCCTTTGCAGAACAAATCTAACAACTATCCTACAATTATTTCCAGATTGTTCTTTATAACCACATATTTTTCACTTCCATACAAAACATCCATCTGAAAGGGTTGTGTGGATCTTGGTGGATCTTTCTCGTTTGCCCATCTGGGTGTGGTCTGCCCATGAAAAACAAAGTGGCATTCCCACTGCCTGCATCCTAGGTCTTGAATTTCATTATTGCAGCCTAAGATCACTGAGGGCTTTGGTTGGGAAATCACTGATGGGTGTTAAGTAGAGTAGTCACATGGACTTACTTTTATTGAAAAAAAAATCAATCTGGTGGCTTATGGGGCTAGATTGCAGGGCATGAACATTCAGAAAGGTATAGAAGTAGGAGGGCTTATACCAGAGAAACAGCAGTGATGCTGAGGAGGGGAATAGATTCTAGAAGTGGTAGAGTATTGAACATGAGTGAAGGAGAAAAAAGAATCAGGATGATGTTGAGAATTCTAGCTTGGATATCTGGTGGTGAATGATGTTACTACAAAGTAGGAAAGAAAATCCTGGAGAACAAGCCAGTTTTAAGGAAAAGATAACATCCTAATTGTGATTTCGTTTAGTCCATATTCCTCTACCCAAATAATATAATAAAAAAGAAGCCTATGTAAACACTTGTTTTTTGCAGATACACTATGTAGCCACATTCCCCTGATCTACCAACCTGGAGACCCTACTGGAAAAAAGGAAGTGAGTTTTATTTGATATGACTAGATATTGACAGGGCTTTGCATCCCTCTTCTGTATCTTTTTTCATCAATATTAATCAACTGTTACTAAGTACTTGCAGTTAGAAGTGTTACTCTTACTGTCTAGGAAGCTAGGTTGGATTATAGCATGAGGATTTTACACATGTGTGTTTCTGAGTAACAAGAAGAGCCAAAGCACAATAATTGCTTTGTTTCTAACACTTCAGCAAGCTACAACTAGCTAAGGTCTTTATTAACAAAATAAAACAAGTCTGAATTTTTAATCAAAATTTTAGGAGACGAGAAATTGTTCATCTGACATCCAATTGCAATTGCAATTTAGGGCACTGTGTTTGGAATAATAACTCCTTGTACAGGGGCATTGTGACAAATTGTAGGGAAATGACCCAGGAAACACTCTGTGGGGTTTTTGGGGGGGGGAGGCAAAATCATAAAATTATCTTATATCCTGTTTTTTGTAAACAGCCTGTTCATACTATTTGTATTCTTTTCCAAGTCACTTATTTATCATTGAGGCAGTTTCAATTTATGCCAACAGTTTGATTGGTTTGTGGAAGGACACATTGGGTAGAGGACATCTAATTAGATGACTTAAAGGCATGGGAAGCTTGAGGCTGTTCTCAGTAGTTTGACTAATTGAACTGTACCTGGGTTCC
This sequence comes from Potos flavus, assembly GCA_028534135.1. NCBI lineage: Eukaryota > Metazoa > Chordata > Mammalia > Carnivora > Procyonidae > Potos > Potos flavus. The sequence continues at coordinate 70,224,655 of CM052899.1, read as the reverse complement.
AAGCTCAAGTGTCCATAAGCATGACATCTTACTTCAAAGTATAGAGCATGGCTGGTGGCAAGTGCCTCCACACAGGAAGCTTGTCCCTTGTGACCCACAAGACTGCTGGGTCTTGTTGTCATGAGGGATTGTGAAGTCATACTTACAAATCTTTTTTTTTTTTTTTTTAGATTTCATTCATTATTTGACAGACAGAGATCACAAGTAGGCAGAGAGGCAGGCAGAGAGAGAGAGGGGGGAAGTGGGCTCCCTGCTGAGCAGAGAGCCCAATGCGGGGGCTGAGGTCATGACCTGAGCCGAAGGCAGAGGCTTAACCCACTAAGCCAACCAGACGCCTCCAGATCTTTTGCTCTTTCAAGAGAAGCTAAAACATTTTATGTGACATCTATTTATTATAAGATATTATCAGCCCCAGTTTTAGGTAAAATTAATAAAATGCGGTAAGCAGTAAGGGGCCATATTTTATTGTTTTTCCCCTAAACCTTTCATGTAAATGTTTGAAAAGGTAGGAATCCATGTTCTTTAGCTGCCATATTACAGAGATGTTCTAATATTGATGCTACAAACCAGTGGATCATTTCTGGTCTGAGGGCAAGTGTTACTTGGCCTACACAGCATATGTTTAATGTGAATTAATTGATAATATCTTGTAATAAATAGATGTCACATAACATGTTGCATTTTTGTCAGCCAGTATTCATTCTGATTGACTGGTACATGAGATATAAGTCGTTAAATATTTTGAATATGACCTCTGCCCAAAATTAATAAGCCAACCCTTACCACTAGCTTGGTTTAGGTATGATTTCGCTTGAACACTGGAAGTCCTTTCAAAACCTTTTCATTCCAGGAATTCTAGGTTTCTTAGTTCCTTGTAGGGCTACTTTAGAAATAAAGGTTACACATGAGTTTAAATAATAATTTGTCAGACCATAATCCCACTCATTCAATTTCAAAATATTATTTGGTAATTCCTACCTAGGAGTCCCTTTTAATTACAAACCTGACATGGGTTCATTTAAAACATTTGATGAAAAGCCATTGTTTTCCTTCATCTATATTCTCCAAAGATAATCAAGAAATATTGACTTTTCTTCTGTTGAGATTTAATCTTGTTTTTGGTCAATTAATTGGAAGGGTCTTCAACTTAATAGGAATATAATTGGTTCAATTGTCAATTATATCAGATGTAAAAAACAAAGATGACTTCATAATATATACTGTTTGTAACATGCCTTTTTTTCCCCCAAAAAGGTTTTTATTTTCAATGACAATTTACAGAATCTCAGTATTAAAGAAAATTACTTTAGAATTATCTAGGATAGGGGTGCCTGAGTGGCTCAGTTGGTTAAGTGTCTGCCTTTGGCTCAGGTCATGATCCCGGATTCCTGGGATGGAGCCCTGCATCAGACTCACTGCTCAGCAGGGAGCCTGCTTCTTCCTCTCCCTCTGCTTCTCAGCCTGCTCATGCTCTCTCTCTCGAATAAGTAAATAAAATCTTAAAAAAAAATTGTCTAGGATAGAAATAGACTCGATAGTATGTAAAACATCTAGTCAAATGAGGCAGCAGTGGAAGGAGCACTGGATTGGGAGTCAAAAGATGTGGGCCTGGTCCTCATGTGAGCCAATGTGGTTTTTTGTTTTTTATTAGTATTATATTGTTAAGTATGCTTTAATATTTGGGGCTAGAAATATAACTACTTCTATGGTAAGATTTTTATACTTATTTTTATTGCATACTTGCTTTTCCAGATAAGAAAGAGAAAAGGTAGGGTCTCTGGAGGTTGTAGTGTTTGAAACTCATTAACTCTGTTGCCTCCGGCTATAGAGATCAAACAGGAGTTTTTTTCAAGTCAAGTTCAAAAGAGCAGTGTCTGTCTTTCTGACCTATACTGTTGTCAGTAACCGTAAACCAGGTGCTACTCCTGGGAAATTAGGTATTTGATTATTAAAACATTGTATGGTGTGGAGGCCAACAGCAAGCCTTAGAGCTAGTTAATGCATACAGAATAACTTCTCAAGTCAGGGGTGATAAACGAACTAAACTTTCAGACTCTATCCTCAGCCTCGGAAGACACATTTCTGACAAGCTCATTGTCCCAGAGTTCTCTCTCAACAACTCCCCACCCTTGAATTCCGAATGTCTTGACTATTTCAGTCTCCTTAGGTTGTATTCCCTGGGCAGCTTGCCCTTGCTGTTGTTGGTTTGTTAAGTGTTAGACATTGATTTATATTGAGTTGAAAGTACAAAGAATCATCAGTGAAGGCTCCAACTACCAAGATGATAAGTAATCTGCCAACACATCTTTGGTTTGTTTCCAAAAGGAAACATCTTGCAAATGTAGTGTGATAGAAGGTATGAACTTGCTGATTCCTACCGGAGTCTGACTCTAGGTTGTGTTAACCTTAAATATAAAACCGCCCAGTTATTTTATCGGCATAACGGGTTTATTTCAGAATAGCAGAGAATTGCAATCTGGGATAAGAAAGCTATGACAAAACCATATGTAAGTCCCCAGAACAAAAAGGAGGAGGGCTCTTTTATAGAGAAAAGGGGGAAGCTGAGATGGTGTATTATAAACAAAAAAGTCCATTGGAGTAAACAGAGCATTCAAAGTATAGTGACTTCTCATTGGCTGAGTTGTGACTGTCTCTTATTGGCTGGCCTGTTGCCAGGGGAGGAGGAAACCTTTCTCCCTCTGGCTGGGATATTAAAGTAGTGTCCCCTTGCAAGGTCCATCTCTTCCTGTTGGGTCTGCTATTGATGAGTGAAAAGGCATGAGAGCTTGCTCCTATGGCCTCCTGACTGCATTTTATTTTTATTTTTTTATTTTTATTATTATTTTTTTAAAGATCTTATTTATTTATTTGACAGAGAGAGATCACAAGTAGGCAAAGAGGCAGGCAGAGAAAGAGGGGGAAGCAGGCTCCCCACTGAGCAGAGAGCCCGACGCGGGGCTCGATCCCAGGACCCTGGGATCATGACCTGAGCGGAAGGCAGAGGTTTTAACCCACTGAGCCACCCAGGCATCCCCTGACTGCATTTTAAATGAAGTTTCCTTTTATTAATCTCACAGACATGACTTGGGGGATATTTGCAAATTTTAGGTGGAGAAAAACTTAGAGCTAAGACTGAGAAAGAGAGAGGGGAGAGAGCACAATACTGATTCAGGGTTGCTAGTCTCCATAATCAGATTGTAGTTATGCCTCCCTACACTTAACCACTGCTACTTTGCATGTATTTTCTATTGAGAAACAACACCCAAAATTTTCCCCAAAGTTCTTTTAACCAGCTGAGAGCACCTACTGGACCCTGGCTCCATTCTTTAAAAGGTGCTACTAAAAGGTATGATGGCCACACCCTTGATTTTATCTTTATCTTGGGGCCATATGCCTTTATTAGAGAATCTTTTTCTGGCTTAAGAAAGTAGAGATAAGAAACAGTTCTGGTTTCCATCTTAGCAAATTTTGGCCTCTCCGGGTTCCCACAAAATTCTCCCAGTAAACCGTGTGTGTGTGTGTGTGTGTGTGTGTGTGTTCTTTTCTAAAGTTGTCTTCTTATGTACTATGCAACTAATACAGGTCAGATGATTATTTTCAACGTTCTGCCCGGAAGTGAAGTCCAAAAATTCACAAGTTACATTTTATACCTTAAAGTTACCTCACATGACAGTTTCAACAAATGTTTCATGACTATTTAACATGAGCCATTATGTTTCTAGTTTGTTCTAGCAATTTTCTTGCCAGTTTTCCAGCCTCTGTCTGCCACCTTGTCCCAAACCAATTCCACATGTTTGACTTATGCTATGGCAGCACACTCCTTCTAGATACTAATTATCTATTGCCATAATAATATGGTACATAACAAACAATCACAAACTGTGGTTGCTAAAAACAATAAGAATTTATTTAGTGTGTAAATCTGTGGGCCATTTGGTTCTTCTGGTCTCACATGCTTGGAGATTGGCTGCAAGTTGGCTGATCTTGTGTGACCTCACCTGGGATGACCTCATCGGGATGACCTGGCTCTGCCCTACTTTGTCTCATCCTTCAGTAGGCTAGCCCAAGTAGGTCTCATGGCAAAGTCAGAGAAGCTAAGAAGGATAGGGGAAGTACAAAAATCCTTTTCTCAAGCCTCTGCATGCCTCTGCTATCATCTCACTGGCCAAAGCAGATGATAAGGCCAACCTCAGGGTCAAGAAACTGGGAGGTGGGTCCCTCTTTGTTATGAGACGAAATGCAAAGTCACTTGGTGAAAGGCATAGATGCAAGAAATGGTGAATATTTTGGTCCTTAGTGTCATCAACCTACCACATTACTCACCATGTTCAATCCCTGCCTGAAGCAGATGCTGACAGTGTCTCACCCTTTTTTCTTGGGCCTTAACACTGTGGTCTCCTCCAGTGAGTCAGTGACTTCCAACTCAGAGTGTTTGCATCTTTCTGCCAAGGGCTTTCTCCTAAGGAGCAGAGCACCGTTCTGTGCATGCAAACTCCAAGCTGGAAGTTCTGGGAAATTAGCCTTCTGCCCTCATGAGCAACCCTCGAACAATAAGTGCTGAGAGTTGGTGTGTGAATATCCCAGCTCTCTTGCCCCTGTAGTGGGATGACTTGTAGGCATCTTATTTCCTTCAAATTTTGAGTACAAGTTATGACTTTCTTTAGTTAGATAATGGACATATGTTTTGCCTGACCAGCCTCTATTTCCCTTTCTTCCTTTGATTATTCTGTCATTATTACTACAGGGAAAGCCACTTCCTCTACACTCTCAGCCTGTGTAATTTGGGGTGGGACAGACCCCAGGCCGGAGCCTGATATTTGAAGGCGGGTGGGTGGGTGTGGTAGGCACATGATCCAGGCTGGCCAATGAGTGTGTTCCATCTCTCAGGTCGGCGAGCTCAGCACTGGAAGAGGTGGGGGACCCAACTCAGCCCAAAGAAAGTCAGCACCGGACTTCTCTCAAAACCATTGGGAGAGAGGTACTGTTTCCACCGAGGTTGCTTACCGGTGGACGTCAGGCCGGAGCAGCCGGTGGCCTTACTGCCTTCGCCTGTGTAGGGCCTGGGAGTGAAAAATGGAAGTTGGAGCCCTTTGATGGAGGCAACAGAGCTGGGACAGGATCCCGTGATCTCTGGAATGCAAACGTGCCTCGAGTTAGAGCTACTTCTGAACGTTTTAGATATATAAATCAATTAATTTTCTCCCCAAGTCATTGGAGCTAAAAAAAGTCCTGACTCGGTGGAGAGTACTAGTGCGTGTGGGGCGAGGAGACTAAGTGAGGACTTGGTGGCATGGCTCTGGAAGGAGCCAAGAAGGAGAGAGAGGGCACAAAAGTGAATCTGAAGGAATCTGAGTGGTTTTCACCAAAGGGAAGACATGCCTGATGAAGAAACAATTTTTCCTTTTACATATCCAATCCGTGTAGAAAAACAGATTTAAATAATAAACTGTGAGATTGTAAATTAGAACTATGCAGCTGCTTCTTAGTAGTGTGTTTTTCCTTGTTGGCTTAAATTTTTTTATAGATTCTGTCTCTCGGGTCATTAGAAGTAATTTGTTGCTGAGTTTGCACAGTGCTTCATAGTTTTCAAATATAACACTTAATCCTCACAAGAACTGCATGTAGTTGGTGGTATAGTTTTCATCATTCCCCATTTGCCAACAAGGGTGTGGAGGCGCAGAGAGGTTAAGATAATTAACTAAGGAAACCCAGCAAATAACTTGTAAGAATGGTATGATAACCCAGATTTCCTAACCCAATGCTTTTCCTATTCCTGGTAATTGTAGTTAGTTATAATCAGTTATAATCAGTGATAAAATTATAGGTAGTGACCAAGTTATAAACAGGTGACATTCCAAAAATAACATCCCATTTTCTTTAAAACATTACAAAATAAATTTAACCCAATCAGAATTATTCTGAAAGAATGCTCAACTAGGGCAATCTTGGGTGACTAGTTTAGCCGGAATCCTGATGTGTATCTGAGTGTGCACCGTGGGTCAGATTCACTATCCATTACCTCCAAATTCTTCTGGAATTCTGGAAATGGGGAGGGCTCACTCTGTCTCTGAAGGAAGGGTCCTATAAATTGGGAAGTGTCACTCTTGGGGCGGGGGGTAAACATTTTCTAGAGAAGTAATTCTGATACTCTTATTATTCAGTTCCCGGGAAATGGAAGTTGTTTTAATCTCACTGAAGGAAGCATAGAGGGACCTCAGGGAAGGAAGAAATAAGAGCCAGTTGCCTGCTAAATTGATGATATCAGTCGCCCACCCCACAGACAGTTGAATAAACAGGAGTTATTATATGTGAAGTTTTGGCCAGGAAGGAAACGTAGATAGATTAAGTATGGTGATAAAGAACAATGTACTGGGACACTGGGCAAAGCTCATCATAGCAAAACATCAACATCAGTGGAATTCCTCTTCCTAAGTAGTCACACACTTGATTTTTCAAGTGCCAGCAAAATGGGGCTCGATTGCAAGTAATACTGAATAATTTTACATCATTTCTAATTAAATTCTCTTTAGAAATGTAGGAAATGTTGAGACTAACACAAAAAACTTTTTGGACACAGAAAAAGACTTGGGTTTGTAAAATTATGTGCTTCGATATTCTGTTGCTTTAGTGAAACTGTTGTTTATATTAGGTGGCTTTAGAGCCAAAATATAATACTGAATTTCATCCAAGTCATGTGGTTCAGCCCACGCTTCCAAATGAAACTGATGGCCTGGCTCTATTTAAATGTATTAATTCTGGACTCATAATGTTGTGTCACAATGTGATTATACATTCTTCAATTTCTACCCAACTCCCCTACCCTTACTCCTGCTAAGAAATCTTTGAGGCACTGATTTTTCATTTCATCTTAAACTAGTACTTAGGTAAGAAATATGGTCATGACTCTTTTTCCCCTCTTGAGGAAAAAGGAAACAGACGAATCTGATAAATCGGTGTTATTCTAAACAAAAACCAAAACCAAATTCTAGTAATGTGTCTGCTCTCTAGCAAGAGGAAACCAATATTAGATTTGATAAGACCTTCCGGAATTTAGGCTGACTGAGATATGTCTCGTATCTCAGATATCCTCTAGAATTCTTGGAGAAGGAGATGGTAGAAACGCAAAGAGGACTCCGGCTTCAAAGGGGGAGGGTCTTACAAATTGGGAGATGTTACTTTACATACTTTTGAACACAGAAAAAGCCTTGCTTTGTAAAATCTTTTCTTTGATACTCTGTTGTTTTCTGAAACTGTTGTTTGTAATTGTGAGATAATAGAATGTGTATATATATATGTGTGTGTGTGTGTGTGTGTGTATATATACATACATATATACATATACATACCTACACATACATATATATATGTATATATAAAATGACTTTGCCCCCAGTTTCTGGCACAGAACTCCTAAAACCCCTGTAACTTCCTAAGTGGTAAGAGCCCTAGGATCATCTTTTGTTATAATAGATAGCCTTTGACTCCCATTCCCTGCACAGGGCCCATGAAACCCTTGTAATTTTCTGGGCGATGGAAATGTCTTTTGTTCTAATGAGGTGACTCTTGGGTGGGCTCCTGGAGGGCTAGGCTCCTGGATGAGGGCTCGTCAGCAGAAAGACCAAGCTATGATTAGAAGCCTGGAATTTTCAGTCCCCCACTCCCATTCTCTTGGGAAGGGAGAAGGGCTTAAAATGGAGCTAATGCGGATGCTTACATGTGAAGAAGCTTCATAAAATCCCAGTAGTGTGAGAGTCAGAGAACTTCCAGGTTGGTAAACACATCCACACGGGGAGGGTGACACACCCCAGCTCCATGGAGACAGAAGTTCCTGCGCTCAGGACCCTCCCAGAATTTACCCTGTATGTCTCTTCATCTGGCTGTTCATCTGTGTCCTTTATCATATCCTTTAATAACCTGGTGAATGCAAGTCAGTATTATTTCCCCGAGTTTGTGAGCCTCTCTTGTACATTAATCAAACCTGAGGAGGGGGCCATGGGAACCTCCAAATTTTAGCCAAATAGGACAGAAGTCATGGGTAACCTGGGGGCCAATTCCACAAGACTGAGTCCTTAACCTGAGGCATCTGACGCTCTCTTGAGTAGATGGTGTTAGCATGGGATTAAAGTGTAAGACACCCAGCTGGGGTCCCCGAGAATTGCTTGGTGTGGCGAAAAACCTCCACACATCTGGTGTCAGAGTGTTGTGATCGTGGTCGTGGGAGAGAGGAGACACACAGGAAAGAAAGACACAGGAGGGAGGGAGAAACTGGGTGTGTTTGTTTTTTTTTCCTAATCCGATACTCTATATGTAATTTCTAGTATTATATATTATATTATGGGAAGAGGGTCAAGAAAAGAATTGCTTTCTTGTCACCAACTCTCCACACAATTCTGCCTTCCCGGCTTCACATGAAATTAGGTGTGTGAAGGCGGGGTGGAAGATGAAGCAGCTGGGAAAGGTAGAGATGGGGGACAAGAAGAGAAAGGTGAAAGCAGATGTATTTTTCTTTTCAGACTAAGTGGCAGCTACTCAGAAACGGAGGCACTGAGATTGCCAAAAAGTTGAAAGTTCAAGGGGCGCCTGGGTGGCTCAGTTGTTAAGCGTCTGCCTTCAGCTTAGGTCATGATCCCAGGGTCCTGGGGTCGAGCCCCCACATGGGGCTCCCTTCTCAGCGGGAAGCCTGCTTCTCTGTCTCCCACTCCCCCTGCTTGTGTTCCCTCTCTCGCTGTCTCTCTCCGTCAAATGAATAAATAAAATCTTAAAAAAAAAAAAGATGAAAGTTCAAGCTCTCCCTACCACAGTTTTAAAAATGAAACATTCTTGTCATACACAAAGTAGGGTATGTCCCGAGAACACGTCGGGTGCCCAGGTGCTATACTCCTACTACTCAGGTGATGGTTACTTGTAACTTTAGGAGAGACCTGTGTAAGACACCCCTGCTGCCAACCAAAAATGCTGATTGTCGCTGCTTCTGATTTTGCTGCAATCCTGTGTATTTCTTATTTCGATAGAATATTTCATACATATATTATATATTTATTTAATAGAATATTTTATATATATATGTATCTTTTCATTGTTGGTGTTGTCCACTCCGTGATATATTGTCCACGTGATCCATCTATAATATAAATCTATTTTACTTCTCTTAATTGCATATAATATTCCATTATAAAAATGTACCACATTTTATTCATCTATTCCCTGTTAAACGTTTCCAAGTTTCCACGTTTTGACAAGATGAAACATTTTTCCTCACCACGATAGTAAAATGCAAGAAAATGCTTGTCTCATTTTTGCGGTTAACAGCAACTGGAGGTGATCCCTGGGTTGGCTGGAAAATACACATGTATCGCTGTCTGTACAAACTGCCTCCCAAGTGAAGCTTGACAAGGCGGCCTGCTGAAATGTGAGAATAGCAGGGCTTGTGAGTTCCAGACCCTGGCACTAGAAATTCCTGCCAATGAAAGCATTTTTTTTCTGGAAACCATAAAAGGGTAAAAGGAAAAAGATGGGATTTCTGTAGTTGAGTTTCCTGACTTCAAGATGAACCAAATCTCAGATTTATTTCTCCAGGATAAGGAACACAGGCATAGTAATTATCTAATGTTTTTTCCCACTTGACTTGATCTGTGATCTGTTGGACCTTATCTGTTCTTGTAAGCAAAGTTTTGTTGCCACATTTCTGACGTTCAAAATTAGAAAAGCATATCCCCAAGCCTCTAATACTTAGAGTTGTGCAAACTGCACGTTCGCACTTCTACATAAGTCTTTATGAAACAAAATAGAATTACAGGAAATAAAGTATCCCATATGTACAAAATACCTCTTGATAGACTGTCCTTTTATAGGATGGGGACAGGTGGGAGGATGGGTCAGTAGGAGGTCCATTAGAATAAAAAGTGTGAATTATTATTGTTTTTAATTGGTGCCACTCATACACCAAGCTATTACTGCCTTTTAAAGGGTCGTGTGCTCCATAGAGCTGCTTTCCTTAAAGAGCTCATTTCTATGTCATATCCCCAGCCACAAAAGTACTGAAGGTCTCAGAGTATGAAGGACATAAAAATAAGGGTTAGCCAATTGCTGTTCTTTTATAAACGGGGCCCCTATTCTTCTGTTTGTTTTTTTTTTTTTTTAATCTCCATCCCCACATATTTTGCGATTTCTGTTTAGAGTATTGGCAGATAGTAAAGTCTTTGTAGTCTGATTTACAGTTTGGACCCTTAGCAATCAAATACTTAAGGTAATTCTACAACACAAGAGAACTTTAGCATTTTATGTTATCTCTGTGTCTCTGGAAGACAAGACTCAATTTCTGTACACTGACAGACTACATATGTAAAAGTAAGAGCATCGACCCTCTAATTGGCTTAATCTTAGGAAAAAATAGTCAAGAAGACTAGAGTGTTTCAAATTGGTAGTATAAGGCATATAAGGAACAGGCACGATCATCTAGATAATAGAAATCGATTTCCTATCCTTGTACTGAAACCCAGACACCATACAGCAGCCTGATGTAATTCCATTACCATGCTAAATCACTTGGCGCCTGCATGGCCTTTTCATTTTTGTGTTACTATTACTCCTGGCAAATGAATAAATTTCACTTAGCAGAAATAAATTAGACAGCTTGTCACTCAAGCTAATCACTATGGAGCTTTCCTCTCCCTGCTCAAAAGATAGGTTGACACCTACTGGGCATTAATTTAGTCATTTCTTGATAACAGAGCATCTATTTGCACCTGGATATGAGTAGAGTTATAAAGATTTTAAAAGTAATTATCTCTGGGTCTCCTTAGGATTTGAAAGTCTAATTAAAGAAAGTTTAAGTCTTTAAGAATTAGGTTTATGGCATGCAATCCAATCTGGTTGCCATTAAACTGGGAACCAGGTATGTAAAAGATTGCAGAAACATAACCTAAGCCAGGATTTAGCATCCCAGAAGTTTTGGGACACCTAGGTGGCTCAGTGGGTTAAGTATCTGCCTTCAGTTCAGGTCATGATCCCAGGGTCCAAAGATCAAGCCCGGCCTGGGGCTCCTTGCTTAGTGGGGAGTCTCCCTCTCCCTCTGCTTGCTGCTCCCCCTCCCTGTGCTCTCTGTCTCTCTCTGACAAATGAATAAATAAAATATTAAAACAAAAAACAAAAAAAGCCCTGAAGTTTCAATAAAAGAGATGAAAGTGGTAGGTAGAAGGACTCGGGTCTATAACTATGCTGAACAAAGAGAATTAAGTCCAGATCCCCTTTTCTAGCTGGCATTAGGCATATGCCCTGGTGCACACTTGTGCCAACAACATATGCTGCCTTGTGTTATTCTGAGTAGAGAATGGACACAACGGGAAGCAGTCATGGGAGAAGGGCAAGGATAGGGGTTCGGCTACATCCACTCCTGTGAATGGCATCTATGCCTATGCATAAAATTCACTCTGTCCTGTTTATTCCTACATGCTCTCTTTGCTTTGTTTCTTTTAGGCTAGACGCTTTCTTAAAATACGTGAATAAATCTATTGGTTTCATGTATGCATTAACCTAAGTCCTAAAGGACATTAAGATGGACAGAATTTTGCTGTGTACTGAAAATAGTCCATGTTTTTCTTGTGGGAATGTAACAGTTTTTTTGATCATATGTGAACATATAAAAACAGATCCTATCCTAAAATACCAGTAATACAAGTAAATTGGTGTAGGATATGTCTGGAAGAACATGTCTTAGCAGGAAAAAACATTCAATAAATTTTAGCTTGAAAAATCAATTTTAGGAGCATTTTTTGGAAGGTGTGCCTTTGAGATAGCTGAATATATTTCTTTCAAGCAGATACATTATGACCTCTTACGTAAAAAAGCCATAGGAGTCTGTGAAAGTCACCAGGAGGAAGGGTGATATTCATAACTTTGGCTGGGGCCAGATTCGGTAAACAGATCCATTTTAAATTTTGGTGGCAGAGGGACATTTGAAAAGTACTGTTTTTCCAAACAATTTTCTTCATGTTCTACCACCTTGGGAAAACTTAAGGAAAAGAAGGAGCAGTAAATAGACTCTATATTAGAGGGGAAGATCTTGTTGTAAACCTACTAATTTACTTGTATTACTGATGTTTTAGAAGAGAATTTGCTTATAGATGTTTACATATGATCCAAAAAAAGTATTTTTCCTTTACCCCTTTCTCTCAATTATTTTTCGCCTCCAAAATTTTTACATTCCCAAGAGAGAAATATTTTCAGTATACAGCAAAATTCTGCCTTCTTTTTCAAGTCCAGTGTTTCAAGCTTGACCCAAACCACAGCAAAGGAGGTATGCTTTGTCCTACATCCCATCAGCAGCACTAAAATATATATCAAAAGTCATCTGAGCAAGTTTAGCCTTGTAAAACTTACTTCGATGTCATTGAAAAATGCCAAAATGCTCACCAATCAGGAAAAAAAAGACCGAAGGAAAATTATGATTTTTCCTTCACAGGTAATTTAAAAAAAAATCTTTTTTTTTAAATCAAGCTCAGAATTATTCTGTTTACACTGAAGTGCATTGCTCAGTGTCATGCTAATAATCAGATTCAGAGCTCGACAATATGTATGATCCCTAACGCAGTATAAATAAGAGTTTAATATCAGTTCTATCTCTGGGTGAAAATAAATAGCTCTGAAAAGTCGATCATTCTCATTTTCTTTCACACTTGGCCTGTAATAGTTGTTTTATGTCATTTCTGTCAGAGCTCTGATACAAAGTTGGATTGTTTGCTACATCTTGACTCTCAGCCTTTACTGAAAGTTAAATGAAAGATGTCTTTGCCTGCAATTCAGAATTCTGAATTGTCAGTCTTCCTTGATTTCAGTTTCCCCCTCATCCACCAGCCTGTGGTAAACTCATGCATGGACTTTGGAGTTAGACAGACTGTGGTTTGAAAATTTGCTCAGCCCCTTGTATTTTTATTTGATATATTTTATTTATTCTTTTGAAGTCACTTCTTTCCCTCAGCAGTAGGATGGGAATAATGAATGTACCAACCTCACAGAGTTGTGAGACATAAATGAGGTACCATTAGTGGTGAACCTGACTCAGGGTCTGTTACCCAGGAAGGCGCTCCATGGAAAGCCGCCATTTTTCATGACATTGCTGTTGGTGTGATAGAGGGGTTTTTCAAGTCTCATCACACTTACCACAGGTCCTCCTCCTTGAGGTTGGAGCAACCAGCCAGAGGACTCTGAAAGCCAATGAGCTCTAGTACTGAGATGTGCTCAGAAGGTGCGGTCATCGTTGTCGGGTTTAATAACCATCAAAAAGAGTGACTCACGTCTTAGAAAAAGTGACTTACAGCTCTAAGACCCTCAAAGACTGTTACCACTAGACACTGTCCTCTGATGTGCTTTCCTAATTGATGTTAGCTCTAATTAAACACCTTAAATCTAATCATTTCTACCTAATGAGCTGTCTGGTAAGGTGGTTGGCCCATTTTAGTTGGGTCATTTGTTTTCTTTTTTAGCATTTTTAGGTTCACAGATAAATTAAAAGGAAAGTGTAGATTTCCTCTGCCCCACACATGCATAGCGTTGTCCTTTATCAATATCTCCTGCAGAGCAGGACCTCTGTTACACTGCATGAACCTACATTGAGGTATCATAATCCTCCAAAGTCTAGAGCCTACATTAGGGTTCACTCTTGGTGGTGCATATTCCATGGGTTTGGACAAATGTAAGCATCATTATAGTATACAGAGTAGTTTCATACTCTAAAAATGTTCTGTGCCCCACCTATTCATCTCTCCTCACTCAACCCTGGCCACCACTAGTCTTTTTACTACCTCCATAGTTTTGCTTTTTCCAGAATGTCAGTATTGTTGGAATTATACAGCATGTAGAACTTTCGGATTGGCTTCTTTCACTTAGTAATATACACTTAAGGTTCCTCTCTGCCTTTTCATGGCTGGGTAGCCCATTTGTTTTTAGTGCCAAATAATATTCTGTGGTTTGGATGTACTGCAGTTTTTTATCCATTCGCCTAGAGACAGACATCTTGGTTGTTTCCAAGTTTTGACAGTTATGAATAAAACTGCTATAAACATCCATGTGCAGGTTTCTTGTGTGGATATAAGTTTCAACACCTTTGGGTAAATACCAAGCAGTGTGATTGCTGGATCGTACAGTAAGACTATGTTTAGCGTTATATAAGAAATTGCTAAGGGGCATCTGGGTGGCTCAGATGGTTGCGCATCTGCCTTCAGCTCAGATCATGATCTCCAGATCCTGGGATCGAGCGCCACCCACATCGGGCTCCTGGCTGGCTCAGCGGGAAGTCCACTTCTCCCTCTCCCTCTGCCTTTCCCCCTGCTCGTGTGCTCTCTCTGCCTCTCTCTCAAATGAATAAATAAAACCTTAAAAAAAAAAAAAGAAACTGCTGTACTATCTTCCAAAATGGTTGTATCTTTTTGCATTTCTACCAGCAATGAATAAGAGTTCCTATTGTTCTACATGCTTGCCAGGATTTGGTGTTGTCAGCACTGGATTTTGGCCATTCTGATAGGTGTGTAGTGGTATGTCATGGTTGCTTTAATTTGAATTTTCTTGATGACATATGATGCAGAGCCTCTTATCATGTGCTTATTTGCCATCTGTATATCTTTTTTGACGGGCTGTCCAGTAAGGTGTTTGGCCCATTTTTTAGTTGCATTGTTTGTTTTCTTATTTTTGAGTTTTAGGAGTTCCTTTATATATTTTGGATAACAGTCCTTTATCAGATGCATCATTTGCAAATATTTTCTCCCCGTCTGTGATATGTCTTCTCATTCTCTTGACATTGTCTTTTCCAGAGAAGCAATATGAGTTTATTTAACCACTTTAGAAACAAAAACCCCAAATAATATCTGAACCCAAAAGGTACATAAAAATGGCCAAAAATATTTTAAAATAATAGATTTGAAGATCATTTGTAGCTTTTTCCTCCTAATATAAATGCTTTCAAAAGGATGGTAAATTACAAGCCCTATCAAATCATGTTACGGCAGATATCGATCTGGTTGCATTTGTAACTACCCCTGGGAAAGTAATCTTGTTGGAGATATTTCTCCCAGCTGGTCAGTCGGTCCAGGAAGAAGCAGTCCTGGAGCCAGCAGGTGGGGAGCTGGGCCTCACCTGTCTTGTTACTGTTTGTTCTGTTGGCCCTCTGTGACAGAAGCAGACACAGAACCCTGGCCTTTGTTGACATCACCGATGCACAGCCATTGGCTGTTGATGGACTCCTACAGGGTCACCTGATTGTCTCCACCTGATATAGCCCGGATGTTGGCTGTAATGGGTCAGCTCACATGCCACACAATAGCATTGAACTTATGCCGCAGTTTGAGTGACCGCATATTGCCTGAGGTGTCGTCACAGGTCCAGATGAACATATGACTGTCCTCACTGAGCACCTGGCAATGGTGCTGGTGGGCAGGCCAATGGAGTGGGCTCCAGCCACATCTCAAACCCGGTCACTGTGTGCTTCTAGCTTCCATTCCTCCTTCTACTGGTTGTCCTCCTCCGCCTTCCACAGCTTGATAAGGTTGTCCCAGAAACCCGATGCAAGCCTCTTGCTCTAGTTGGGCTTCCGCCCCAACGGCTGGTCTACAAAGCTTCTAGGTAAAACAGGAGGGGCCCAATTGACAGCATTGCAGCCAATAACGGGAGCATCATTGATCTTCACTTCCCACTGGCCTTCTCCAGTGTTCACCAGCAGGGAGATGGCCCCATCTGAGTTCCCCCAGGCCAGGATTAGGCTGTAGGCATGAGGGGCACAGCACAGAGGGTTTTTTGAGGATATGTGGCCTGAATGCCTGTGCATCTTCTCTGAGGTTCTCCTCTTTCTAGATAATGACTTTCTGATCACAGGAACGGGATGCCAGGACGTTTCTGTACATGGAGTAGGCCCAGGCCACTTGCCACGTAGGACCCTCATGACCCCTGCGACCAGTGATGAGGAACTGCCCTCCATTGGGCACACCGAAGATTTCAACAGACCTGTCCGATGAGCAGGTTGCCAGGCGGGTGCCACAGTAGTCCATCTGAGCATCGTGAATCATGTCCTCATGGGAGGTGTCCACGGTGCCAATTACTGACGCCATGGCTGTGATGACAGCAGCTCCTGGTCTCAGATGTGGCAGCTCCTGGTGCTGCCCCCGAACAGCTCCTCCAGAGCAGAAATTTTTAATTTTAGTGAAGTCCAGCTTATCACTTATTTTTTTTCATGGATTATGCCTATGGTGTTGTATCTACAAAGTTATTACCCTATCCAAGCTCATTTTAGTTTTCTAGGAATTTCACAGATTTGCATTATATTTGTATGTCTATGATTTATTTTGAGTTAATTTTTGTGAAAAGTGTAAATTCTATATCTAGATTCATTTTTGTTTTCCATGTGTATGTCCAGTTGTTTGAGCACTGTTTGTTGAAAAGACTATTATTTTCTCCATCATTGGCTCTTTTGCCAAAGATCGATCGACTGTATCTATTCCTAGGCTCTCTCTTCTGTACCACTGATCTATATGTCTGTTCTTTCACCAAAATTACTCTGATTGTCTATTATAGCTTTATAATAAATCCTGAAATCTGGTACTGTCAGTCCTCCAACATTTTCTTCTCCTTCAATATTGTGTTGGCTAGTCTGGGTCTTTTGCCTCTCCATACAAACTTTAGAATCAGCTTGTTGATACTCACAAAATAACTTGATGGAACCTTTATTGGGATTGCATTGAATATTCAGGTCAAGTTGGGAGGAACTGACATCTTGACAATATAGTGTCTTCCTATCCATAAATGTGGAACATCTCTCCATTTATTTGGTTCCTAAATTTCATTCATCAGAGTTTTATAGTTTTCCTTACATAGATCTTATACATATTTTTTTAAAGATTTTATTTATTTATTAGACAAAGAGAGAGAGATCTCAAGTAGGCAGAGAGGCAGGCAGAGAGAGAGGGGGAAGCAGGCTCCCTGCTGAGCAGAGAGCCCAATGTGAGGCTCAATCCCAGGACTCTGAGATCATGACCTGAGTCGAAGGCAGAGGCTTTAACCCACTGAGCCACCCAGGCGCCCCCTTATACATATTTTGTTAGATATAGACCTAAGTCTTTAATTTCATTAGGTGCTAATGTAAATGGTATTGTGTTTTTAATTTCAAGTTCCACTTGTTCATTGATGGTATATAGGAAAATAATTGACTTTTGTATATTAAACTTGTACCCTCCTTCCTTACTATAATTGCTTATTAGTTCCAAGAGTATTTTAGTTCATTCTTTTGGATTTTCTACATAGATGTTTTCCTTTTGTTTTTAGTGTGTAAATTTCAGGCCATTATTTATTTAAGCTGTAGATAATCATATTAATTGTATATGTTAGTGTTGGTAAGAACTTACCTACAAACTTAAAATGCTTTTAAATCTTAATTGATTTCTAGATGTTCAAATGAGAAGACAACATTTCTGAATCATCAGAAAAAAATTAGGAAAATAAATAATAAAATAGTGAGTATTATATGATATATGCATCATAAAAAGTATCATGTATAGCATTAGAAGGATATACACAAAAATATTAATGTGATAATGTGATCTCTTTGTGGAGATGCTATATGTAATTTTCTTTGCTTTTGCTTATAGGAATTTTTTTTTAAAGATTTTGTGTTTTTTTTAAGTAATTTCTATACCCAATAAGGGACTCCAACTTACAACCCCAAAATCAAGAATCCCACACTCCACCAACTGAGCCAGCCAGGCATCCCTATAAGAATTTTTTTTATTTTAATCTTTGAAATATGTAAAAGAGAATAAAAGTCATTATCAATCAAAAGTAAGTCAATTTTACAGATGGATAAAATACAGCTGACCCTTGAGCACATAAGTGTTGGGGCGCTGACCCACCATGCAGTTGAAAATCCACCTATGACTTTTGACTTTCCAAAAACTTAACTACTAATAGCTTACTGTTGATTAGAAGCCTTACTGATAACATAAACAGTCGATGAACACATTTTGTCCATTATATGTATTATATGTTGTATTTGTACAATAAAGTAAGCTAAAGAAAAGAAAATGTTATTAAGAAAATCATAAGGAAGAAAAAATACATTTACAGTCTTATACTATAAAAAAAGTCCATGTATAAGTGGACCTACACAGTTTATACCTGTCCTCGTCAAGGGTCAGCTAT
This sequence comes from Potos flavus, assembly GCA_028534135.1. Classification (NCBI taxonomy): domain Eukaryota; kingdom Metazoa; phylum Chordata; class Mammalia; order Carnivora; family Procyonidae; genus Potos; species Potos flavus. The sequence goes on along the minus strand of CM052899.1, from coordinate 70,206,478 downwards.
ACATATCTTCTTCCATAGGAAGGCAAAGAATTATAAGTGAATGTTTAGAGATAAACGAAGTAATGAATAGGATGTGTCTTTCATCCAGAAGATCTATGGCATTTATTCATGAATACAGATGTAAAAAATGAAACAAACAAACCACTCAGAATTTCCACAAAATGTTGTGGAAGTAAATATACAATCAAGAGTGAATTTAAATAAGCTGTATGCAGGATGTCTTTTAAATGGGTGGCTAAGGGGGTGCCTGGATGTCTCAGTTGGTCAAGTGTCCCAACTCTTGGTTTTGGCTCAAGTCATGATCTCGTGGGTTGTGAGATCGAGCCCTGCACTGGGCTCCATGCTCGGTGCAGAGTCTACTTGAGATTCTCTCTCTCCCTCTCCCTCTGCCCCTCCCTTTGCTCTCTCTCTCTCTCTTTCTCTCTCAAATAAGTAAATAAATCTTTAAAAAAAATGGGAGGCTGAGGTGTTCACATTTTGCTATTTTGACAGGCATTACAGCACAAATTTAGTTTTGTAGAGTAACTCTCTGGGGAGTTATTGGGTGGTATCCTGAGAGAAAGGGCAGTGGATTTGGACTCAGCGGACCCAGATTTGACTCAGGTACCAGCTGTGTCATCGAAAAAGTCATTTAAGCTCTCAGAGACTTAGTCTTCTCATCAGTAAAATAGACATTGCAATTTTATGTCCTTAGCATGATTTTTGTGAGTATCAAACCAAATGAAATAATATGTGCAGTGCTTTGTGACCCATAGCATTCTATGCAAATGCTAGCTATCATTATTCTGAAGATGAGTATTATAACCAAAGTTACATGAATTATAGAAATGTAACAGAAGTCATTGTCCTGGAAATGTTAACTCTTGATGCTAGAGTCCTAATTACGCTACGGTATACCTTTTGTACATTCTTAATTTCTGCTCTGATCTTAATTAATGTATACCAGTGTAGGTACTTTAGATTTCTGGCAGACAGTGAATTCTAGGTTTAGGAAACATTGGAACAATGGCAGTGTAACCAGGATATAGTTTTACAAATTTTAACTTTCATTCATCCAATATTTACAACTGCAATGTATTGCTTATGGTATTCCCAGTCTTGTAGTCACAGCAGCAAATAAAATAGTATCGTTGAAATGGAGCTTACAATTTAACGAGGGGGGAGGCGTGGTCCATAATACTGTAGAAAATAAAAAATATCTAATAAGTTAGTAATGAATATGATAGAACAGTGAGTGTAAGAAGTGCTATGAAGAACAACAAAGTGGAATAATGGAGGAATGCTACAGGTCAGGCATCCAGGAAACAGAACCCGGGTTGGAGATTAATTAAATGCAGAGTTTATTGAAAGGATCAGTACTCGTCAGAGAAGGGTAAGAAGCAAGATTGGGTGGAGGGAGAATTTGGGCTATAAAGTAGACACAATGAGTAGTGTTGAGTTAGGGCAAAGGAGTGCCAGGTCTTTATACTCCTGCAATGACTAGAAAGTGGTTGCAAGCTATCCCTTGAGAAGGGGGCGTGGCCTCGTGAAGTGGCTTTGTTCTGCCCTGGGCAATTCCCAGAGAGGGCTAATAGCAGTTCTCAGCCTGCAGCACTGTGTTCAGTACAAGGTGTGCCTGGTCAGGGGTGGGAAGCAAGGAATTTCTTATTTTATAAAAGATGATCAGGGAAGCCTCTCCTAAAACTTTTTTGGGAGTACATTTGAAGGACATGAAAGGAAAACCAACTAGACATCTGGGGGAAGAGGATTCTTAGGGAAAATAATTTTGACCTTCATTTTTAGATTTTTCTCAATGTAATTTCTATGCTCATCTATTGCTTTTCTGCTCACATTCTATCATGGACAGTAATAGTAGTAATAATAACAACAACAATAATATCATTTTCACCATGTAATTGCAAGCTTTACTTTTAGAAGTTGATGTAAATGTCTTTCATAAAAATTTACTAGAATATTAACAAACCAATCCATTTATTTGCTCAATTACTCTGTGAGAATCTGTAAGTGCTCAGTGTCCCTTGCTTCATGAGGTGCTATGGGTACAATGGTGACAGGTGAATCAGTCCCTGATTTCAAAGCTGTTGACTTGGGAAGACAACTGAAGCAGGTTATTTAAACACAGGATAGAGAGTGGCCTGCTGTGGTTAAGCACAGGGAGGGAAGATCCAAAAAACACGTCATTAAACTAAACCATGATGAAACCAGCATATGAATAGATGGGGTAGGATAGATAACTAAAGCAAAGTCAAATGAAGCTTTCTTTGAATGGGGCAGAATGCTGTTTTCACAACAAAGTGGGTCACAATAGGTTAGGTAAGTGACTCTGTAAAGGAAAACCACACTTTACTCACTTTTTAAGTTGTAGGATGGGTTAAATCCACAAGGGTCTAGAAAGATCAGCCATCTGCGCAGAAAACACACATTTCTATAACAAATCAGTTGTGCAAGAGGTTCATTGTGAAAGATGGGCTCGGAGCATAAAAGAGACTTGGTAAAACTTGGCTCAAGGAGTAGGCTGGCATTTCTCATCAGAGTGCTGCAAATCTGAATAGAAGTGTATTGGTCAGAAGGTAGAATGAGTTTTGAACAACAAGTTAGTTGTTTTGGAAAAAACAACACTGAATGTGTTAAATATTCTTAGGAGATGGGATCTGCTAATTGCTCTAGCAAATTTTATATGTCCTAAGGAAGTGTTTGAAACTTTCCTGTCAGTCATTCCACCACCTACTTATTGAATGATGTACCTCTTCTACTTACTAGTTTAGGTGCATAGAGACCCACACAGTCATTGCTCTCAGAAAACTTACAGCCTGGTGTCTGTGGGGCCTTGCGTGGCTTATGATAAAGTAGTAAGCCAATGTTACAAGATGTTGTGAGATATTCCTATTCTCTCATAATTGCCATCCATGACAAACCAAGAAAGCCTGAGTACCACCTCATTCTTAGAACCACTGAGCTACTGCTCACTGTGGTGGCCCAACCACCTCCCAGGGGTTTCTTAGACTTTACAGAACCAGACTTTCTATGGCCCACATCCATACAAGGGGGAGCAATATGGAGGGAAGAAACTCACTGGGGTTTCCTTGTCAGTGACCTGGTAGGGAACGTCTGGAGGAAGAAAGAAGGGTGCTCTCCATTCCCAGATTCTAAGTGGGGAAGAGAAAGGGAAGCTCTGAAAGGAAAGCTTATACAAATTGGGGATGCCTTCAAGAAGATGGGAGAGACTGGCATTTTGCTTATTGTTGGAAGGCTCTTTGGGCAGCATTTTGCCAACATGTCCCTATTTTTACATGAGCAGAGGAAAGACAATTGGAGTGGGACAACAGAGCTTTGAGAAGGGCAGTTCTTGAGATGAACCCCATCCATTTGGTGTGCACCGATGCCAGAATATCCAATGGATCAAGTGGAAAGTAGCCAAAGAATTATTTTACCGGTATCTCACACAAAAGGATGGCCCCCTAAGCAAGGGGATACTAAGAGCAAGAGCCTTGGGATAAGAATTTGGGGATAGGAAATGAGCAAGAATGAAAGAGACAGAGCTGGTGTGAATCCCCATGTGAAGTCAAGGCCTTCTGAGATTTCCGCATGTCTTTGAGAGATCCAGCATTGGACTCTGACTTCTGGAGCCCTTCGGTGGCATTTGTGTAAGCCAGATCAGCAGCTACAACTATCAAGCAGAAAACCACAGCCTGGAACAGTTAAGTACAATGATGTCTTTTCCCTGCTTTTTGTTCTCCACTTCTAACCCTCAGGAAGCTAAAGCTAGAAGGGAAAAGGTAGCCACAGATCTTTGAATTGGATGTGAGATACACATATTGAAAGTGAAATAGTTTTAATAACAAAAGAGACTAGAAAGTTTCTCTCTCTCAGATGTCTGGAAGTAATAGGAAACATATTCCATATAGCGTAAGTGAATAAAAGATTGAATTTTTTTTACCCTCTTGAGTTGGGACTTGCCAATTACCAGTTATGCAAATAAAGAGGACAGTCCTAGAAACCGGTTGCTATGAAGAAAATAAAGGGAAAGAATGAGAGAATTTAATGGAGGAAGGAGAGAGGAAGCTGCTTTCTCTTGGGTGGGCAAGGGATACCTATTTCATTCAACAAAATTTTGTTGTTTTTCTGTCCACTCACTATTCTCAGCTTTGGGGATATAGTAATAAAGCAGATACAAAGTAAAACCAACAATAATCTTCTTTGAAGGTGTGAGACAGGAATGATATGAAGGAGGTAACCAAGCAAAGATATGGGAATAAGTGAGAACAAGAAAGAAAGAAGCATAATGTGTTGGAGTTTCAAGAGAAAAGGTCAGTGGCTGGAGCCTATGAATAAGGAGAGATTTGGAGATGGTGTTGGGGTGAGAGAGAAGATTGGGCATAAGGACACGTGAGATCCTGGAAGAGCATGCTGGAGAGTGAGGATTTTAGTCTGGTACAATGGGAAGTCCATTGGAGATTTTTAAATTGGGGAAGTAGATGTTTTAATTTATGTTTTATGTTTTTAGAAAAATTTCTCTGCTTTGTGGTAGATGGAGGATAGGAAATAAGAAGGGATGTAGGGAAATTATATGTGGGTTTTCTCTGTGTTCCCAACAATCTCATCTCTTCTTTGTAGTAAGAATAAATGATGTTGTCTTCTTTGGAGAAGTGTCTGTTCATGTCTTCTGCCCACTTTTTGACTTGATTATTTGTTTTTTTGATGTTGAGTTTGAGAAGTTCTTTATAAAGCTTGGATACTAGCCCTTTATCTGTAGTGTCATTTGCAAATATCTTCTCCCATTCTATGGGTTGTCTCTTTTTTTGTTGACTGTTTTCTTTGCTGTACAGAAGCTTTTTATCTTGATGAAGTCCCAGAAGTTCATTTTCACTTTTGTTTCCCTTGCCTTTGGAGACATGTTTTGAAAGAATTTGCTGTGGCTGATGTCGAAAAGATTACTGCCTGTGTTCTCCTCTAGGATTTTGATGGATTCCTGTTTCACATTGAGGTCTTTCATCTATTTAGATTTTATCCTTGTCTATGGTGTAAGAGAATGGTTGCATTTCATTCTTCTATATATAGCTGTCCAATTTTCCCTGCACCATTTATTGAAGAAACTGCTTTTTCCATTGGATATTTTTTCCTGCTTTGTTAAAGATTAGTTGACCATAGAGTTGAGGGTCCATATCTGGGCTCTCTATTCTGTTCCATTGATCTATGTGTCTGTTTTTGTGCCAGTACCATACTGTCTTGATGATCACAG
>CM052899.1:70166927-70201139 GCA_028534135.1 Potos flavus | reverse complement strand
GGTTCCATACAAATTTTAGGATTGTTTGTTCCAGCACTTTGAAAAATGCCATTGGTATTTTGATTGGGATGGTGTTGAAAGTATACATATACAAATGGCTGACAGACACATGAAAAAATATTCAACATCATTAGCCATCAGGGAAATTCAAATCAAAACCACATTGATATACCACCTTACACCAGTTAGAATGGCAAAAATTGACAAGACAAGAAACAACAAATGTTGGAGATGTGGAGAAAGGGGAGCCCTCTTACACAGTTGGTAGGAATGCAAGTTTGGTGCAGCCACTTTGGAAAACAGTGTGGAGTTTCCTCAAAAAGTTAAAAATAGAGCTATTCTATAACCCAGCAATTGCACTACTGGGCATTACCCCAAAGATAGAGATGTAGTGAAAAGAAGGGCCATATACACTCCAATGTTCATAGCAGCAATGTCCACAATAGCCAACTGTGGAAGGAGCCAAGATGCCCTCCAACAGAAGAATGGATAAAGAAGATGTGGTCTATATATACAATGGAATATCACTCAGCCATCAGAAAGGATGAATACCCAACATTTGCATCAACATGGATGGAACTGGAGGAGATTATGCTAAGTGAAATAAGTCAAAGAGACAAAGACAATTATCACATGGTTTCACTTATTTGTGGAACATAAGGAATAGCATGGAGGACATTAGGAGAAGGAAGGGGAAAATGAAGGGGAGGGAATCAGAGGGGGAGATGAACTATGAAAGACTACGGACTCCAGAAATCAAACTGAGGGTTTTGGGGGGGAGGGTTAGCCTGGTGATGGGTATTAAGGAGGGCACATATTGCATTGAGCACTGGGTGTTATATGTAAACAATGAATCATGGAACACTACATCAAAACTAATGATGTACTATATGGTGACTAACATAATAACTTAAAAAAAAAAAGTGGTATTGATCACTTTTCAGTGCTCCCTTTTCTTCATTTCAGAATAGTCAGGGATGGAGTTACTTTGATCTGAGAAAATTAAAATGTTCAGCACTTTTGTGCTTTAGTAGGCTTAGAAAGAATTTAATTGATTTAGGTTAAGTAAGACTTACATTAAACTGATTGCTTTTGATTTAATATTATCTTTCATCTGATAATGGAAATTATTTTCACAGGGTTGGCAATATTGGAAATAATTACTCAACTTCAGTTGATAAATGATCTAAAAATTACTTTATTAGCTTTCCTCAGAGCACATCTTATTACAAATAACACTACCCACATGAAGGAAGAGCCATGAGAAGGGTCAAGGACATCCTATGAGTGACTTAAGTTGAGACTGAAATAACATGTTCTCCTAATGTATGATGCACTGATGGCATCTGGCAAAACCATCTGGAAGAGACCCAAACTGAGGCAACAATCCCAGTTAATAAGCTTCACTGAGTGATGTTCATCAACTAATAATGTGAACTCAGGTTGAACTCTAGTCATAAAACTTGGAAAGAGGGAAGCTTGAGAAATCATATGTTCTTTGTTGCAAAATGACTGACCTGAGCATAAGATCAATTCTAAGACTGACTCTAAGGGGCGGATAATTTCAAGGCCAACCTCCAAAAAAATTGAAACTACTCGGCACCTGTTGTTCATTTCAAATTCTATTCCCAAACCCATCTATACTGAAGAACTTTTTGGATACCCACCACAGGACTGGAATTCTTGTCCCTAATTTGAACTGAGAGTCACAGTTCTTTACAAGCCACAATCGAACAGTCACTAGAATGTGTTGGGTATGCAAGCAACACAATCTAGGAACTCAGATCTGAAGGACTGTTTTTATCATAAGTAAAACCTCATGTGGACTAATGCATTCTATCCATTAGGGAAATGTGGTTTAGCAACTCTGGTCATGTTTTTTTTTTTTTTTTAACTTTGAAAAACTGTGGAAGGAACCAAGATGTCCTTCAACAGATGAATGGATAAAGAAGATGTGGTTCATATATATGATGGAATATTACTCAGCCATCAGAAAGGATAAATACCCACCATTTGTATCCACATGAATGTAACTGGAGAGGATTATGCTAAGTGAAATAAGCCAATCAGAGAAAGACAATTATCATATGGTTTCACTCATATGTGGAACATAAGAAATAGCACAGAGGACAATAGGGGAAGGGAGGAAAAACTGGGAAGAAATCAGAGAGGGAGACAAACCATGAGAGACTCTTGATTCTGGGAAACAAACTGAGGGTTGCAGAAGAGGAGGTGGGCAGCGGGATGGGGTAGTCAGGTGATGGGCATTAAAGAGGATGCATGATGCAATGAACACTGGGTGTTATACTCAACTAATGAATCATTGAACATTACATCAAAAACTAATGATATGTTGGCTAATTGAATTTAAATTAAAAAAAGGAAAAGTTAATGATTTTTATTTATTTTTTCTTTAAAGAGGTAATACAGGCTTATTATAGAAAACTTGGAAGTTAAGCAAATGTACAAAAGAAAAAAGCCTAAAATTCACTTAAATACAATCCCTAAACATACAGACACACAGACACACACACAATGAGCTCTTATTACAGGACCTATTGGTAATCTTTCAAACATGCAACAAACCCCATTCCTTGTCATTAAATCTAACAGATGTCAGCATAATGTGAATGTTAAGTCATGTCCTGAGATTTCCAAAATACATCAGAACTTAGACATTCAAAGCAGTCACTTTGGGAGTTCATGGTACACATTTATTCAAATGCTGATGCTGAGCAACACAGCTTTGTGACAGTCTTTTGCTGTCCATCAAGGGAAGGCATGTGACACATGGCCAGGGCCCTGCCATACCCTGTCTTTTAGGATAGGAGAAATGAAACTCCAGACATCCCTTACCTTCACCCCTGGGGCAAGGCTGTCATGGTGTGTCTGGTGTGAGGGAGGGGGAAGGGGAGGACTCACGTGACATGAGACTCTTTGGTTTTAACTTTGTGTCATAGGCATGAGGGCATCATGGAGCCCCTTAGAGACTTCTGACTCAGAATCTGCCCTGTACTTTAAAATGACAAGAACTCTCTAGAGATCATTTGGAAGTCAGGCCTTCCTCTATGTGTTCCTATCCTATGCCTGTCCTCTTTACTGTTGAGGGAAGTCTCTAAATTCCAGGCAGGTTAATTATAATGGAGATCACTTCATACCAATGGAAGCCTTTCAAAAACCCTGCCTTAGAGCCAAAGATTTGAAATAAACTCAGTCCCTGCCCTCACCGAGCACACAGAATAATAAAATTGCTCTTTTGCTTTGTTTTTAATCACAGTGCCGTTTCAGCAGCCAGGCACCTGGGGTACTTGACTAAATCTCAGTTTTTCGGGGACATTCCTTTGCCATCTTTCATGTGTCATTTCATTTGTGTCTGGACCACCACACAGTGAGAATGCAGGCTGAAGTCTCCCTCTATGTGTCCTGGCCATAAGAGCTGTGTTTTTAACCACTATGCTATTTGGCAACCATTCTTTGTTCCAGCCTCTCCCCACTACTCATTTCAGGCCCTAGAGATAAATACTCACACAGGCAGTCTTGTTGTTCTCTGGATAGCTTATTCAGATTTTTGTTTTTGTTTTTGTTTTTTTTTCCAATTACTTTTATTTTATTTTTTCAGTGTTCCAAGATTCATTGTTCATGTACCACACCCAGTGCTCCATGCAATACGTGTCCTCCTCAATACCCACCATCAGGTTCAGGGTTTTTTTAGGGGGAGGGGGGAATTCTATTGCACAAATCACATTTCCTCTTCCTTTCTAATTCTTCAGTTACCACTATCATTTGTTTTCAGTTTTCCAGATCTTTACTGAAATATTCATCTGTTGTTATTTTTTCTTCTGTTCTTTCAATTTTGTTTCTTACCTTTTACTATTATTAGATGGAGGTTTAGAAAAGAGAAAATATATACTCACATGATCATTGTACCATCTTGAATGAAAAGTCTATTTTGACATGACCTAGAGAGGTGTGACTTGTATTAGGATTCCTTAGGCGTACCTTTGGTTCACCCCCAGCCTGCTCTCCCGAACTTGACTCCTACTTTAGACTTAGTACTTTTCTGACTCTGGGCGTCTACTTCCCATCTCCAACCCCTTCAGTCTTTCTTGAAACCTACAGCTGAACATGATCTTTCTCCTTCATCTCAATTCCTGGAACACTTGTGATACTTCACTGGTGATGTGCCTCATGATTTCTCCTTTATTACAATCATTTCTATGCGTAATTTCACTTCCATGTTGCACAGAAGCTTCTAATGAGTAGTTGCCAAATCTTTTTGTAGTGGAAAAACCTGGGCTTGAAATCAGGTGCAGTTGTACTCAAGTGATAATTATAAGAATAAGAAAGATTAAAATTTACAAATTCTCCATAGCTACAGGAAAGAAAAAGCACTTGATAGGATTCAATGACTGTTTATGTTGAGAAAAATCCCCTAGCAACTAGGAAAGAGCTTTCTTAAACTATGACGGTTATAGATGAAAAACTTACAGGAAACATTATTCTAAATGGACACACCAATTCAGACATATTCCCTTTAGAAAATCAGGAAGAAGGATGTCAACTACCACTTCCCCTGTGTAACATACTACTGAAGATAGTTGCTAAAACAAGTCTTTCCATGACCTTTAGTTGCGGTCATGCAACTAATTCTGACCAATGGCATGGGAGTGAAGATTACCATTTATCCCACTTGCCAGTGTGACCCAGAAAACCTCATGGGAGTGTCCCTCCATTCTTTCCCCCTGCTAGATGATTAGAAAGATGACTTTGTAGATCAAAAGGAACTATAAGCCTAGAACACTGAATGACTGTATGGAGCAGAAATCACTTCCCATCCCCTCTCAGATTCACACTGGACAGTTATATGAGTAAAATTACCAACTTTAATTGTGCCGAGTCCTAAAATTTTGCTCTTACTTGTTACAGCATTTAGCCTGTCTAATACAGAAATAGGGATGCTACCATAGCAAAACCCTGAAATACGTGGCATGGGTTTAGTATCTGGGTGTCTAGAGACAAAGAATGAGATATTACTTCAGGAAAGCAGACTAGCCATGCTATGTTGATGTAAGTTATTTGGTGAGTGCGGTCTATAATAACTTTGAAGGGATACTACGTGCCTTCTGCATCTATAGTTTAGGAGAATGGTTAGAAAGAGCCCAAGTTTTAGTGTTGGTTAATTGTTACAGCTTTTAGTAATATTATAACAAAAATGAGTTTAGGAAATAATTGGCTGATTTCCAAGAAGAAATTAAGACTCTCAAAGTGTTGGGGACAGCAAATGCTTCTGGGCCTCAAACAGTAGGACAGATAAGACTGAAAAAGACTTAGAGGAAAAAGACATATCAATGTTTCTCATTAACCAAAAGAACTCAGCCCTAGGGCTGAGATCACATCAAGAATATTGCTTTTCATTATAGCCCATTATTTAAGATGCCTCAGAGAAGCCGTCATTAAGTTAGAGGCAAGGATTAATGCAAGTACACAAAGAAATGAAAAGATTTAGAATTTTGTCTAGGAAATAACTTTGGATGTAGTTACAGGCAAATGGAGCTGACTGAAAGCAAATTGACCAGAAGTCACTTAGTTTTCTAAGGGATTTGTGTTGCTAAAGCACGTGTGAGACTGGCTTGAAAAAGCTTTTTCCTATTTCTTTATAAAACAACCCTACCACCATTAGAAAATGTGTTACCAAATTTGTATAGCTCATAAGCAGGGCTCAACATTCACTTCGAATGACCGGAAAGAACTTACAAAGTGCAAAGCCAAGTGCAAAGTGCATTGCCATAGAGAACAACAGACACTTCCATATTCTGGGCAGGAGTCTTCACAGTGTTTGCCCATCAGATTCTCTCAGTGCCATGGACCAATGACTGATGTGTGTTTCACATTCATCTCTTTTTCAGATGATTAGTTTTTATGGCAGATGTCCTAGCTCCACCATTGTGTATTGGGTATAGCTGTGGGAAGAAAACTTGTCTTCTTAGCTCGTTGATTGTCTGATGAAGAGGAACTATATTTCAACCTGATGAGAAAACTGTACATCACCAAGAGGTCCTGGTTTTTGAGCTGCGTGCAATAACAGGGGAGAGAAGAGAAGAGTATGATATATGTGTGGGAATAAAGGGCGTACATGAGTGTGTCGTGAGCAGAGGCATGGGTTGTGGCAGAAACTGCAAGCTGTCCATTAAAATCCATTCTACCTTTATTCCTGGACACAGGGCTTGACTTTTTCCAGACTCCCTTGCTGTTAAGTGTGGTGGTGTGACTGAATACTAGATAATAGAATATGAGTCGAAAAGTGGCCATTCCCCATTCCTTCCTTTTGGTTCTTAATTCATGGGAGGGATGGATTAAACCTTCCACGTGTGCTCCGACTTTTTATGTCCCTCTTCCGGAATGGTGATTTCCATGGAAACTTTGGAAACCAGATTTTGACGATGGCAAAGATGCCATCAGCTTAGATCCATGAATGACTATGTGAAGGATAATCTCTGTTCCCCACTGCCCTGCAATATTTCTGTACCATTACCTGAACAAAAAGATAAACTTCCTATGTGTTAACATCATTATGTTTTGGGTCTTAAATTGCTCTAATTAAAGCCACATGCTTTAATGGGCGGGCAAGATAATGTAGCAGTAATTTCAGGCAGTGACAATACTCAAACTCAAATGGAGGAAACATAATCAAACAGCCTGATTAGCTTTAGAATCACGACCACATCAGGTCCTGAGGATACAGAGAAGTATCTCTCACAGGAAAAGGGCTATCCAAGTGGTCAGCAACCAGACGAAAGAATTAGGATTCAAGTCCATTTTCCAATCCTAGTAGAGGAATTGTGGTAAAAGCCATTCTTATAAATCCAAAAATCAGGTATTGATCACTTTAATAAACTTTTTCAAACTACCAGGAAACAGTATTATTCTCATTTCCAAGTATGTCTACAGAATACTTGAGAAAAAAAAAACAAAAATAGAACATAAACTCTTGGTCTGTCCTAGTTTTTTTTCAATTTTTTTTTTTTTTTTTTAAGAGAGAGAGAGAGAAAGCATGCATGTGCACAGGGGAGGGACAGAGGGAGAGAGAGACAGAGCTCAATCTAATGACCCTGAGATGACCAGAGCCGACATCAAGAGTCAGATGTTTAACCAACTAAGCCACCCAGGCACCCCTTGGTCTATCCTAGTTTTGATTTCAAGAAGAGTTACTGCAAGTTTATGTAATAATGAATCATTGTGGTAGGCTCTATTCTGAGCGCAAAGGAGGAGCTATGATGTGAAGATCCTCAGTATTGCCCTTGAGACTCTCACGGTCCACGCTACAAGTAAGAGGAGAGTAAATCACATGATACGAGAGGTCATGCAATATAGCTGCATTAAACAAGAATAAGGGGAAAATGCTGGGAACTTGGACTCCCATATATTGGAAGTTTGTAATAACCCCGAGGTGAGGAGATCAAAACAAATTATTAAAAATTTTAAAAAAAATTATGACATGGTTATCATTACATAGAGGATCGTATTTAGGTTTAGAAGCGAAAAAGAACGGTTATATGTCAGGGGAAATGGATAACATAACTCCTGTACCTTTTGGTCCGGTGGTCCAGGTGAGAGAGATCACGGCTTCTTTTGCTTTCTTTTTGGGTTTTCTTTATAAGCCCCTGTGGAAAGCATGGCCACTGCTGAATGGGGCGGCTATCAGATATCTAGGAATAAACACTATCTTCTAGCACACTCAGTGTGAGGGGGAAGCAGATGCATGATTTTCTGCCTTCTGTTGTTGGGCCAACACTCTATTATTACTTCCTTGGGTTTCTAAGAGGAAGAAGTAGCCTGATTCTTTCAAACAAGGATTTAAATGATTTAAAATATGTTGAGCTCATGGAAGATCATATACATATCTACTCCTAACATTGCACCAAACTAATATGTCTTAATATGAAAAAAACGTTTTTTAAGTCTGCAGCATATTAAAAAAATAGGATCACTTTCCTTTTAAAGTGTACAGACCTAATTATTCTATTGATGAATTTTTCTGTTTTGAACTTTATTTGAACATTTATCCTTCAACTTTCAAGGACGATTTTTGCCAAGTCACAGCACATTTTGAGCACACCCACAAATGTGTTTCATGAGATATGGACAATGGTGCAATACCAAGATGTCGCTCGTGCTCAGTTTTAACAGAGAGCTGTAGCTTCAAGATATTCAATAGGATCCTGCAATGTTGGTACCATTTCATATTAAATTAGTGCCTCTTAACAACAAGAAAAAAGAAACTATTGAATATTGCTGCACATTTTTTCTGAACTTCTTAATTTATGCATGTGTATTTTTGTTGTTGTTAGGAGTAAACATACTGTTTTCTACGTTTTCAAGAATAAACTTGTACCTACCTCAAGGGTTTTGTGAAGATCACACTAAGCATTTAAAATAATGTCTGGTACATGGTAAATGCTCAATAAATATTAACATATCATTATCCATGAAGTTTCTGTTTAAAATAAATTTAAATGGCAAAATATTTCTTGAATGCAGAATTGTACTATGGTGCTATGGTAATAAAAAAGAAAAAAATTCAAGCTTGTTTCTGCTAAGACCTTGAAATCTAAGACACATCCTGCCAATGTTCATATTTATGTAGGTAGCAAAATGAAACAAATCATTGTTATAATTACAAGGTCACTTAAGGAGATGAGACAGTTTAGGAAGGTTTATGAATCCAGAAAGCACCCGGGATTAGGAAAGAGAATTCTCTTTTTGAAGAGAATGTATCTTTTTTTAATGTTCAGTTAGCCAGCATATAGTACATCACAAGTTTTTGTTGCAGTGTTCAACGATTTATTAGTTGCGAAGAGAATGTGTCAACATGATCAAAACTTTCTGGGATTAAAAGTCAGTAGAATCAGTAATTCCAAAAAGAATGGCTATGCTTCTGTCAGTTTAATAGTTGTTTAATATCTAAAAATTGTGACTTCTTACTTTGAGGAAATTTTTTTCTGGTAAATTATATACACTGTAACTGACACTTGAGTTGCACAATATTTAATTTGTAGGTTTGTTCCATTATTAGCTGTTAAGCACAAATGGCAAGAATTTTTTCATTCTGAATCTCCATATGCTTTCCAACTAATTCTCTAAGAAAGGAAAGAAAGCAAGTCAGATGTACAAGAAGGGAAGGCTTTTTTTTCCAATTACAAAACCATACAGTGAGTGAGTGTGTTGGATGTTTTAAAAATGATGAAAATTAGTAATTACTTCCTTTTATCACTGAGATCCATTTTTTCTAAATCTATTGTCTTCAAAACAAGCCTACTTTTTCAACTTGATCTCAAGTAACATTTTAAAGCTACTAATGATAACTGAAATCTTAAAAGGCAACTGATTTCGTTTCGTACATCTCATCAGTGAAAAGTGCATATTGTCATATTCCAGCGACAAAAGATAAGAAACACTGGCTTTCCTATTTTGCACAACAAAAAATGAGATGGCGAAAAGAAAGGTGTGAATAGCCTTCAAAGGCTAAATATTTCCACAGGGCATTTAAAGTGGATTGACCATAGAACCCAATGCTGCTTTGCTTGTAGCGAGGGAGGAAGAGTTTGTCACAGGTGATGTTAATCAGAGCTGCCATTTATTGAGCACCTCCTGGTGCTGGGCACACCTATCTCATTTCACACCAGTGTCAAGGCATTTTTGCAAGGCAATTAGTCTTATCCTCACATTGCAGATAAGGAAACTGAAGTTATGTGAATAAACAAGTAAGGGTTCGAACTCTGGATCCAAAATTGATTCTCTTTCCATATCATGCCAGATGAAGCCTTTATAGCACTATGAATAATGTCATTTTAAATATTAAGAAAAGCGTCATGAAATAAGAGCACGTTTTGTGAAGCCTCGCAGGAGTCACAAAAATGAATTAAAGTCCCTGCACCCAAGGACTCGAAGTTAAGTAGGGGATAGAATTCAGATCATAGTAAATGCAGCACAAGACTATGGACTCTGGGAAACAAACAGAGGGTTTTAGAGGGGAGGGGGGGCGGGGTGATGGGTGAGCCTGGCGATGGGTGTCAAGGAGGGCACGGATTGCATGGAGCGCTGGGTGTTATACACAAACAATGAATCATGGGACACTACATCAGAAACTAATGATGTACTGTATGGTGACTAACTTAACACAATAAAAAAAATTAACAACAACAACAACAACAAAAAGCAAGATGCACAAATGCTGTGAGGATTCAGGCTACATGTTTCCATCTAGAAGCTGCAAGTAGGTTATCAGTTAGTCGCCAGCGCACATACTCCCGCTGAACAGAGTTGAGGGCGTGAGATACTCATTGCATAGATACCCACTGATGCCGTGACAGGCCTGTGCATGATACTGGGTAGAATTTTGTATTGCTTTTTGCTTGGATGACATTTGGCTCTTACGAGTTTCTTATGAGAAATGTGCTGCATTTGATAAGACAAATACTTCGAATAAACCAGAAGGCTGTTGATCTATTACTGCATATCAATATATTAGAATTCCTCTTCTGCCCTGTCATTCCTTGGCTCCCCATGTTCTTCCTTCCCAAATTTCTCACTTTTCTCCGTTCATGTCCCCTCGTAGAGACCCTCTGCTCATATCTACACAAGCAAACACCCAGACCCGAAGGATCAAATTTTCTAATCAGCTTTACTCCCACCCCTGGTTCAGGTCTCAATTTTAAGAAATTCAACATGAACCGTTCATGTTGGCCTCCAAAGTAAGATTTCTTTACTATAGCCTTAGGCTGATTTAATTATAAAACTATAAAGACCGTAAAGGTAATTTCCTCCTACAAACATCAAGTTCAAAAATGAAAAGTCCACAGATAGAAGTACAGAGAAATTAACTGGAAAAGTTCCAGGAGGTTAAAGTAATTCATACTTTACTTATTCTCTGAATTCTTTTGCTCTCCTTGAGAAGGGACAGCCACTCTGGTCTATGGTCTTTGACTTGTAAATTACTTTAGAGACAAGCCTGGTCTCCTGTACTTCTTGGCTCAACATTTTATTTTTATTGAATAAAGTACATTTAAAATTGCCTTGGTGCTTGAGTAATTTGCTTGATTAAATTAACCCAATAATACTGTTAAACTACTTTAAAAATATGTAACAACAGAAATCCGCCATTCTTATTTTCAGTTAAATAGTCAATTTAACACAAGAACCCTCTCAGAACAAACAAGTAGGTTAAGATTTAGAGTTTGTAATTTATTTAAAAATTTATTTAAAAAAATTTAAGTTGCTGGGCCCAAATATGTACATACTATTATTTACTTAATTATCACACAATGAAAAGCCACATGGATTTTTAGTAATTTGGAAACAGATTATCACAGGAGGGTACTTCTCTGTTTTTATATTTCTTTTTAAGTTTTTTATAAATGAGCGATAGCTGTATGGTTACAAAGACTTCGTCTCGTGTCTAGAAATTTCTTTTGGATTATTTAGGCTAATTTTCAAAGCTTTATTAAAAAGAAAGTAGGAATGGATGGATTAAAGAATTCAATTGCAAATACAGGACAACCTATTAAAATATTCACCTGCTTGTCAAGTTTTCACATCTTATTGCATTTATAGAGTTATTAAGTTTCATTATACTGCATTTAGAGTCTTATTAAGTTTGCAAGGAAAAGTCATTAATTCTTTTCTTTGTCAGGACACTATGACCTCTTATATAAATAACTGCCAGTGGAACACAAAAAGAGTTAACACTCGACTGTCAGACAAATTCTTTGAAATACGTCATTCACACATGTGGAACATCTCACCTCTTAAAGTGGGAAAATCTTTTTGTGTTGATTTATGCATTAGAGGATGAATGTGAATGTCATGTTATACAGCTATATCTATGTTATCTATAATGTATGTGTTGATGCATATGTGTACATAAGGCATCTCCAAGCACAAACTGTAAGTGTAACTAAAATATCATCATCATCAGTGTAATACCCTATCTTGCAGTGGAAGGAAATCTTAGGATTTCAGGTCCCCTTAATATACTTAAAACAATGATAAGTCTCAGAAGTCTGGAAAGAGAACTTAGATATCATCTAGACGTTACAAGCCTTTCATTCGACAGCACAATTATTGAACTGTAATAAAATAGAATAAGTCATAAAGAACTGCAGATGAAGCCAACTGGAGTTTGGAGATCAGAATTCTAAATCAATTAATTATAAAAATAATGCTAACACACAAAAGCAAGCATAAAGGGAAATAATTCAAAATAATCATTTTGAAATGTTAGTGAGTAGAGACATTTTCCATCATTGAGTCACTGGACTCCTCATGATTAAATTTTCATCCTGAAATTGTACCACGTAGGAAGGTATACAATATATTGGAGTATGTAATTCATACGTTCATTTTTCATTTGACTGAAGTCTTGTGTCTTCGACTTCTTCCAAAATTTGGCTTAAGGATCAGATTCTCATGAATTACTTTTCTGTGGAAGGATTATAGAGGGGGAAAAAAAAGCAATAGTATGAGACATAGTTCTATTTAAGCACAATAGGAAATTAATGCATAAAATACTCTTTAGAATTCTACATTCTCAGGGCGCCTGGATGGCTCAGTGGGTTAAAGCCTCTGCCTTCGGCTCAGGTCATGATCTCAGGGTCCTGGGATCAAGCCCCGCATCAGGCTCTCTGCTCGGCGGGGAGCCTGCTTCCCCCTCTCTCTCTGCCTGCAGCTCTGCTTACTTGTGATCTCTCTCCCTCTCTGTCAAATAAATAAATAAAATCTTAAAAAAAAAAAAAGAATTCTACATTCTCATAGAGTTGTCCTTGAATATAACTATTGGGGAATGAAAGGAATTTTCTTTCAGATTAGCACTATTAGAGAATAATATGTAAAGAATTTCTTAGAAAATATATTCTAAAAGCCTAGATAAAGCACAAACATAATTACTCTGCTTCTAATTTCTACAGAGATGAGACGCTAACGCCGAACTTGTATAGGGGCTGTATATAGTGGGAAGGTAGCAACTGAAAAGTGAGCTGAATTACATATATGTCGCTGAACCTAAGGCAATCTCCCTCATCTATAATCTCTCTTGGGAATAACTTTGTTCCTTGGACATCAGCAAGGAGAAGTCTATACAGCACCTCACCGCTAAATTCCTCTCTGGTACTAGCATATGGAAAAGGGAGCTGAGTTGGTCTCTTTCACCAGATCTGACGCTCAACCTTTCTTGGCTAGAAAGTGCAGGGGGTTAAAGTAATTAATACTTTACACCCTAACATTTCCAGTTCTCGTTTAGAGGGCACAGTCCCTCTGTCTCTTATTGTCTTTGACTTCCACATCTCTTTACAGCAGTATGCTACAAAAATAGGACTAGAGCATTTTTAAATACTTTTATATATTTCCCAATATTTCCTGTGAGATGGGATCAGATTTTATACCCCATTTCACTAACTTTCTGAGACACTTTTAATAACTTCATTTGCACCAATATGGGGAAATGAAAGAAGCCTGAAATTTGGTTCATCTGACTTTCCCTTGTCTTTCCATATATTTGAGGCATGAACCGGGAAACAAAGAATTCATCTTGCTAATGTAGAAATGTACGTAATTCCCTGGGTACAGCATATTCTGTCTTTTCCCATGCCATTTGTCATGGTATCCTTCTGCCCAGAACTGCCTTGTCTTGCCCTGGGTAATGTTCATGGCTTTGGGTGGTAAGCACTCCATTTAGAAATAGCATCAGAACATTTTTTTTGCAATAATGCATAATGTGGATAAAAAATATAGATATTAGTTCCACCTGCAAGTCCTGTAACAAGGTATCCTTAGTAAATGAAGTGAATCTGGCACCTGACTCCAAACTGTTAAGTATCAGCAGATTGGGTTTTACTAATCCTTTTCGCTGAGAACTTTGTATATGCCACTTACTCAACAGACACGACCTTCCTGGGACTAAATAATTATGTAACCACCATGGTTAAGCTTAAAGGACAATCTACAAGATAACCTGATGAGGCAAGTCCTGCCTATAATAGGTTATGTAGCTGGAGTGAATCTTTAAAACTTTCTTTCGCCACTCTGAACTCGAGGAAACCTAGCAAGTCTTTTGAAGACAGGTGCTTAGTCCCAGGTTAAAACTAGAATCCAAAAATTTATAGGTCTTCAGTTCTACCATGATTATTTTTTAAAGATTTGATTTACTTATTTGAGAGAGAGCACGGGGAGGCCAGAGGGGGAGGGAGAGAGAAAATCTCAAGCAGACTCCCTGCTGAGCTCAGAGCCCAGGCAGAGCTCTATCTCATGACCCTGAGATCATGACCTGAGCCGAAACTAAGAGTCAGATGCTCAACCGACTGAGCCACCCAGGCGCCTCTATCATGACTTTTTGTAATTATGGAAAAAACCCTACTCGATTTTGTTGGGGGAGTTAGGTCCTTTTTGCTTGAGCCTTAAAGCCCATTCCACAGGAAGAGATTCATTCTTGGTGGACATCTCCCAAGATAGACATGACTTGGGTTTATGCTTCAGGTGACATCTAATAGGAACTATATACTTAATTATCGAGAACATACAAGAGGCCATAATGAATGAAATAAATGAAATTGGCTTGGTATTTAAACCAATAGCTGAGGCAGCAACCACTACTCAGCTCTTAGGAACTGCTCTCATGCCGGTACAGAGGTTTCAATGTTGTTAGAGTTTACATTTTTTTTTCTGTAAGGGAAGACTAATATTTGGGTTTTTTTTACTCTAAAAACCTCCTATTTTTTTAAGTTGGAAATGAATACTCTTTTTAAAAACCACTGTGTAGGCTAATACTGCTGTGTGTGAACGAAATTGACCGGCAGCTTTCCAGGTGTTGTGTATCAACTTAGCACCTGCAGGTGGAAGTGAAAACAGGGGGCCAAGTGACTGGCCATTTGTGCAGAGAAGGTCATTTGGGTGTGGAGCCTGCGTTACTTATTAGAGCTAACAGGTGAGCACTTACTATGGCCAAGAACTGCTCTAAATGCTTACTTGTTGTAGCTCATTTAATCCTCATGAAACTCCATGAGGTCAGCATTATCATTGTGTCCATATTAAATGATCTCCACATTAACTAGCATTATCTCCATAGTAGGAGCTTGCTCACACTTACACAGCTAGTAAGTGTTGGAGTATGGATTCAAATCCAGGTCTGGCTGTAGATCAGGGGCTATTAAACTCTATCCGCTGTAGGGTCTCCTACACACACCTTTGCAGTTTGGAAAATAGGAAGTATACAAAAGAACTTAACTTTTGCTTTTACTTATAGCATTTGTTTTACCTTTTTTTTTTTTTAGATAAAAAAGATACTTTGTGCCTCAGGGATAATTTCACTATGCTGAAGACAAATGTTCCCATAAAAAAACATCTTACAGAGGTAGCATTGATGAAATAGAATGTAAATGAATCTGAATTGGGCATAACCCTCCCAACTCTGAAAGAAGTAACTAATTTATTTCCCTCCCCAAAAGGCAAAAGGTATTAAGAATATCAGCACCAACCTAGATTCTTGTTTCTATGCATCTTGAGAGTCTGCGTTTTCTGGGGATGAATGTTGGGGCGGAAGTGAACGCCTCTATGAATAAAAACCAGACAAATATAAATGCCACAATTTTCAAAACTTAAGACCGTATAAAGAAAAATGCCTCGAGTTCAAAATCTTTTTGTTATTGGTTAACATTTGTTTTCTCTTGATTAAAATGTGCTTTGTAGAGGTTACTTTTGGAAAAATTCACAATTTCCATAGATACTTACAAACTTTGATTTCAACTTGTATTTGTCTCTCAAAATAGTATTTGATATTTCCATAGGTGAATTATTACCTCCAGACATTGACTTTCATATTTCCCTGCTGTAATGAAAAGCTAAAATGGAAAGTTTCTAAAAAAGAGGTAACGTCTCTTGGCATATTGATTATGATCCAATTTTTCTATATACAAATAGAATATTTTCTCTGAATTTTACCAAGTATTTTATTGACTTTTCTAGATTTTAAATCGTCAGCCAAGAGACAACTCATTTTGTCATATACGCCCAAACACAAGATGATTTTCCCCCAGTATTTAAATAGCAGACCAGAGGACTCATCTTACTTTCAAGTCTTTATAAATCCCTCGTATCACAGCAAGCACTCTCAATGACTTTTTTTAAGAAGTATCCTTTAGAGAAGATACATTTACATGGAGTGATGATAATCTATCATAAGTTTGGACCAGTACAGGAGTCACCTAATAGAAGTTGTTGTTACACCCTGTCATTGCCAAGTCGTTACCCCTCTAAATAAGCCTTTTTAAAAGAATACACATAGTGGTTATGGTGTGGAGATCACAAAGAGAGATCACAAAGAGAGGACGAATGAGAACTCAACCGTACCATTCTTTGGTGACCAGATACTTAATGATCTAGGATTACAGTTCTAATTATGGCATCAGAAACACACACAAATGTTTTGCTTTAAACATCTTAGGTAGAAAGTTATAGTAAAGATTATGTGCTTTGGAATGCTGTGTCACATGGATTTAAAGTTAGCTTTAGTGATGAAAAAAAATCACTCATGCTGGAAAACATATGGGCAGGGTTTGATGAATTTGTACCAGGAAATATGAGACTGAAAAACAGCAAAAGTTTTAAACATATGTAAATATCTCATGTTATTTTAAATATTTTACGTGCACAAGTTAAAGTACATATAGAATTAGAAATTAGCCTGTTTTATCTATATCCATCAAAGTATATTAAATCAAGTGAGGCAAAAACTTTGGAAAATTTTTCACTGAAAAATGGGGATGAGTTTTATATTTTGGGTTCCTTTATAGGGCAAATGCAAAAAAAAAAAAAAAAATTCCACTAGAATAACCCAGTGACTCTATGTGTCTGGTTGAAAAAGATGGAGTTTTATGCACTTTTGTTTCTCTTTGAATTTAACTTAACTCAAAGGAATAGAGTTGTTCACACCAGCACTTACAGCAAAATTAAAAACTGAAATCTCACCTTTGTCAGGAACCTAATAAGGAAGACAATTGAGAGGATACTTAAAATGATACCAAGCATTACTGCAAAAATAATCCCTGTTATCACTGTGGGAGAAAAAGAGAACAGAAAATTACAAAAGAATGAGATAAATTACCACATATCAACTGAAAAATAAAACAGGTAAAATCAGGATAATATCACTTTCCCTTTTTATAGAAAATACATTAATATACTTTTTGCATATTTTATATTTTCAAAAATTAGTTTTTTCACAGTAACCATGCAGGAGACTGGAACTTTGAGCACTAACATCTTTTTTTTTTTTTTAAAGATTTTATTTATTTATTTGACAGAGGGAGAGAGATCACAAGTAGGCAGAGAGGCAGGCAGAGAGAGAGGGGGAAGCAGGCTCCCTGCTGAGCAGAGAGCCTGATGTGGGGCTTGATTCCAGGACCCTGAGATCATGACCTGAGCCGAAGGCAAAGGCTTTAACCCACCGAGCCACCCAGGCACCCCTGAGCACTAACATCTTTGTCCAAGGTCACACATCTAATGACAGCAAGTCTCCAGAGTTCCAACTCACTCCCGCTGTTCTGTACAGGGTCTCACAGGCATAATTATGGAGAAGAGCCATGTGGACATTCTACCTCAATATGGAAAAAACCACAAACTCATAGTTTCAAAGTTATGAGAGAAAATAATGTCTTGGTGTACAAAAGGGTATTGGCCAGATCATTGAATCAGCAGTTTTGGAGGAAATCAACTCAATATAATATACACTAATAAGATATAAAATGTGTATACTAATTAGTGTAGTTCTAATGTAATATGCAAAATATACTATACTGGAAATATACTAAAAATATTTCTCAAACCTTTTACACGTTGAGAATGAAACAAAATTTAAGTTACAGGTAGTCTTGCCTATTCACGCATATTTGTTGTGCTTTCAAATGAAGTAAATAGAACTGCAGGGAAGACATACAAGTAAAAGGGCATATTTATTTGGCTCATTTATATTTAAAAGACTTATTGATTTTTTAAAAAGTATTTTTTCCTGCCACTGGTATTGCCCAGCCTTCCTGTCCATGTAGCTTTAACTCACGAGCTAGTGATTCAGTTCTACAATCTGTTTTTCTTGTGTGAAGAATGGATGCACGCCAAGTGTGAAGGGAGGCTTAGAAAGGCCAAATAGTAAATGAGCATATAAATCAACTAAACGCAGATCCACAGCAGCACCTAAGAAGTGGGGATGACAGTCCTCCAGTCAGAGAGGGTTAGGAGGATAACTCCAGAGTGGTAGCATAGGGCCCCAAATGAATCAGGATTGAGATATAAATGGTCTATATTTATTCCTGATATGTGCCAAGTAATCAGATGATTTTAAGCTCCTTGCTTTCTTTACAAGTAGGAAACAAGGAGGTTCAGTTGTTTTATAAGCTCCTACGAGACTTTTCTCCAGTGCCCATGGTTGGTTAGAGAGCTAAAAAAATTAAATCTAAAGAAAAATTATCAAATTATGTACTGCTAGTTCCAAAATATTTAGGAAAATAAGAAATGCGTATTTTAATTTTAAAAAGAGCATATTTTGCTTGCCCTTACAATTTCGTATCATGAAAGTTAATAATATACCCTCTTCTGTTTTAAAAACTGATGCTTCTTGGGGAGCCTGGGTGGCTCTGAGTTAGGCCTCTGACTCTTGGTTCCAGTTCAGGTCGTGATCTTGGGGTGGTAGACGGAGCCCCACATCGGGCTCCGTGGTTAACACGGAGTCAGCTTGAGATCCTTTCATTCTTTCTCTTCCTCCCCCTCTGCTCCTCCCCACCCTCTGTCTTTCTCAAACAAATAAATAAAATCTTTAAAAAAATTAAAAAGATAAAAATTGATGTTTTTTATTTTCTTTGGCATTCGGAACTAGCAATGTGTCATTTAAGAAGCAATTATTGTTATTCTATGTTGAATATTAACATACCTGGTCCAGAGAAAACATGGGTAATTTGTCTCCTTGCTCCTAAAAACACAAAATTTCAAAATAAAGTCAGAATACGTAGGGTGTATCTTTCAAGTTCCATATTGGAATTACATTGTTTAGTGGGTTTCTTTTTATTAACTGTGTTTGGGGAGCTACTGTTCGGTTTTAAACAGTTAGCTAGTAAAACTTCTGAGGTAATGGGTCAATTTTAACATTAGTAATTCCGCTATCTACTTTCAACTACCCAACAGATATTTATGGGTCAGACATTAGCAAACCATTTTCTTAAATGAAGGAAAGGGTATGAGAAAGTACTGGCAGAACCACTTATTGACTTCTACGAAAAGCAGTGCATTTAAAAATATATGTGAAAATGGGGAGAAGAAAGAAGACCCAGTGAGCCATCACCCCAAATGAACTTGAGTCCAAACCCAAGAGAGGTCATGTCAGGTATCAATTTTCCAGTTTTATACCACAGCTACCATCTGAATCATCCATCTCGTGTCTCATCTGAGCTTTTGCCAACAGTTGCACTGGATTCCCTATCTGCAGAAGTTTCTAGTATTGTTGCCTTAATGCACCTTAAGGCAGCACTAGCATTAACCTGATGACGTTTCTTTCTCTGCAGTCACCAACGCCATTTTATGTTGCGAAGTAGTAAGACTACTACAGCCTTACCGTTTTCTTGAATTTAATTATTACAAATAATATATCATACCATATGTTATCATGTAGTCAGGGACTTGGTTATATTGGGTCATTCTTTAGAGGTTATGTTTAAAGGTTAATTGGGGCTCGTTTTCTCTTTCTTCATGGCAGGTGGTAGTTGTGGTTAGCATATGAGCTCTGGAGGAAAACAAGTGGGGTTTCGGTCACAGGAATCTCTCTTACTAGTTCGGTGGCCTTGGACAAGTCCCTTAATTGCTCTGTGCTTTAGTAATTTCTTAGGCAAACGAAGATTATAATACCTATCTCCTTGGCTTCCTGTGAGGATGAAGTTAGGTAATGCAGGAAAACACTTACAATGCCTCCCCATGCTAGCCATTATTTCTAGAATTCAGGGCATGTAGCACTGCGTGTCTATATTTGACCTTTAAACGCCTTCTAGTTGGACACGATCATGTTGGTTTCACATTGAAGTCGCTTTGAAAATTAGATTGTTTCATTGAATGCAGAAGCCCAGTAATTAGTTCCCAGCCCTCAGCCTAATTTTCCTTCCCGGGTCTCTGTTCTTAAAATCTGCTGCTTCTGTTTATCCCAGTGCATTTTCTGCATGTTTCTATTAGCTAATGATCCTGCAGCTGCTCAAGGTATTTTCTTTTTTTTTTTTTTAACTCAAGGTATTTTCTAAGCCTTTTAAAAAAATCTGGAGTATCCTGCCTAAACCTGCCTACAAGAGACAATTTCCCTTTCTACTTTCAACCAGCTCTTGTGAAGTCATCTTTTTCTGATAAAAATAGCCAGAGATAGTGAGTGTGGCCTGATGGCCCTTCCCTCAGTATCCAGCATGGCTTAGAGTTCTCATTTACTAGGCAATTAAGATACATCAGGCTCGGGGTGAGGCAATTTTGCATACATCTTCTTATTCGATCTCTAGAGAAATACTGTAAGATGAGAATTATGGACCCATTTGAAAATGAAGGGGCAGAAACCCCTTGAGGAATTCCACTCAGGGTTGGCAGGTAGGATAGCTGACCCATGCATGGTTTGACCCCAGGCCCTCCTCATCACTGCACAATGAAATCCCTTGTATCTGGCCCACCATTTCATGGTCACAGTCATCACTTATGCACTCTGTTAGGTTATTTTAATTTCTTTAGCCCACAGTATTATTTCTGCGAGATATTCCAGAAGTGAATTCCTCTGGAGTAGGGATTGTGTCTACTTAGTGCTGTTTCTCAGTGTTGGTCACAGTTTCACCACAGTGACAGGTCCAATTAAATAGAGTTGCATCATAACAATGAACTCCAAAGTAACTATTTTAAAATATAAACAAACCCTGTTTTTTTGTTTCTCTCTTTTTTCCTTGTTTCCTAAATTTCACGTATGAGCGAAATCATATGGTATTTGTTTTTCTCTGACTGACTTATTTCACTTAGCATTATGCCCTGTAGATCCATCCATGTTGTTGCAAATGGCAAGATTTCATTCCTTTTTATGGCTGAGTAACATTCCATTGTACATATGTACCACATCTTCCTTATCCCTCCATCTATAGATGGACACTTGGGCTGTTTCCATATCTTGGCTACTGTAAATAATGCTGCAGTAAACATAAGGATGCATATATATATTTTCAAATTAGTGTTTTCACCTTCTTTGAGTAAATATTCAGTAGTGGAATTATTTCTAGGGTATTTCTATTTTTAATTTTTGGAGAAAACTCCATACTGTTTTTCACAGTGGCGGCACCAGCTTGCATTTCCACCAATAGTGAAAGAGGTGAAGGGTATTACGAGTACATTTCTTGTGATCATTATATTGTACACCTGAAACTAATACCATAGTGTATTAGTTTGAATTACAAAAACTTTTAAAAATGAACATGCCTGGTCTCCCAGTAAAAACTGGAAGGTCTTGTTCTGTATTAGGAATGGGTGATGAGTCCTCTGTGGAAACCAAACCTGTAGAAAACAGAAGTTGAGAAAAACATCAGCAACGAGGTGACTGAGTGGACTCTAGAACATATCATACAAGGCAAATTTATCCCATGTCCCTTCCACTGGCAGCTCCAGAATTTCTACATAGCAGGGGCTTACAGATGAAGAAAGTGTAACTTAAAAACCTGTGTAAAATGCTAAAATCTTCCTCAAAATGTCATCGTAAGGACTAAAGCAGTTTCATGCATGTGTGTACGTGGGCACACACACATTAGTAGAGTACTTGGCACCTGAAGAGTGTGACGTATATGTTGGTTATTATTGCTACCATTCTTATAAAGGGAGGAGAGGCCGGAAACTGCTTTTGCATGGTATGTTCCATAACTTTGGGAAATTGTCAATGTTAAAGAAAGGGAGAGACTCATGACGATGACGTAGGACGAAAGTTCTGTCACTTGCCTCCCTTTCTCCACCTCCGTGGTACAATTCTACTTCCCTGGTAAAAATTAAAACCAAGACATGACTAAATTCAATTTTCTTCTTGCTGGATAGAGAGTGAGTCAATTCCAAGGTTCCACACCCATACTTCTTTTTTCTCTTTCAAAAGTAGCATTTCAGAATTGTAATAGAAATGCTGGCTCCAGTCTAAGATCACTGGCTGAGGATCCAGATAAGCAAGTGATGCAATGAATTCTAGGCCATGGTTATTCTTTAGAATAAAGACATATAAGCACACAAACATGAATATAAGATATGTATTCTCATACATCCTTTTAAAATCCCATTAAATACATTATAAATTGATTTTTATAACAAAAAAATTATATTTATATTTTTAAATTTTGTAAGTATAAAATTTATGAATTATTTTATAAGGCTTTTATAAATTAAATGGGATTATTTTTATTACAGAAGTAATCTAGTGGCACCCGGGTGGGTGGCTCAGTCAGTTAAGTGTCTGCCTTCAGCTCAGGTCATGATCCCAGTGTTGGGCTCCCTGCTCAGCAGGGAGTCTGTTTCTCCCTCTCCCATCCCCTCTGCTCATGCTGTCTCTCTCATTATCTCTCTCTCAAATAAAGGGAAAAATGAAGGGGGAAAAATTGGAGGGGGAAACGAACCATGAGAGACTATAGACTCCAGGAAACAAACTGAGGGTTTTAGAAGGGGAGGGGTGGGAGGATGGGGGAGCCTGGTGATGGGTATTAAGGAGGGCATGGATTGCATGGAGCACTGGGTGTTACGTGCAGACAGTGAATCATGGAACACTACATCAAAAACTAATGATGTACTATATGGTGACAAACATAACACAATAAAAATAAATAAATAAATAAATAAATAAAATAAATTTTTGGTGTATAGCCATTTGAACTTTTAGCTATTGCATCTAAATATAGGATCATTGGGTTAAAGTGTGTATAAATATGTACATAGTGTTTAAAATATATATACTACAGACATGTACCCTATGTTGTTGATATTCTTCTATGACAAGATTTTTAATGGCTGTATAGTATTCCATTGTACGGATGTACCATAGTTTAGTCATCAGTTTCTGACTTTGAACATTTATGCTATTTTTATGCTTCTGAGAATTATAAATCATTCTTAGATAACCATCAGTGTACTAAACTCTGGGGATGTATTGCTGCTCATTACTTTGAGATATTCTAATGAGGGAAATGGTGCTCAGGTACGACGAAGAGGGAGAGGACGAGCACCTGCAGACATTCTCCAGAGAGACTGTCACCTTGGCTCTTCAGCCAAATGCTCAAGGTTTCCTGGAGAATCCACAAAGAACTGAAAAATATCTTTGACATTTCTGGTCAGTCTACTCAAGGACTGAGTACCAAGACCTGCCTCTTTCTACCAGCTACCAACAAATCCTTACCCCCAAATCATACAGGCAGGAATCATTGTCCCCAAATTGTCTGCAATGTTT
Source organism: Potos flavus (assembly GCA_028534135.1). Classification (NCBI taxonomy): domain Eukaryota; kingdom Metazoa; phylum Chordata; class Mammalia; order Carnivora; family Procyonidae; genus Potos; species Potos flavus. The sequence goes on along the minus strand of CM052899.1, from coordinate 70,177,630 downwards.
TCTCCTCTCTTATAAATTTGATTTTCATCTTGTTCCTCAACTTGGTCCTACCACCTGATTCATCACATGTATTTAAACAATCACTACACAAATGAAATAAATAGCATGATAAATAACAGATATTTCTAAGTTCATCTTCAACACTCAGGTGTGATGATCTAAAAGATAATAAAAGAAGAAACATTTTTAAACAATAATCTGATGATAGGAATTGTAAGTTTCAGCAAATATTGAAATCAAAATTACGGAAAGGAATATTTTTTATTAAGAATCAATGGAAGTATGCAAAAATATAAAAAAGGATACCTAATGAACAAAAATTATTTATATCTCTTGGTTAATGTTACATCTCCTTTACACCTTTCAGTTCAGTATAATTATTTACAGGTAGAGCATACATTTATAATCACTTTAGAACATCAAGTGGATTCTTTTGAGACATAAAACTTGCTTCCAGGCCTGCTAGTTCCCAGGGCTAGTTCATTTTGAATCCCTTCAGCATTAGAACAGTGTTTTACACATAGTAGGTGCTCAGTAAAACACTAATAGTTATAAATTTTTAGCCAATTTCTTATAGAGGAACAACCAGGTGAGTTTCCAGATTGCGTCTAAAATGAACATAACAATGAAATAAACAAGCCATATGGCAAAGTGGCATCTACAGAATGAGAAGAAGCATATTTGAAAAACATGCATTCACAGAAGACCAACAACATATTTTCAACATTTCAATAACATGTACATACTTTTAAGACCAAAAAGAAAAAAAAATCTAAAACTGAAAAACAAAACAATCCACACCCAAGTTTTTTAAGTGTTAAGAGTTAAAATGTTAAAAATTTAACCAAAGCCACGGAGGAGTTTTGACTGTGAACCCAAATACGCCCTCCTCCAGGCTTCCTAACTCTTCTGCAGGACGTCATGGTCCACCTGAGTGGGGATTTGCAGGAGTCAGTTAGGCCAATGCTCAGTCTATGGGCAGGTGCCCCCTCCTCTTCGTGAACACCTATAAGACCCTGCCTGATCTGGCCCCCCACCTGCCTCCCCATCTTATTGCTTGTCCCTCAATCTTCTCTCTCCAGGCTCCAGCCGTGCCAGACACCTCTTGGTTCCTCAAATGCACCATATTCTTTCCCATGCCCGCACCTTTGTGCCTTCTCTTCCCTTTGCCTGAGTTATCCTCTCCTTGCCTAGCTGTCTGCTTCTCAGGTCTCAGTTCAATACCATTTCCTTTTGGAGGTCCTTTCTTATCTCCCCTACTTGTACCACAAACTCCATCAAGTCCCCGGTGCTTGGCATGGTGTGGTAAAGATTCAGTGAAATCTTACGATGGACTGTTTGGAATCCAGATATGTCATCCAAGGACCCCATGGTTACTGGGAACCTTGGGTATTCATTCATTTATTCATTAGTTCACAAAAGTGTTTTAGCATGCCTACTTTGTGCTACGTACAAAGAACACAAGAAATAAATGAATCAATAAATCAGTAAAACGATAATCCATGGTCTTCCCAGCAAGGGAATTGCAGCTTAGTAAAGAGACACAACGATTTGATCTAAGTCTCATGATGTGTTTTCGGTGGTAGTGAAGTGATGGCCCAAAGGAGGCTGTGGTCAATTCTATGGGGAGGAGAATGAGGTCGAAAGACCTCGGGGAGGTGTTCTTGGAACTCATCTTGCAAGAACTCTAGGATTTCGACTGTGTGGACATTTAGGTACTGAGTCAGCAGTGCCAGCCATGGCCAGGAATTTGAGACATCACTGAGGGATCTGCAAACATCTACGGGGCTGCCGTGCAAGATGGGAAGAGAAGCAACGCAGCGAGCGAGCGAGGGAAACGGTTGAAGAGGTTAGCGGCGCGCCGTGTGCCGCGGGCCCTGGTGGGGGAATTCGGACTTTATCCTTAAAACAATGCAAGGACAATAAAGGGTTTGAACCAAATTTTCGTTTGCGGGACATCGTTGTCCATAGTAAGTTGGAGGATGTGGGGGGAAAAGAGCATGCCAAGAACTCATCCCAAGAAGACCCCACCTTGTGTTCAGTGGTGGTCGAGGTAAGCAGTCCCTTTGTAACCCGACAGTCCTCCTCACAGAGGGTCCTTATCACTACTCGGCCTTGCTTTTGGCAGAGAAGGCCTATAGTCTGAGGGCTTTAACAGAGTAGAAAATGACAGCATGTTGTGGAAAAAAATATGGCAAAGACCCACCAATAGGATCTAACACCTCTTAAAACCAGTACTTTGGTGCTTTGTATTTTAAACAAAGTCAGAGAAGAAGAAACAAAGTGTTTTAAATGTATAAGCAAAGTATAATTTTTTTTTTTCTTTTTTGGTATCGAAATGAGAAGATGCTTAGGGAGATAGATCTTATTAAAAAAAGTTTTGAACTTTATCGAAACCATTTTCAGCCTCTAGCAAATAGATGTTTCTTCTCCAAAAGCTATTTCTCAGAGGAAAGGAGCATTTAGTGGAAATTTTTTCCAGAAGAAGTAGAGGCTGAAGCCCAAGGCTCTAAACTGTAGTCGGAACTCAGGAATATCTAACATTGAAGGCAACACATTGTTTAGAGAAACAAAGTCCTTGAGGTAATTTCCAAAAATTGCATATACTTGATTCAAGCCCCAAATGCAAATGTTGCATTCTACTTGCACACTTAACAAAAACCGATTGGTGGCCAAATTTATTTGAGGCCAAAATTTTCCATTTCTCTTCTTAGAAATATCTGCTTTAGTTCTCCAGATTTAGTTGCTTTGATGCAATTTCTTATTAGAGTCACCTGAAGTCAGCAACACAGTAAGTAAATAAAACAGCAAATAAATGCCCTATGAACAACTTGATAAAAAATGTTCTTAAACATCATTTCCTCAACAATCAAATATCTGGAACTGATCTATAAAATGATCTTTGTTGTAGTTTTCTTTCCATTTTCAGAAAAAAAATAATCTTGTATTTCAATAGTAGTTAATCCACGTGCTTGCTTAGCAGTATGAGGAGGGCTAAGAATCTCTTACTGGAATACATAGTTTACCAAGAAATGTTAGCTTGAAGGATCAATAATTTTGCTCACTCACATAAGTTTTTCTGTTTTCTAGCATTTAGTTAAATTTTAAAGAACTTGCTGGTTATTCTAAGATAGATTCGCATGGGGCAATTTGAAGAATTTTATCAATCACTTCAAATTAAATATACTAGCCCCTGGTTGAAAAATGTCACCTAAGAGAAACAAAAGAAGTATCCCTTTGTACATTCGCAGGTGCTTAAACTACTTTCAGTATTCAAAGTAAGGAAACCAAAATCCACAATACATACCCCTAACAATCACCGGGAATGTTCGATGCTTACATTTGGCAGCAATAGCCCTTAATTCTGTGTGGCTCTCCCAAATTTTTGGGCTCTAATCAGCTAATGGACATCTGTGGACGTATGCAGTTACACAAAGCTGCAAAATTTCTGTGAATAAGAGGATTTTAAGCAGAGTTTTTTACAATAGAATCTTCAGTTGGGTTGACTAGGTCGAAAGCATCCAAGCAAATTTGTAACCATTAAACAGCAGACGTGGTTTGCCTACACCCTTTAGGGACAGGGTTATGAGAAATGTCTCTCTCCTTTTTTCTTTTTTCCCTCATGCTCTGGGTCCCTAGATTTCTGTAGTTAAATCATCTTTCAACAAATCTGATTGCATCGTTCACAAATGAAAGGTCAATTTAAATATTGTCCTCTTTAATTCAGAACGTACTTTTATACTTTATATGACAAGGTCTCTTGGAACATCTTATTCAACTTCCTTACTTTACAGATAAGAAATTTGGTATCATTAAAATTAACTGATAAGCTCAGTTTAACACAGCTGGTAAGGAACAGAACCGAGACCTAATTTTGCTGACTTCCAATAATATTTCTATTTCCAGATCCGTGCCTGGTTGAAATCTTGTCAGCAAGATTTCTTGGATGTTTTAGCATATTAAGGGGTGAACATCCGGGCGCACTGAACACACAAAAAAAGACAAATTCCTTGCGATTCGGGATCCTGGGGGCTAGGAGATTTAAATAGTCATATATTCTTCATTTTGCTTTTTTCACACCAATTTATTGCAGTAATTACATTATATCTCTAGACCCTCGGTATCCTCTTGCTATAGCCATGAAGAGAAGCTGTTTTATCTTCTAGTAATATTGACATGAGGGTCATTTTTTTTTTAATCTGTTCACTTCTTTTAGGAAGAACACATCCAGACTATACCTGAAAAATTTCAGTTCTCTGAGAGAAACATATATCGCTTGAGGTATTACGGAAGTTGCAGCATCTTCCTCAGCATCTTCCTTCCCAACACTGCACATTTCCTTAGTTGCTCTAAAATATATACTCCGAAGTCCTTACCCCATGTCTACTTACAATGACTCACCATCTGAACCTTGAAGAATGGGAAGAATTTTAGGTAGAAATGTGGAAGAGGGGGGAATTAAGCTTGAGAAATAACGTGAGCTAAAATGCGAAGACAGGAGAGTTGCAATGAGCATTCATGTGGAGACCAGGGGGCAGCCAGCAGGCCAAGGCTGGCAAGCTTCTCAGACTGACAAGAGTGGCAAATTAGTGCAAAATAAAAACAAGAGTAGCTGCAGCAAGGCCTCAAACTCCTCGTTTAAAATTTTGTTTCAGGGGTGCCTGGGTGGCTCAGTGGGTTAAAGCCTCTGCCTTCGGCTCAGGTCATGGTCTCAGGGTCCTGGGATCGAGCCCCACATCAGGCTTTCTGCTCGGCGGGGAGCCTGCTTCCCCCTCTTTCTGCCTGCCTCTCTGCCTACTTGTGATCTCTCTCTCTGTCAAATAAATAAATAAAATCTTTAAAAATAAATAAATACAATAAAATAAAATAAAATTTTGTTTCAGTCGCCAGATACTGAAATGGCATTTGCTATGGTACTTCTTAAAAAGTACATTACAGTGACAGGAACTGAATCACGTAATTTTAGGTTTGGGAAGGGTGTAATGAATGAATTCATATATACCATCCAGAATAGTAAAGATTTCTAATTTTCATGATTGTATCATCTCATACTTATATAATATCTGAATTGTTCCAGAACATTAACCTCTTTTGTCTCTTATTCTTATGGCTCTGATCTCACAGTGGCTCACTAAAACTCCACCAGTCTGAGACACCCGTCCGTGTGTTGAGGCAGGGAGCATGGAAAGGCCCCCATCTCTGTTCCCAGTGCGCCAAAAAGGTGGGGCGACTTGTGGGCCCAGGACAATGTTAGAGATACAATGGGGAATAGAGGTCCAGTCTCCTAACACCCTCCTCTATGCTCTACCCACCATATCACACGGCTTTACCATACAGTTGACATTTCTAACATGAAATGTTATAAGAAAGAATAATAATAAAGTGCCATGTTGGACAAATACCCTATGGTCTTGCTTAATGGCCGAACTTCTAGTAGCTGAGCTCCTGTCTCGATGTGATAAAGCTGGCTCTCGGCTCTCGCAGCTGCTGCTTTGGGTTTGGTTCCCTCCTGACTTGTAGCTGATAGAAGTCTTATCTCGCAAAAGCAAACTCTTACAAGGACACACCCTACCTATAAAATGCCTTAAATAGTTTCCAAGTCAGAAAACTAAATTTTCTAAGTGCTCTAGTTTGTTCTGTTTTGTTTTTCTTTTTGGCATTGTGATGACCATGAAAACTGATTGATAAATTTATCTGTGGAAGTTTTCCACAGCTAATTTGTGGTCACACAGGGACAAAAGCTCACATCTCCTGACTTCCAACTCAGTGTCTCTTCGGCCAGCCCCTCTTGTTTTATACAGAATGAATGTATAAATGGGGATCGTGCCTGTTCCCCCCCCCCAAAAAAATTATCTGGAGGACACTATTGCTGTGAAGCAATATTTTAAAGGAAATATTCAGTTTTGCTCTTGAACCGCAGGATTGACAAACTCAATCTGGATTGAGTCAGATGTCCATCCGGTCTGTTGTCATTCATTTTTCTTTTTTTGGAAGGGTTTTAGGAAGCTAAAATAGCCAATTACAACTTAGAAAAGTTGAGCTTCCTAAAGAATAAAGTAGCCATTGTGATGACATTTGAGCCTAGTGTTTTGAATAGCCCTCAATGTTTGAACCCTCTACTCAAGAGCTCATAAAGAAAGGGGCAGCTTGTTAACTGGTACATTTCGTGGGCGAGGTGTCCAAGGCAATGACCCAGTTTCTGCTCATCCACGGAGTGGCCTGCTCTGGCAGCTCCCATGCAGCCAGGTGGTCACACTTCTGCCTTCCTTCACTCGATAGAGAAACAGCTCCTTATTGAGTCCTCATTGTGAACTAGGATGACAACAGCTTCCCTCAAGGAACCTTGAACATGACCACCTGGTTCTGGACTGCCCAGCGGCTGGCCATTCTCATCGTCCCAAATCATTGTCGAGGCAGCAGGGATAGAGAGAAAAATCAGCATATAATCTCAGCCACCGTACTTTCTTCAGTCCAGATAGAAAGAAAGCAAGGGATATTTACCTCCGCTCTCCCAGTGAGAAAGGACATCAGAGTTCCAGTCCTGACTTTGCCACTAACTGGTTGAGGATCTGACTAGATCACTGAACTTATCAATTTCTTGCTTGTAATATGAGAGTAATGGAACAGATATCCTCTAAGGAACTTCCCTAGTCCAACATCACAGACATTAGTATGGTTGAGATAATAATCTTTGTATTTAACACATTGCCTATTCACTACATTCTGGGTATCCTCTCGCCATCTTCAAAACAATTACCTGAGTGCATATTATTATCTATTAATCATTAATTGTAGAGAAAAACAAAGATCAGAAACATTGCCTAACTTGCTTAAGATACTCAGGTGATAAATGGCAGAGCTGGGTTTTGAATTCAGATCTACTTGACTGCAGAATTGTCTGTAAAGGTCTACCATGATCTAGGCAGAGTAAAAAGAAAGAGAGCACCAAATAAGCTGCTTCCAGAGATCAAATTCTCAACAAATTATGCAACAACTCTCAAGCAAGCCTTCACTTACGGCAAAGCAGGGCTAACTAAAAAGATATAAAAATAATAATTCACCTTGTGCATTACCTGAGATGGGAGGGCTGTACCTCTACCACGGAAGTGTAGGGTGTCTAGAATGGATGTAGCCACATTATGGAAAGACAGATGTTTCTGGTTAGTAACAACTCGTTAGCTGAAATTTCACTTTTTTGAGCCAAGCATCTTCCAATCCAGTTACTACTGCCTGCTCCACATCCTCAGAACCAGAGAGGATTTCACACACTGTAGGTGCGCCAGCTTTGTTTAAACTCCCTGCATGCATTAGGTTTAATGTTAAAGAAGTTAGTTAGGCTGGATGAGAAAAATTCTAATTAAAAGTGAAAATTAAAAAAAAAAAAATTAAAAAAAAAATAAAAGTGAAAATTTTATCCCAAAGTTCTCACACCACCGGTTGAATGATGACAGAGAACAACAATAGAAACTAGATCGGTATTCCCAATCCTGACCCCATATTAGAATTATGTGGGATACGCAGGCATGAGATTCCAGTGTGTTGCCAGCAGTGAGAGCCATTGCTCCAGACTGAATTCACACGTAAAACTTCATTTTCCAGCGTTTTGAGATCCATCCTTACATTTTCTAAGGTTCTTACAACCCCCTTATCTAGAGCTTGAACAAATTCAGAAAATGATTGGATATTAGCCTGAGTTGCTTGAGAAATAATAATGTTCACCATTTGTCATACTAAATGATGGCATTGCTTGTAGTTTTGTCTTAGAAAACTCCTCTCCCCCATATTTTGATTTAACTTTATGCATTTTCCAAAGGTAAATTCCTTGGTGTGTGAAACAGACAGAGTGGAATGGCTCGGATGAAATGTGGGTAGTAGGCCCGGAGCCTCACACCCTGTGTCCACGGCCAGCTGAGAGCAGCTCCAAGGAACTCCATAAGAACTTAGTTGGGAAATCCTCAGTCTAACACTGAGTTTTCAAATTGCAGAATGACATCCCTTGTGGAAGAGTTGGTAGACTTCTGCATAGGGATAAATAATAAATATTTTAGGCTTTATGGGTCACATGGCTTTATGGGTCACACTCTGTTACAACTCTTTACCTCTGTCTTTACAGTGTGAAACCAGCCACAGACAATACAGAAGTCAAAGCATAAATAAGTAAATATGGCTTTGTTCCAATAATTTTTTTATGGACACTAACATTTTACTTTATTTTATTTTATTTTATTTTTCTTAAGATTTTATTTATTTATTTGACAGAGAGAAGGAGATCACAAGTAGGCAGAGAGGCAGGCAGAGAGAGGGGGGAAGCAGACTCCCTGCTGAGCAGAGAGCCCGACGTGGGGCTCGATCCCAGGACCCTGAGATCATGACCTGAGCCAAAGGCAGAGGCTTTAACCGACTGACCCACCCAGACACCCCTGAAGCATATTTTAATTAAGACAATAACAGGACATGTAAAATGCCTCTTCAAAAAGGAAACACATAAATTTATCTAAAGTTTCTTTCAGAACTTTTTTCAACTCTTCGGAGGATGTAAGATAAGACTCAGTAGAAAAACATGATATATTCCCATTTCAGAGATTTACTATTACAAAATTTTTTCTTTGCTATGAGCTAATTTATTCATTTAATTCCATCATTCATTCTATTCTCACCAAATAACATGGGAATACTTTTATGTTGCCTAAGGGGTAACTTTCCCAAATGATTCTGAAACTCATCTGGAGGAACAAACAAAAACTTCTGACTTCCGGTCAAGGCAAATTAGCTTGTTGCAGACCAAGAAGCTTCCTGTCCATGATACGTAGAAGAGCTGAGCCAATGGAAAGCATCCAGGGAGGGCATCAGAGCCTACCAGGACAGCAGGCTCTGGAGCTAGAGGGGAGGTGCAGATGGGTGGGCGGGATGTTGGTCATCAGCTCTCCCCTGAAGACATTCGTCTATTTGCAAGTGAGACCTGCAAGGCTGTGAAACTTGTGAGAGAGTTTAATAGTTCACAGAACAAGGGGTTCAGGGCCCACTGAGGACGAGAAGCCACAAGGAACACTGCAGATGTTAAGTTGGGCTCCCCTAAACGCTACTCCCTAGAAATAGGGGTGAACAGAAAGAGAGCTTTCCAAAAGACGGAATGCTGGCTGCAGCTCTCGGAGGCTTGGTTGCTAAGTAGGTTAAGATGTTTCTTCTCCAGTAACTGCCCCACCAGAAGCCAGGATCTAAGCTGGCTCTGGTTTGCTTGCCCTCACTCACCTCACCCCAAATCTGACTCTGATGGATCCCGGCTCTATTTACAATTATGATATTTTATTCACCATTGATTTTTTGAATTCATCTTGAGTTTAAAAAAAAAAATATTTCATTAAGGTATTTATCTTGATAGCTTAAGGTTTTGGTGCCCCCTTCAATTTGGTCCTGAGGTGACAAGTTCACTTGCCCCACCCTAATCCCAGCCTTGAGTTCTACTCTTCAAATCAGTGAATTCCATTGCATGCAAACTACATTTTAGTAAAGCTGTTAAAAAATAACACAGAGAAACAGTTTCTTTTCACTAGCAATCAAGGAAATCAAAGTCAAAACATAAATACACCATGTTGTTCATTTAACCTTTATCTCAGATAAAGACTTTTGGGATGCAATTTGACAAGAAGGTACTGAGACAGATGCCCTCAAAATCTCGTGATGGGTATATACTTTGACATAACTTTTGGGGGGGGCGAATTTAGCAGTATTCATCAAGACCTTTAAAATGTACATATTCTGACACAAAAATGAGTCTACAAGATGTCTGTCTCAGCATTGTTTAAGTATTAAGGAGGGCACTTGTGATGAGCACTGGGTGTTACAAGAAAGGGGTGAATGACTAAATTCTACTCATGAAAATAATATTACCCTGTATGTCAGCTAACTAGAATTTATCGACTTATTTATTTATTTAAGGTTTTATTTATTTATTTGACAGAAATTGGGAGAGAGAGGGAGAGAAAGCACAAGCGGGGGAGCAGCAGAGGGAGAGGGAGAAGCAAGCTCCCCACTGAGCAGGGAGCCCGATGCGGGGCTAGATCCCAGGACCTCGGGATCATGACCTGAGCCATAGGCAGACGCTTAACTGACTGAACCACCCAGGCGCCCCAAGCTAACTAGAATTTAAATAAAAACCTAAACAAACAAACAAAAGACTGTAAAGTAGAAACAACCTAAATATTTGAAACATGGTTATAGGTTAAATAAACTATGATTATGCATCAGATGTAATACTGTGAAGCCATTAAAATGTTTTATAAGTGTTATTGACTAATACCAAAACACTTGGTTATTGGTTACTATATTATATATATGTCATATATATAATATAATTTGTTATATTAATATAATATAAATAGAAAAGGTAATATAATTTATAATTAATATAATATAATATTAATATATAATACTATATAATATATAATATTATATTGGTTATTATATACAAAAGATGCTCTTATGTGAGGAAAAGTCAGGTTTCAGAATATTATGTGGAGTAGTTTTTTAAAGTATATATTTATAAACATACCCAGAAAAAAATTTGTGGAATATTCGTACCAAAATGTCAACAGTGCTTATTTCTGAATAGCAGATTAGGAATGAGGAAGGAAGTAGAACTTCCTCAAGAGAGTAGAACTTCCTCTCTTGAGGAAGGAAGTAGAACAAGTTCGTTAAGGCTGAGG
>CM052899.1:70126302-70166427 GCA_028534135.1 Potos flavus | reverse complement strand
TCTGGGGGCTGGTGTCCTGCCTGGGGACTGAGAGAAGAATATACAATGTTTTATGATTGGGGCTTGTGAAGTTTTTACAGTCATTTACTTTTCTGAGACAGGCATGGGCCAGAACACTCCCTGAGTCCCATGATGTGATAGAAGTCTCTTAGTGAGTAAAGCATCCTAAGGTTCTATATGCTGCCCCTTTCCTGATACTCTCAGCTGCTGGAATGTGGCAGCTGGCAGCTTGGGGCTATGCATCATAACAGATGGGTATGAGTTGTGTATCATAACAGAAACAAACTCTATAAAAAATGGAAAACTTGGGGTGCCTGGGTGGCTCAGTGGGTTAAAGCCTCTGCCTTCGGCTCAGGTCATGATCTCAGGGTCCTGGGATCGAGCCCCGCATCGGGCTCTCTGCTCAGCAGGGAGCCTGCTTCCCCCTCTCTCTCTGCCTGCCTCTCTGCCTACTTGTGATCTCTCTCTGTGTCAAATAAATAGATAAAATCTTTAAAAAAAAAAAAAGGAAAACTTATTAAGGATGGTTTATCTCATCTGTTCACCAACAATTCTTGCTTTTTTTCCCAAGACCAGATCCCTGAAATTGGTTTCACCAGACATTGTAACCAAGTTTATTTGAGTAGTAATAACCACAATGAAATGCATCTCCCAGGATCTTGGTTTTCTTGTTAATCTTTGTCAGCATCGCTTCATGATAGAGGCCTCTTAGAAAGCAGAGATTTGTTCAGTTTGCTTTTAAATGATTTTTAAACTCTTCCTAATTACATTTTATCGATTCTCTTTGCAGAAAATTTAAAAAGCACCAAAAAACAAGAAAAAAAAAGTTACCTACAATTCCAACACTCGGAGATAACCCCGGGATGTTTCTTCTCAGGCCTTTTGCTTTAGTTTCCATCTAGGTCATGTATCACAGAAGACCACACAAATAGGTACTAATTAAACATGCAGAAATAATGATGATGGCCAGAAATCGATTATATACCTGCTTTCGTTGGTAACTTACTTTCTGATTCACCACGCGCAGTACCAGCATTCTTTTGAGTAGAAAAATAACCTATAAAGACACATTGGGGAAATCACTTAAAATGTGCCTCCCAAATTGGTTCTTAGGTGTATTCAATAATCCTCTAGAAACCAAAGTAAAAAAAAATACATCAAAAGAATGTTAAATCTGGTTTCCCAATTTAAAATTAGTATGTGTCAGGTTTTTTTAAAAGATTTATTTATTGATAAATAAATAAGCCAAAACCAAGAGTAGGACACTTAACCACCTAGGCATCCCAAATGTGTGTCAGTTTTGAGATACCATCTCTTCTTTGCCCTCTCTTAAGGATCCTTCCCCAGGCATTCATAGTGGGGTTCTTTCTAAAAACCCAATTCCACACCAAGCTAATGAGATTCAGAGGTTTGAGGACTACACTGCATATCATCTCAGGCTGAGCTTTGAGAAGTCACTGAGGTTTAGATGGAAGGCATTTTAGGTACTATTTGTTGTATATAGGCACAAGGAAACTGAGGATGGATTGATTCTCCACAGTTAAACTAGTCTGCAGCAAAATTCTGGCCATTTGTCATCGCTGCAACTACTATTTATTGAGTGCTTACTTTGTGCCTAGCAATGTGTGGGATGAAGAAGTAAAGACGCAGGTTTCAGGTCCCTGAAACCCAGCTCAGAACGCTTTCCTATAACTTCTACATGGGCAGAAAGACACTCTTCGATCACCGAAGAGAAGGAGATGCCTTGTTTCTTCACCTAGTCATTCTAAGCATGTGCTTTGCAAACTGATGAACCTGAAGACTACATAGTAAGATGCTCAGGGTATCAACATTCATCTACACGGAGCTCTCATTTTGTCTAAACAAACTAAAACAAATATTCCTTCCTTTCCTCTCCTCCCTCCCTTTCCCTCTTCCTCCCTCCCTTTACCTGCTTCCTTGTTGATTCAACCAAGATCCCACTACACGTCAAGAGCTGTGCTCGATTCTGGAGATACACTAGTGAATAAAACAGCCATAGTACCTGTGTCTTTGGATCTTCCAATTAAATCAGTGTATTATGCGAAGAGAGTTTGACTTCTTCTTTGCCAATTTGAATAACTTTTATTTCTTTTTGTTGTCTGATTGCTGTTGCTAGGACTTCTAGTACTATGTTAAAAAACAGTGGTGAGAGCGGGCATCCTTGTCGTGTTCATGATCTCAATGGGAAGGCTCTCAGATTTTCCCCATGGAGGACATTAGGAGGAGGAAAGGAAAAGTGAAGGGGGGAAATCGGAGGGGCAGATGAGCCATGAGAGACTGTGGACTCTGAGAAACAAACTGAAGGTGTTGGAAGGGAGGGGGTGGGAGGAAGGATGAACCTGGTGGTGGGTATTGGGGAGGGCATGTATTGCATGCAGCAATGGGTGTGGTGCATGAACAATGAATCTTGGAACACTGCATCAAAAACTAATGATGTATTTTATGATGACTAACATAACACAATAAAAAAAATAAAAAGGCAATTTTGACATAAACGGTCCAGAAACATAAAAAAAAAAAAAATCAGTATATTATGGACTAGAATGCAAATTTTGCATAAATTTTAAAGTAAAATCAGGAAACTTTAAGAGGCTCCTGGTTTATGACATCATTTGCTGGTCGGAGTATGGCAATTCTCTATTCTCAAATTTCTTCTTAGCGTCAGAATCTGATTTTCAAAGAAAAGCTTTGAACACACTAAGTTTTCTACCTGTGTAGAGCTTTAGCCCTTACTCTTCCCCCTACCTTCAATGCCTTGCCCCCAGATTTCTCAAGCTGGTTTTTTTTCGTGTTTCACTTCTCAGCATAAATGTCACTTACTCAGAGAAAAATTTCCTGTTACCCTTTTGGAAATCAGCCTGCTGCCTTACGTTTATCACCTTTCCCGGTTTAATTTTCTTTGTGTTATTTATCACTGTTCTTAACGTTAGCAGTTTACTTATTCGATTTAGTGTTGGTGTTCCCTCCCACTGTCTGCCCCCACCCACGCTGAGCAGACCCTCCCCAGGAGCTCACTGGTCTTACTGCTGTGGCCTCAGTGTCCAGCACTTGGCCCAAAGTGTTGAATGGGTACATGAATTCAGGGATCGGGAATCAAATAATCTCAAGAGAACTTACTCTCCATTTGGAGGATGACATCTGATAAATTAAGAATTAGAAATATTGGTTTTACCCTTAAGATTCCTAGGGAAAGAAGAACACTCTTCTCTCTTTTTCTCCCTAGCCAAAGATGTTTAACCAGCCTCACACTTTCCAGATTCTCCACTTCAGCTGCTTCGGGGGGAAGGGGAAAAGATCCTGCTCAAACACCTTTATATTATTCTATAAAGTAGTCACGTCCAGAGAAGTTCTTCAGAGGTTTTCAGAAAAGGCAAAGATGGTAGCAGCACTGGCGCCGAGGGCCCAGGGGTCCTTTGGAGTCACGTGGCCTTGATGATCTCTCATGAAGTTTTCATCCAAGGCCTTAGTACACCATCGCTTGAGCGGGTGTTGATATGAAGAATTTATTTCTTTTCCAAGAATCTTTTCCAAATATCCCACCCCACTCTTGCCACACACAAAAAATGGGTAATGCATCTAGTTGGATATTGAGTAGGCCCCCTTCCCTCTCTGAATGATGCAAAGAATACCTCTTCTCTCTTCCGCGTAAGAGCTCTACAAGTACTGGAATATGGTTAAATATTATAGCACCCCCTCTCTGCTTGTTCTCTCTTCATCAAGCTAACAGTCTTTATACTTTGCTACTTGAAAAAAATTAGAGCAATTTCATTAGTCTTCTGTTTTCCTGTAACTTTCCCGTATTCCTTGACTTCTCAGAAATCATCATCACATACCCAGGTTTGCTCCCTAGTCAATAATTACTATCATAGCTAAATTATTTATGAATTTGCTATTACTTCGTTGAGTCCTTATTTCGTTCCTGGGAGCTGGGTACCAACATTGCACACGTTTTACAGATGAAGACACTGAGGCAAAGAAAGGAAACTTTGCCTTAATATTCCCCAGCCTTTCAGATGTGGAAGCAGGTTTGAGACTAGTTTTGTCGGTTTCTCACGCCTGCATTTTAACCATTACACTATTTTATCCCCTAATATATCTTAGAAAATGCTGGATCCCTTCCCTGTCTCCTACAGAGTGCCCAGAAGATCCTTGATCCATGCTCCAATTTGAGTCAGAGTAATGTCTGGGAGATAAATACATTTTGAGTAGCTGCCTGCTTCTTATCTCTGTGCTGGGTGCTAGTATTTCTAACACATAAACACTGCATTGGAGGAGACATTAACCATACCACTCTCAGGAAGAGGCCAAAAATATTGCTAATTCAATACAACTTAATAATACTCCATATTATGATCTGAGGGTTGTGAGATCAAGCCTCGCATCGGGCTCAGGGCTGAGCATGGAGCATGCTTGGGATTCTCTCTCCCTCTCCCTCTCCCCTCCCTGCTCTCGCTCTCTCAAAATAAAAAAAAACTAAAAAAAAAAAAATAGGAGCACCTGGGTGGCTCAATCAGTTAAGCATCTGCCTTTGGCTCAGGTCATGATCCCAGGGTCCTGGGATCGAGCCCCATGTCAGGCTTCCTGCTCAGTGGGGATCCTGCTTTGCCCACTCCTCCCCTCTCTTTCTCTCTCTATCTCCCTCTTTCAAATAAATAAATAAAATCGTTAAAAATAATAAAATAGGGGCACCTAGGTGGCTCAGTTGGTTAAGCGACTGCCTTTGGCTCAAGTCATGATCCTGGAGTCCTGGGATCGAGTCCCACATTGGGCTCCCTGCTCAACGGGGAGTCTGCTTCTCACTCTGACCTTCTCCCCTCTCATGCTCTCTCTCTCTCATTCTCTCTCTCTCAAATAAATAAAACCTTTAAAAAAATTTTTAAAAATTAAAAAAATTTAAAAATTAAATAAATAAAAATGAATACTACCCCATGTTATTTCTTTATCTTAATGAATTGATTTTGACATTTTTATATCTCCCCAAACCACATAATACCTAAGCCAGTAAGACTTGCTTTTTCTTTTTCCTCCATCATACCTCAGTAACGGACCACAGAGTGGGAAACAACTCCCCCATGAATTCAGAGTCCGTGCTTGTAGCTTGTACTCTTTTGGCGGGAGAAGGAGGAAATTCGAATTTTTCAGAAAACTTTTTTGAAAAACTGAGGACCCAATATCCACCTTCATCAGTGACTCTTTAATTTAGAAGTTAAACACAAAGAAGGCAACAAATTTATTCAGGCGGAGATATTTCTTATACTATTAGATACAATTCTTTTCACTGTAGTTAGGCTCAGAACAGAAGCATGCTTTTCATAGTGGAAAACTCTGATCCAGCCATAACTACCGAGCGTCTGAGCACCGTAATCCAATTCCTTCCACCTTACCAGCTCAGTTCCAATAAAAATCCATTCACCAGACTGAGAACTTAGGGCAGGCAGTTTATATTTTAATCTATAATTTAATATCCAATATAACAGCATCGTGCTAAAAAAAAAATCCACTTACCCGAGAGTAGTAATATAATTACTATTTGTTTGTACATCCTGAGATCAGGAGAGGGCTCTCAGAAGTCAGCGTCGGGAAGCCACCAACGACAGACTGTTGTGGCGGCCAGTGGGCCCCCCCCTCCCAGGAGCTGCTATCTTTCAGACACACCTTTCTGAGGTAGCACTGATAGGCCTGGGAGGCATTTTAAATCATGTGAATTTGTCAAACATCTGTCAGCAAAGACACAGGGATAGCTGCTTAGCTGGCATTATTAAAGTGTTAAGTAAGGTCTTCACTGCGGGAGTTTGCTGCTACTTGTTAAATTTATTTGGCATAAATTAAGTGGGCATTGCAAGGCAGTGGTCTTCAGCAGCTGCCCAATTGGAACTTGAAGGCCTGAGACGGGGTCCCTGAAACAGGCTGGGGTGGCCATTAGGGAGCTAGAGACCTTCCTATGTTTCATGTAGAGATTCTCGCAGGCCAGGATGAAAGTGACTTCTTACGTGGGAACTGAATGTATTGGAGAACTTCCATTGCCATTGAGTGCTCTGAGGTTTGAAAGAACTCTCACACTCATGACAAGTCCCATAGTGATCTGAGAATACATGAGACGCAAGAAAATTTCAATTCAAACCAGCGTTTCAGTGCAATAGCTAGGACCCACGTGGCTGCAGTCAAGGTGTCGTCCTCTCCAAAATATGCCTCACCAAGTAAGCACAAGTGTGTGGCAGGACAATCATGCAAACATGCAAAAACAAAAGCAAATGACCCCAAAACCTTGTTGTAAAGCAGGTTAAAATAAGAGGTACAGCCGTCTGAGGAAGGGCTGTTTTAAAGGGAGGCAGAAAACAAAACAAAAGAACATGAATTAAATCTGAAACAGCTCAAAAGAAGGCGATTGGGTATGCTACCTAAATCTTCCTGTTAGAGCCATGAATATCTTTCTTGCTTGCCCCAGGAAATCGACTTGCTAAGTCAGCAATTTGTCAAATAAATTATATGTATATTTTTACCCAAAATGTGGTTTAAAAAACTATTTATGAAACTAATGGTTTGCAGCCGCAGGAAATGGAGCCACAGAGAGAGAGGGAAAAAAATCTTTTACTGGGGAAAAGATGGGGAAAAATGTTAGCTAACATCCCAGACAGGGGACTCAGAGGGGCAGAGAGGGCACTGAGATTCAGGCTTCAGGGGGGACTAGGACTGAGGGACAGAGAGGGGGACTCTGAGCGACAGTGCAAGAATGTTAAAACCCCAGAATCCTGGAGCCCCTCTGAAGATCCTGCCAATTCATACAAAGCAATTTTAGCAAAATTTACAAATAGTTAAATGTAACCAATATTTAGGAAACCAACAGCTTGCATAAATTTAGTGTTTGCTATGGTTGGATATCAGGTTGGGTTGCAGAAATTGTTCTTAGCAGACAGTCGAATAAAGGAGATTTATTTTGGATATTAATAAGAGCAATAAGATTATTTCACATGATTTCATATTTTTAAAGTGAAAACAATTAGCATGAGCCTTAAAAATGCTATCTCCCTTTGAAAGTAGGTAAATAGTCACTATCCTCACAATGGATTACTAGGCAGCTATTAAAACCATGTTTTCAAAAAATCAAATCAAATCATGTTTTCAAAACAGTTGATATGGAGACTTAGGATAAAAATGGAAAATGGCAAGATCCAAAGTTGTATATACAAAAATAAAATCCCATTTGATTCTTTTTCTCTTCTGTGCTTGTTACCTCTGCCTGGAACACACTCTCTTCTTACCTAATCTACTTCTATTCTGCTTAAGATCTCAATTTAAGAGTACTTCCTCCAGGAAGCCTTCTCTGACTTCCTAAGTCTGCATCAGGGGTCCTGTTCTTCTCTTATCATAGAGCTCACCATATTGCACTGCAGTCATCTTTGAGTCCTCCCTGGACTACGAATTCTAAGTGTGCATGCCCTGCCTGTGGCTATCTTACTTACCACTGAGTGCTTGGGGCACAATTGACAATCAATATTTGTCAAATCAATGAATGACAAATGAATACCGCACTGCAGAGGAAAGCAATTTCTCTTAGGCGATGTTGGGGAGCAGAAGTGAGTTTAGCTATCTATCTACCCATCTCATACGTCCTATCATAGCTTCAGGTTGCGCCCCGCCTAGAAGTCTCTCGCTAAGGCGGAACGAGAAAAAGGAAATCAGTCTAAACTCCATAGCATCTTCAGCCTGGACTGATTGGCCTCTGAGAACACTCTTCTTTAATGTGACCTCCTGCTTTCCTGGGGAATCACTTCATTAACAACTCTTGGAATTCCTGTAACACTTAAGCTAGTTCAGTTGTTTCCCTGCACGATTATTTCATTGTATTGGTAAATCTTGTCTCCCTTGTTCTACCTCCAGCACCTGGCAGAATACCCTACCGAGGCTGAGTGGCAGTCAGCAAATCGTCATCAGTCATCAGTGCTGGGCACCAGACCACATAGGCAGCTGCCTACCTGACATCAGGCCACAGGAAAATGGATGCTTTGCTCTCTTGGTCCCTGGGAAGGACTAGTCAGCTCTTACTAATGTGGGGAATGGGAATTGACCTTGGGTCAAGGATAGCTTTGTAGCTTCCTGCAGGCACACATGTTGACCCTGCCTGGCCTGATAAAAAACAGACAAAACCTATAGGGTTCTCAGCGTAGAAACGCGAGGCGAGCCCCGGCATTACACACAGGGTGCGTGGAAGCAGAACTACGCAGTGACCTCTAGTGGCACGTCCGCAAAATGGAAGGAAAAATGTGAGACCTGAAAATGCAACAGAAAAAAATACTCAGATTACACTTTTTCCTTCCATGCATTTCCCCAATCTTCTTTATATTCTTACTGAAACACATATTCTAGAGCACCACAAAACCCCACCTGTGAGATGCATCATGCAAATCTCTCAGACAAATTTACATACCTCTGGAAAATTTTGAGTCTATGCCTAAAGTAAAACAAGTACTTTTGAGATATTTCATCAAACATAGAAAACTTACCTCAGTTTCTTGGTATTGTATGTCTTTGTGCTATTTTTTTCTTGACGGTCAGTAGTTCAGAAGAAGGATGAATTACAATGTGGCAAAGGAGGAAAGTCAATTTCATCTGCCAACCCAGCTCCAACTTGTTTCACCATGGGAAGTATCCCTTTTTGTCAATTACTAATGTCCCAACTGTTTCAAGATCAGACTATGCCTGGAGATCAGACCATGCCTGTGGAGAAGTCTACTGTTTATGTTTTTCATGAAGAACCAAAGAGGGAGGGCAGATGTGGGAAAGTTGATACAATTAGTCTGTCCCCGTAGGAAGCCCCAGCCTGCTTTCTGCTTTGACCTTCTTTTGTTATCTTAGCATGCCAAAATTGAAAGAAACACAAATTTGACAAATCTGATGCTCAAAAAAACCCTATTAGAGAGGTAGAACAGATACAGGTTTCCCCTGCTACCCAAAGGCAGAGACTTCTCGTGAAACTTCATAAGCCCAATGGCATAAAGCAAAGAAGTGATTACCGTATTTATATAGAAACATATCTGAGCGTTTCCAGAACCCCCCAAAAAACTTCTCTTCGGTTTTTCTCATACCTTAGGACATATCTTGCTAACGGATGCACAAAAGAAGTGGAGATAAAGCACAGGTGCTCACAGACACACCTCAAGGCTCTGGCAGCCTGACGCTGAGATGCTGCTGAGCGTGGCTCCCAGGGAAGCAGCTTGGAGGGGCCGCTCTGGCTTTTCCGGTTTGTGCCGCCTCCATAATGGCTTGATGTAAAAACAGATGCTGAATGCTATTGTCACTTCTCATCTTTTTTCCCTAAAAGCAAAAATCCTCTTCGGATTTTAACTTTTTGGTTACCTGGAAACAGGTTCTAATGTAGGTCCTTCGTTGAAGCAGAGGGGTGCAACACGAACTTTCAAAAAGCAAGGGATACCTGGATTATCATTCTTATTTTATACATGAGAAAATCGGGAGGTAGATAAGAGATTGTAAATATATCCCTTAATTTGATCTGGCTCTAAGTGTCTTTTTAAGCCTGGTGATTTAGTTGCCAATATTTAGAAAGAGGTGTATTTTGATTAAAAATCTGGAAAGGATTTACCTATTTTTTAATTTTTTAATGGACATGAGGTATGTATTATACATATCAGGCATTTATTGGGAAGGGATTTAATGAAAAGTCCGTTCCCTCTTAAGGGTCAGAAAGATTTGCCAAGAGTGAGCTTTGCATTCCCACATAGACAGGATCCCTTGGAGCTGACAGAGGATTGGCTGTCTCTTGAGTCAGGTAGCTTTCTGGAGTTAGCCAGGTCCTTCCCCTGATGCTTGCGGCAGCCAGCTTACACTACGTTGTAATTGGGAGGAACCTCAAAGCCTCACTGTCTTCAGCAACATTGGTTCGTTTCCTGCTCATGTTACATTTTGTCCATGGGAAGGTTAGGGCTTCCAGGATCCAGACCGAAGGAGCAGCCCCCATTTGAAATCTGCTCTTCTTGTTACAGAGGGAAAAGAAAAATGACCAAAAAGGGCAACGGCTTTTAATGCTTCCACTCAGACACGGGACATGCCATTTTTGCTCACAGTTTATCGGCCAAAGCAAATCACAGGCCAAGCTGACATCAGTGGGGCAAGGAAGTATACTTCCTCCAAAGACAGGTCCTGCAAGTCATACGGCAATGGTGAGGCTATAGAACACACTTTCAGGAAAGGCAGTCGATGATTGAGAGCAATGATATAATCGACTATATCCATTTATACTCTCTGCCCAGCTATGTTCTGCATTTGAGTTTGTAAACCCAATTTAGATAGGAGATCTGTGTAAGACCTTCTAGACCTGAGATTTAATCCAGGTCCCCATTTCTTTTCTTTATAACCATATGGTGATGTGCTGCGTGTTGGAGGCATGCTGGGTAAACACCCAAGAAGTCAGAAATTCTCATCGCAACATGAGAATAGGCAGTGAACGAGTGCTCCAGGTTGGCTTGAATTCCATTGTGCTATCCTACTGGACTCAGGTATCAGGCACGATCTTTCCATGGAGGCTCAACAGGTCGTTTATTCTGCATCCATTCGATCATTCAACAAATGATTAGTGAGCACCTACCAGGCATTGTATCAAGTGCCGGAGATACAACCTTCAGTGACTCAGCTTCCCCCTTCAGGAACTTGCAGCTTACCTGGGGGACAAATAAGAAGGCCATTGCATTCTGGAGTGCCAGTTATATAATTGTGAGCAAAGGGCACTATGGGAGCACAAAGAGAGGCTCTGAACTCGAAATGAAAGCATTACGATGGGGAAACATCCAGTTATAGAATAAGTAATTCACAGAGATGAAAAGCACAGCATAAGAAATACAGTGAATAATACTGTAATAACGGGGGTGCCTGGGTGGCTCAGTTGGTTAAGCATCCGACTCTTGATTTTGGCTCAGGTCATGATCTCAGGGTTGTGGGATCAAGCCCAGGGTCGGGCTCAGTGCTCAGCAGGGAGTTGGCTTGTCCCTGTGTCCCTCCCCCGACTCGGTGCACATGCTCTCTTTCTCTTTAATAAACAAATAAGATCTAAAAAAAGTATCGTAACAGATGGTGACTACACTTATTATGGTGAGCACTGGGTAATGTACAGAATTGTCAAATCAATATGCTGTGCCACCTGAAACTAATATAGCATTGTATGTAAATTATACTTCGATAATAGATTTTTTAAAAAGGGAGGCTCCTAACTCAAACATCAGATTCTGGAAAGACTTTCCAGAGTAAGCAAATAGACACAGAGGATGAATAACAAAATCAAGGGAGAAGCAAGTACATTTTAGGCAGAGAAAACAGCATAAATAATGGTCTGGAATTGAGAGACAGCTCTGGGGTGGTTTGCAAAACTGAAATTCTAAAGACACTCACACAAGTGTGCACATTTACGCTTTTCAATGTCTAGGATGTCAATTCACTCTGCCCTTTACCTTTGGGTACATGAATCTGGCCCTCGTTCTCTACATAAAGAAATACTGGGGGAAGTGTATCAGCAAAAGATAGAAGACAAATATATAGTAACTTCTTATTTTTTACTGAGATGTAACATACACAAATTTTAAGTGTGCAATTTGATGGATCAGTTATATATACACACACACATGCATACATACATACACGTGCGTGTGTGTGAAACCAGCTCTCAGATGAGGATATAGAACATTCCTAGAGATTTCTCTCTTTCTCCTTCCCACTCTCTAGCCTGCAGCACTGAAGTAACCACAACTCTGACTTCTAACACTATTGATAGGTTTTGTCAATTCTTGAATTTCATATAAATCAAATGACATATTATAAACTCTTTCATGTCTGGATTGTTCCCTGCTTAACATAAAGTCCAAAAGATTCACTCAGTTTGCTGAGGAGACCTTTCTTTTGTATCACTGCGATTACCCAACTGACTCCGCACGCCTTACTGAAAAGATCGTCTATTCCCAACTTATCGTTCCTTCATTGAAGGTAATGTGTGCTTTTGCCTTCCAGCTGCTTTGAAGATTTTCCCTTTGTCTTAGATTTTTAGGGTTTTGGTTATGATATGTCTGCGTGTAATTGGGGGAAGGGGAATCTGAGCTGCTTAAATTTTTGAATTGATATTTTTAGCTGTTTTAGAACATCTTGACCATTATCCCTTCAAATATTTTCAAATACTGTCTCTCACTTTCCCCTCTGGGATTTCAGATACATATATATAAGATTTTTTAACTATTACTCATTTTACATATTTTTTTCCATTCCTTTTTTTCTTACTGTGCTTTAGTTTAGATATTATCTAATGACCTTTAATCCTGTCATCTGCTGTGTCTAGTCTGCTGTTAAATCTATATCATGAGGGGTGCCTGGGTGGCTCAGTCAGCTAATCATCTGACTCTTGATTTCGGCTCAGGTCAAGGTGTCAGGGTTGTGAGATCGAGCCCCATGACCAGCTCTGTGCCCAGCAGGGTGTCTGCTTGGGATTCTCTCTCTCTCCCTCCCCCTCTGCTCCTCTCCCCACTTGACTTTCTTTCCCTCTCTCTAAAATAAATAAATAAAATCCTTTAAAAAATAACCTAAATCATGAGTACTTTGATTCTGATATTGCATTTTTAATTCAGAATGTGCATTTGGTTCTTTTCATAGGTTCCAGTTCAGAGTTAAAATTCTACCTATTTTCATTTATTCTATGCACCTTTTACTTTGATTTCTTGAACATAACTAATCATAGTTATTCTAATGTTCTTGTCTGCTGACTCTAAAATCTGGACAGCGGTAGTTCAGCTTTTATCTTAGTTATTTTTATTATTGCAAAATGTGTAACATAAAATTTAACATTTTAACAATTTTCAAGCTTACATTTGAATGACATACTTAAGTGCATTCACACTGTTGTACAACCATCAGCTTTTGCTTTTAAAAATAATAATTTGGAAAAATAATAATAATAATTTGGGGGGTACATTTTCCTCCTCTTTCATGCCTAATATATATATTTCTTCCCCTGTAGGACATTGACCTTAGCTTTCTGGTTTCCCATCCATACAGGTTCAATGAAGATGTCCTGAGGAAGAGATTCACTGTGGTCCGTTGGAGGCTCTGCCCTCTGGCAGGAGTTAGTTCTGTTTTTCCAGTTTAGCTCCCCAGACTACTGTGCCATTCAGAATTCAGCAAGCGTCCTACGGGAGCAACAGGCTTTGTGGTTGGGGCTCCTCTAGTTCCCAATCTGTTATGCCAGCCCTGATTAACCACCAAAATCTCTGACAGTCCCCCCCCCCCCCATAGTGTGTTTCTGCTTGCAACCTATAAATGTTCCCATGGAAGAAACCAACAGACAGGTGAATTCTCCCAGGGAAAGAAAAGATTCCCTCCATGAGACTATGCAACTCCCTATTACCTCTCCTATCTGCAGAGGGTTATGAAGCCAACTGCAGAATGTTCCTGATAACGTTCTCATCTTTTTCCCCAATATGCCGAATTTGGAAGAGTAGTTGGATCATGTGTTTCAAATGTTAACGAGCAAAGACCAAGAGTCTTTTTTAGTGCTAGACTAACAATGTTTTAAAAACTTAAAAACTGGGGCATCTGAGTGGCTCAGTCGTTAAGCATCTGCCTTTGGATTGGGTCATGATCTCAGGGTCCTGGGATCAAGACCTGCATTGGGCTCCCTGCTCATTGGGAAGCATGCTTCTGCCTCTCACAATCCCCCTGCTTGTGTCCCCTCTCTCCTGTCTCTCTCTCTCTGTCTAATAAACAAATTAAAAAAAATCTTTAAAACTTAAAAACTAACCCAAAGAAACGTGATATTTTATAAAAATCTGGGATTATTCGTCCCAATATCCCTTGTATTTTTGTCTTTCTTGGCTGCACTCGTTGAGTCAGAGGACAGAAACTATGGGACTTGCTGTAGTAATAAATATAAGTGAGTTTCTATAGGCCCTCAGAGCCAGCCAAACCCCAAAAAAAGTGCATTTATTTTCGGTTATAAAACCTGAAAGTAGGATACTTATTACACTGTTACTCGTTGGCTTTGTCTGACAAATCCACGACATTAATGAAAAGCTATTGAATACTAACCAAGGATCAGGCATTGTACTAATTACTTCTTATGGGTAATATATTAATTCTCGTCATGATTCTATGAATTAACTACCATTTCCTTAGCGTGTGGTAGAGTCAGGATTTGAATCCAAGCAGTCTGTCACCAAGGCCCAAGTTTATATTCTGTAAACTATGTTCCCTCCTGCTATACTAGACCATGCAATGAAAGGTCAGTTAGCATGGCCTGGAAGGACAGGGACAGACCAAATACTAAAATTAGGCCAATGTTCCCTAGTTGCACACAGGGGTAGGTAAAGAGGCTTTAAATGGAGACTTCTCTGTGCCCTGAGACAGGTGCATACTGTTCAAAGGAGTGAACTTGACTCATTATGGCTGGGGAACAGAAAGTGAGAGGTGAAAATGACAAGAGATATGGCTAAAGATGGTGGTCAGTGAGATCATAAGCCATGTTAGGATTTGGGGTTTCATACCACGGACAACTGGTAAGCCACGCCGGGCTGTGCAGCAGCATGGGGCCATACTGTCCCCAGGATAGAGAACAGCTCCTAGGGAGTTAACTCTGCCGACAAGAGGGGTAAGAAGGCCTTAGCAGAAACTGAAGAATAGAAAAGCCAGGTGTTTGAATAAGGCAGCCCTCGAGGAGTTAGTTGAACTGACTCAACAACTATTTAGACCTCAATATTGAATGGTCTTGTGTTTTACTGGATAAGGGGAATGAGAGGCAGGCCATACGTTGCTTCCAAGCTTTCCAGCTTGCATGACTGGGTAAAGTGTGGTCCCATTTATAGAGATAGGGGATTCTGCAGGCAAACCAGCTTTGTGAAGGAAGATCGTGTGTTTCATTTGGATATGTTGAGTTTGAGATTTCTCTAGAAGATCCCAGTGGAGAGCTTAAGTAGGAAATGGACAGTTAAATTTGGCACTCAGAAGAGAAATCTGGACTAGAGACAGGGGTGCAGAGTTGTCACCCTATACGTGGAGAGAAGGGACCTGCTACTGGACAGGAGGCAAGGCAAAGTTTGTACTGTCTTTAGGCTGAGGGGACAGGTCCTAGAATGTTGCTAAGGCTTTCCCTCGGGAACTGGAGACATGGAGGTAACCTAAGTAAGGCCTATCGTGTCAAGCAAGCTCCAGGTTCCTGTAACATCCAGCTGAAACCTTATAAAAGACATTATTTTTCCTCAAAATTCACCCCTTTTCTTGGGATACTTTTCTCGCCTTCAGAGGTGGGCCCACAGACGACGTATATTTTATTACGTGACCATTAATTTTGGCCATAGCTGATTAGCTCACACATGACACCTGATCCAACCATCCAATTCCCCTCTGGAGAATATTTTATTGAGAAACACAGAGAAGTGGAAGTTAGAGGGTAAGCTCTATTAATGATGGTGTTCTCGGGTGAACATCAACAAAAACGTCCTGAGTTCCATGGAACTGCCAGGCCTCCCACCCTTTCTGACGCCTGGAGCCTGTGAGGTAGCCCAGTGTCTTTGCAATAAATTCTCTCATTCTAGGAAACCATTTTGAAGTGGGTTTGAAATACTTGGAACCAGGAGAATCTTAATGAAGACAGGCCTTGATGTGCCTAATTAAGGAATCATTACTGGAATGAGGCAAAGCTGAGGCTGAGCTGAACTGGCCAGGGACCAAGAGAGGCAGCTTCACCAGTGCCCATGAGGGGAGTGAAGACTGAGGTGACAGAGCTCCAATGACTGGAGGGCCCTTGTATGCGTGGCTAATCATATGGGATGTTGAACACAATCCAAATATGCCCCTTAGTCCTGCCTTGACACTCCCATAAGTAAGATGTGAGCCTCCACTGTCTCTTCCAGACAAACCCTGCTGGTTTTTTGTTTTTTAGGTTTTTTTTTTTTTTTTTACTATCTGTCTAGTGTAGAAGGGATTCAATTACCCTTTAGCCTTCAAACTATGCCAAAGGATGGTTTTGGCCTTCTGTGGCTTGGAGCAAACTCATATTGCACAAATCTGTTTCTCATTTATGTGGTTCAGCCAAAGAGCCGGGGCTGTTTTTTCCCTCATAGAATGTGACAGTATAGAAGGCCGGCATCCTCTTTATTCAGACATTCTGTTCAGATCCTGGACATAGGAGGGAAGGAGAAGAAATTACTGGAAAATTTCGATGTCTATCTTTATAGGACAAAAGCTCTCGGAACAAGAAATGATAGGAGAAGGCATTTTCAAACACACAATTACTGTGTTACTCGACTCACATTCTATTAGCCGGTATGATTTAATAAATGAGTCATATGGTAAATGTTTCTAATGCCTTAATACAAACATTGTGACTGATGCTCGATATAGTTTAAAAGTATATGCAAGAAAATACTGCGTCATAAGAAAGAAAACAGTTGCTGGAATGGGGTCTTACAGTAGCTTCTGTGGTGATTTAGGGATTTCCCTGTTTAAATTTTATAGATGATAGTGACTCCTCAAGATGCCATAGCTAATAGAACTATGTATATTCCACATGGTACTTTGAGTAGAGAGACTCGAACGCAGAACGATGCTTGAGCTGGTTCTTCCTAACCAGGCCCAGGAGAAACAGTCCTTTAACATCTTTCTCCTGGTTCCCCTGAGCTAATCTTTTTATTTACGTTTTTGTGTTTGTTTGTTTGTTTTTTTAATTTTAAGTTTTGACTTCCATTACTTGCCAGCATTGATTTACAGTAGAAGACACACATAGAAATTCGGGATCTGAGGCAGTGCCACGTCCGGGGACCTGGACGTCCAGATCCAGCAGGGGTCTTCTAATCAAAGCATCAGCATCTTTGTGGCATCCGTCTCTTTGTGTGGGGAGAAGTCAGAGGACTGAGGAGACAGCCCAGGAGGCCCCAGTGTCTGTGGAGGTGGTGTTTTTACTTTTGTTATTCGATCTTGGGAAGAAGCTCGCATGGCTGGTCATAGCTGTTGGGGGGCAGCAGTGCCTGAAGAGCATGGCTTGAAAGCAGGGCAAGTTGGTTGGACCTTGTTACACATCCTCCAACTGAACCAGATGATGCTTCGACCGTAAAGACCGGTTTATACATGTTGCTCCGAGGCCACGTCTCTATATCTTTTTAGGTCGTGCCACTCACCCCTTCCATCCTTCCTCAGTTTTAATCAGTCGAGGAGATTTTACTGGTTTTCACTTTCTGTAACTGGTCTTGAGAAACGAAGAGTATACGGACACGGTCTTTAAAAAATGACACAGTCCTGCGAGATTCTAATACATTCTCCTGGCAGGGAGAGGGTGTGTGTAGAGTGGTTGCTGAATACAGTACATCTCTTTGACAGTGTAAGCTCATAAAGCAGTATAGCCAGGAAATTTAATTTATACATTCAGAAGGTATTGCAGAATGTGCTACCCTTACTTGGATAATTGTGAAAACAGATGTCCAGAATTTCTCTTCACTCTGTTTTCCCTTATTTTGCAAACTTTATGTGGGCATTATTTATCGTATAAAGAGGGGAAAAAAGGAGAACTGTATATTTACCCTGTGAATGCAAAAACCATTAAAAAAATTTAAGTCTTTAGCAACAGCTTTCCGTGGACAGCCTTTAGTTGAGAGCTAGGACCTAAATACCTTATGGGAGATTAGAGGTTTTTGCTGCTGTGGGAACCGTAGGTCTTTATGTGTTTACAAAACAGAATTCCTCAGAACCTGGAAACTCTCAGCATATTCCTTTTCTCAAGCAGCATAAGCTTGCCTTAATGAACAAGAGCTATTATGCAGCTCATGTACCGCATTTTGGGTTACTCTTGGTTCCCTCCTCAGCCACAAGCCCTTCAAGGAATCTTGTGTGGTGCTTCTGCACGTCGTCGTCGTCAGAGTTCCCTGTGGAACTCATGTCTAGAGGACCATTTCTTAGAATTACCTGGCAATTTGACAATATGTATTGAAAACCATGCCGTGTTGCATATTTTTTGAACCAGAAATTGTCATTTCTGAGACTTTATTTTGATGCTATAATGCCGGTAGAGTTCAAAGAATTAGCTTCAAGGATAGGAGAAAAAAAAAATGGAAAACAACCTGAATAGTCAATCGTAGAGACATGTTTAAATCAATTATTGTGAAATATTAAATAGGCAGTAAAATAAATGTCATAGGAGGATATTTAATGGGATGGAAAGATATTCACAATATACTGTTGAGAATATAGTTGCAAAATAAGTGTCCTGTATGATCCTTTGTGGGGAATTACCTACTTTTGTATGTTGCTAGGAACCTGTATGTAAATGCACAGAAATGGGACGCTCTTAAATAATGGGATGTTTTTTCTCCTTTTGCTTCTGAAATATTCAGAATATTTCAGAAGCAATTTTCATTTACTAATAAGACAAATTAATTACAGTTAATTTATTTAAAGAATAGCTAGAAAAATTACAAAACAAATATATAATTTCTGATTTTGGGAGATCCCTCTTTTCTAGAAGAAAAAAAAAACCTGGTAAGTCTGTTCCCTATTTTGATCACTAGAGGTCACCAAAGTCATAAAGATTATTAGTAATTTCCACCCCCCCCCCCCTTTCCCCCACCCCATCACAGAGGGATGTTTCTGGCCTCTCCTGTTATGCAGTTTTTGAAGCATTTACTGGAAGACCTCTTGCTGCTTAGTCTTAAGGAGAGTAAACTGTTTGGACTAGTTTTTTCTAACATTAAATATTCCCTGAAACAGAGAGTCATCTATCTATGGGACTATTCAAAACAGATGGGTGTTTCTGTAGAATGTGATTTATTTCCTCCTCTGATACCAAAGGGCCTATTGGCTGATACCTGCTGAATGTGAGTTCTGAGCAACGTTGTTGAGATAGAACCACAGAACACCCAGCAGCAGCACACAGCGTTTCAAATGAAACAGCATGGACCATTTCAAGGAAAAAACGTTGTACCTTTACCGGTAACATGTGTGGTGTAGGAGGGCTCTAATGAAGCAGAACATTCAAGAACACCCATTGCATCTTTTGAATTACAGACCACACTACCTTTTCGCATGTTAATAATTCTGCATTTTTGGAATTCAACATAAGCCCAAGTCCCCAGACCCTAAAATTATGGAGAACTGGGGAAGATTTAGATTGGAATCTTGCAAACATTCAAAGAAACGGTCTCATTCCAAAGGGTGCATCAGGCAGCCGAAGATATGACAACTAATTTCAGTGTTCTTAGCATGCTCCAGGAATTCACATTTTAAAAGGAGGTTTCTGTGATTAAACTAGATGCGGCGTGTGGAGGGTGTATGTTTGTCAGGAAGTACAAGCAGTGGATGAAAATGCAGTAGGTGAGAAGCCTCTCACATTTTCAATGTTTCAGTTACTAATAGATAAGATAGTTACCTGGTCAAGTCGATGAGTCTGTGTTTGAATCAGCCTCCCAGAGAAAGTAAGCAAACCATTCTTTTCTATAAGAACTCCCAGTGCTCAGATACCTGACAAATTCAAGGTTAAGGTTTTGGTACAACCATAAACTAAGAGAATTCAAGCCAATATCAACGTGATACATTTCGCATTCAGGCTTGTTCTTTATTCAGTGGGCTTCATTTGCCTTTGATCTTGGTTAACTTTGAAGTATCCAAGGTTCCCACTTTCCATAAGTTTTTTTTTTTTTTGTAAGTTAAATCAGAGAGGCAGGCAAGGGAAATCTAAACCTTAAAAGAAGTGAAAACAACTAGACAGTTATATATTTTTACCACTTTGTTTAAAGGAGCACATCGCTGTACTTAAAACACTTGAGATCATTGCATTATTTATTAAGCTGTAAATAAAAGTCATATTTTCTGTTGCGTGTTCAGAGACACATGGGAAAACATGTTTTTGAGAACCAGTCGTAGGATTCGAGTGAAATAGTTTAGTTAGATGCAAAACTACAGATAGTAGTTAATGATGTCCTAAAAACTATTACCAAGAAATAGCTGTTAACTTAAAGGAAATATTTATATGGGAATTCTAATATTGCAGATCGTATATCTGAAAGCTGGCTGCTTTATGAAATTTCACAGACTATGTATTCTAAAGTCTATTAGATACCCAGTTTTGCATTTGTATAAAGTGATTCAGACCCATATCTCAAACACTCATTAATTTTACTTTACTCTTCTTATGCTTCAGATTTATGGGACTATTTTTTCTTGTTACGATAAAGGTAATTTTATTTAATGGTGAAGCCCATATATACAATCACATGATTATACATGCATCCGTGTGCGTGTGTGTAAGTTATCATCTGGCGCAAAAGTAGAATCAGTTATGTATTGTTTATAAAATTGTCTTAGAAGGTATTAAGAGAGAAAATTTCTTTTTTGAGAGGTATTGAAATTTAGCCCACCCAGATACTGTTTATCTCTTCTGTGCTACCTCACTCACCTAGTCCTTCTCCTTTGTCTAACTCTGCAAAGTGGAACTTTCCCCTATTAAAGAGAACCAGCACATTTCTATTATCCCAGGTCATTAGTGATGTCCTAGGGGCAGTTCATGTTACTATTTTGGCGCTAGTCCAGCAAGTAGCAAAGAGTGTGAGTTATCATTCAGGCCATCTAGAAGAGCTAAATTCTCTTTTGCATAAGTCTGATCCTGTCAAAATGCAAACCCGGTATAGTTATTGGACATCACTGAACAGTGATGCACATAAGAACTCGAATAATTGAATTACCCATGGGCTTGAGAATATTTTGGAGTGGAATAAACTCTTCATTTATCTGGAGACAAGAGGTCTCATTCCTATGTCAACTCATTACCTTCCCATGGACATCTGGAGGAAAACCAGAAAGGAATATATTCACTTGTCTTTAATTAGGAAGTTTAGGGAAGAAACTTTAAAGAAGGGAATTTAGAGATAGAATGGTGATGTCGATGAAAATGCATAAGCCTCTCTACTCATTTCCTAGATGAAAATTGTTGCTATAGAATGAGATATATGGTAGAAGCTAAGGCTTCCATGGCTTTGACTGCGTTCTTTGGGATGACACCGGGAAACACCTTATTAGGCTGGGTTGTCAGAAAGAGCATAGGGCCAGGAACTGGATTTTGGGTCTCAGTACTCTCAGCTTGAATCCTAAAGCTCTCTGATACTAGACAAGTTATTTAACTTCTTATCATACCAATTTATCATCTGTAAACTGGAAATAATACATATCTTGGAAGACTGTTAAGGAGACAAGGAGGATCTAAATGTAAAGCACTAACACAATGTCTAGCTTGTAGTAAATGTTTAATAAAAATTTATTTCCTTCCACGGAAAGTTGTAGGATTAAATAACTTAATATTTGTAAAAGAGCTTTGTAACCTACAAAATGCCAATCAGATGTCAGTCATTATTAATGTTATTTTTAAGCTGTATTTGATAAGCACTTGGTTCTTTTGGACAACTTCAGGCAATAAATATATGACCCAGAACTGACATCGGAATTCTAACAGATAATCCAAAACCAGATTTTAGAGAGTCTACATTTCCTCTCAATAAAAATCTTAAGTGATGTAACAAAGAACTAACTCTATTATTTGGAATAACTATATCTTCCTTCTCAACATCAAAACGCTCCAAAGGTAAGTAAGAAAATATGTAGGGTTGGGGTGGGGAGGGCTAAAGAACGAACGAAAAGAAGGAAAACAGAAGCAGTGGGACAATCTACCCTGTGGATGATTGAACGTGGCCTGAGCTCCTAATTACTTTAAAGAATGGAAAACCATTTTAAAAGGTAGTTTATTTTGAAAGAAACATCCATTTGACACCTACAAGTAAATACATATCACTAAATAGGTCTGGGAAAGGCTGAAAGTATACTTTTGAGGAGCGGGAGGCTATTCCGGAAGTTCCCACCCGTGTACAGGAAAAAGTTAAGTTGTGCAGATGAAGTCGTACGTCCATCCTGGCAAAAGCTGATGCCACTTGAGGGTTAGACCCTGAGAATTCAGTGCCCTCAGAGAAATATTGTTGTGTACCCCTGAGGGAACATTGAAAATAGAAACTGAGTATGTAAGTCACAAGAGCACAGACTATATACAGGCTTCTCTCCTCTGAGCAGGGAGCAATTGGAATTCGGTAAATCCAGGTTAATTCTCTGTGGGGATGTTTCTTCATAAATCAGGGTCTGAATGTACAGTGACTTGTTCACAGTCTCAGAAGATATCTTAGAAAAATCAAGGTCATAAGTCAATCTGATATGGAATTACTGAGCAATGAGTCACAAGAGAAGAAACAGCACCAAGGCCGAGAGAACTTGCTTTGGTGTTAAACCAGTCTGTTCCTGCCCCTTATTTTGTGACTTTGGCCAACTGGCTCAAACTATAAGCTTCAGTTTCTTCATCTAAAGAATGGGCGAGCCTGGTGGCAGGTATTGAGGAGGGCACGTATTGCATGGAGCACTGGGTGTGGTACATGAACAATGAATCTTGGAACACAAAAAATAAAATAAAAGTATTTGGGGGAAAAAAATAAAGGATGGAGATAATAATGATACATTTCAACATTGGTTTACAGATAAAATGAGAAAGCATATGTAAAATTTTTAGCACTGTGTCCAGCAAATAATAAGTAGCTGTGACAATGAATAATATTATTAATAAAAAACTCACAAAAATACTCCATCATGAGGATAGGGGCCTCCAACCAAGGGCCCTTTGTGGAAATATGTTAGGAATGCAGGGGCTGTCCTGAAGAATGTTCTGTGCTAATTTTAACTGAGAGTGAAAAATGACTGCTTAGATAACAAGAACCAAACAAAATGGGAATCATATTCTAATATGTTCTTTCAATGTCTCTTCAAATAATAGTGACATTAGACTAAGTAGAAACAGTCTCAACCTAGAAGATGCAACCCTTGAACTGTGGAGATGGTGTTTGTGCCCAGACAACTTAAAACATACTGTTTATTTTTAACTTTGGCTAAAATAAGGCATCATTTAAAAACATTTTTTTTTATTTTATTACATGCTAGTCAGCTAGAGGAGCTATGTTAAACATTCTATATTCCTGTAAATATCTATAAAATACATTCAAACTTGTACCTGATCTATATATAGTTCTTTTTGGTTACTTCAGCTGACAAAATTGATGACCCAGAATTGATATGGAATTTTCCCAGATATTCCAAAGACAGATTTAAGAGGGCATCCGTTTTGTTCCCAAGAAAAATTTTATAATAATTAATAAAGAATTAATTATTATTTGGAACAACTACCATCTTTTTTCCTCTGAATACCAAAATGCTCCAGAGTAGGTAACTGTTGAAAGACGTGAGGCAAATGATGCACCATCTTCACTCTGTTATATTTCTTTATTGTCTACACTTTACTCTGGAGCTGCCTGAGTTTGCCTCCAGTCCTGCAGCCTGTGCCAAGTGTATTGGGAAATCTACCTGTCGGCATGAGGGGATTTCCTAAGGGAAGGCCAAATAAAATCCCAACTAGAGTGAATGTTCTGAGAGGGGTAGAAGAAGGAATGATTTTCCCTCAGGGCAGGTTTTTCTCTTGACACTGCCAAGATTTGTTTCGGCAATACCCGAATCCTCTTGGATGGTTCACTGACATGGCCACTGAAAGCCACGCCTTGATGGGTGGGTATAATTTGTCCATGTGTTTGTTTGTTTGTTTTCTCATGAAAACAGTCATAGTCTTTGTTCAAAAAATATTAGCATCACAGTGTTCAGTAATATGGTCATAGAAGTAGAAGATAAAAGTAAGTGGTTACAGCAGAATAAAATCAAATTATCATTAGTGTTTCCAAGAGTAACAAATCCATTATGGCAACAGAGAGCCATGGGTAAGAGAAGATTGAAAATCAAGGCAAGGAAACAGTCTGGGAGATTTAACAAGATTTGCACTAAGGCAGTAGCAGTGGGGCCGGAAAGGGGAAAGGAATATACTCCTTAAAGACGAGAGACAGAGTGCTTGTGAGCAGTGAGATGGAAGAGTCCTAAGATGACTCTTGGGTTTCTGAACTGGTAGACTGTGACGGTGGTGGAGCTATTCCCTGGGGGAAAAAATACCCTCTGACCCTGCAATTGCGCTACTGGGTATTTACCCCAAAAATACAGATGTAGTAGGGAAAGAAAGGCCATCTGTACCCCAATGTTCATAGCAGCAATGGCCACAATCGCCAAACTGTGGAAGGAGCCGAGATGCCCTTCAACACACAAATGGATAAAGAAGATGTGGTCCATATATACAATGGAATATTACTCAGCCA
This sequence comes from Potos flavus, assembly GCA_028534135.1. NCBI lineage: Eukaryota > Metazoa > Chordata > Mammalia > Carnivora > Procyonidae > Potos > Potos flavus. The sequence goes on along the minus strand of CM052899.1, from coordinate 70,142,164 downwards.
CCAGAAAGGATGAATACCCAACTTTTGTATCAACATGGACGGGACTGGAGGAGATTATGCTGAGTGAAATAAGTCAAGCAGAGAGACTCAATTATCATATGGTCTCACTTACGTGTGGAGCATAAGGAATAACATGGAGGATATTAGGAGAAGGAAGGGAAAAGTGAGTTGGGGTAAATAGGAGGGGGAGACGAAGCATGAGAGACTGTGGACTCGGAAACAAACTGAGGGTTTTGGAGGGGAGGAGAGTGGGGAGATGGGTGAGCCTGGTGGTGGGTATTGAGGAGAGCACGTATTGCATGGAGCACTGGGTGTGGTGCATAAGCAATGAATCTTGGAACACTGGAAAAATAATTAAATTAAAAAAAAAAAACAGAAAGAGAACAAGCATGGAGGGAAAGTTAATGTGTTTGCATTGGATGGTTGAATCATCAGATATAACCAATAAGCAAATGGATATTAAGATCTACTTCTCTGGAATAGCACTTAAAATAAAAGGCAATCAAATAGAGAGCAGTGTACATCAAGAATATTTGGTGCTATAACAGATACGGTTCAGTCATGTCACGGACCTGCCTTTTGTGAGTCAAAATTTAAATTGATGGGGCTATTCACTAGCACAATAAATTTGGAGAACAATATATAAATATTAAAATCCTTGAAAGTATTAGCATTTTATTTAATAATTTTTACCTCTAGGAGTCTGTTCTAAGAAACTAATCACAGATATAGACAATGTGCAAAAAGATACATACTGCAATCATAAAGGTGCAAAAGAATCGAGCTCAACCTGAAATTCCAGTAATAGGGTTGTAAAATAAACCATGATAAATCTGTAAGGCAGAATCTTAGGCAACCACTAAAAATAGTTTTCTGGAAGAATCTTTAAAAATGTGAATACACTAGTTTTCTCTTGCTATACAACAAATTACACCAAAACATATTATTATCTTAAAACAACAAACATGTATTATCTCACCCAGTTTCTCAGGACTGGGAATCCGAGAGTGGCTTATCTGGTGGTTTTGGCTCAAGATTGAAGTTAGGCTCTTGGCCAGGACTGTGGTCTTCTTAAGGCTTGACTGGAGCTGGAGAAGCCATTTCCAAGCTCATGCACATGGTTATTAGAAGCTTTCTGGCTGTTGGCTAGAGGCTTCAGTGGGCTCTATCATAAGACTGCTCACAATATGGCAGCTGCTTGCCTGGGGGGTGAGGGGCAGGGGGTGGAGAGAAAGAGAGCAAGAGAGGGAAAGAACACTCGATCACAATCAATATGAAAGCTGAAATCATATGTAACCTAATCTGCCACTTCTGTTATACGCTGTTGATCACACAGACCAATCTTAGTACAATATGAGAGGCGGCTGTACAAAAATGTGAGTACCGGTAGGTAGAGATCACTGAGGGACACTGGAGGCCGACTACCAGAGTAGGACAGTGCTGATGCTAAAATATTAACTAAGCAAAATAAAGAATATAAAGAGACCTCAATTATTCAAAAAAATGCAGAGAAAGAAGACAATGTGAAGATATGGGAATATTAACAATGTGTGTCTCTGCTGCAGGACTACAACAATTTGTTTTATTGTCCTCTTTATAGGTTTTGATATTTCACACAACTGTTATAATTAGCATATATTTCATTCATTATATTCTTTACAAATGCCAAAAGCTCAGAAAATATATTGAGCTTTTAATATTATTTTTACACTGATTTGAAGATGTTCCAATAAAACTCAAGTCACTTACCAAAAATTATACTCAAGTATTGTAATTTTAGTTCAATTAGTTAAGCTTAAGATCAAGAGATTATACTTTGAGTTCTTTTTGAACAGCTCCATATATTTCCTCGAGAATTTTGTAGAAATTCAAATGTAATAACTAGGCTCCTCAGTTAATAACGATTAAGATTTGGGTGGCCCACTTTATCAAAGGTACTAAGTGCCTAGACTAGACAGTCTCTAAGCAAACTTCTAATTCTAAAATTCATTGATTTTAGCAGATATTTATTAAATACCTTGTAAGTAAAAGGCACAGTGCTTTCTTAGTCAACTGTACTACAATCCAAGATTCATGAGAAATCTAAAGGTGTTTTTGGAAAGAAAAGTTGGTGCAAATGTTTATTTTTTATTTGCACCATGAAATCTAGGCCCTGCCCCAACACATCAGAGGTTGGCATTTGGAGATCTAAAAAGCAATACAGAAGTTTTCTGCAGCATTTACAGATTTTCAATGGCTCTCTACATGAAGTGGGGCATATTTGTGGACTTATTTAGTCCTGAGAAGTGTCTGCAGATACCCCAACAAATGTCTTTCCTGGTGTTTTAGTGTTTACTGGTATTTCCTTTTGCAGGATATCCGCTCTGTTTGTCTTCCCGCATGAGAGAGTGCAGATGTTCCTGAAAACATCTTTGCAGGATTTACTTGAAGCAAGATGCTGAGAGAAGCAGCAAAACTTGAAGGGAGCTGTCAGGGTGAGAGAGAGGAAGGCAGCTGGGCAGGGTTTTCTAGGTTATGAGAGCATAACCTGTTGTCTAGGAAACAGCTTCACTTTTTTATGAGAGAGAATGAGCTATTGCTCTTACAGAGGCCAGAGATGTTCTAGCACACTTTCAAATTTTCAAAATCCAAATAAAATCCACGACACTCTTGGATATTCTGTTTATCTCACTGAGTTCATGAGATTACAATTTGGTGTTTCAATGGGTGAGTGTTTTAAAAAATGAAATTACTAGAACATTTCTCAGTGTCTGAGACATATTAGACCTGGAGGTAGAACAGGTAGGTCCAAGGAAAATGGAAGACCTGATTTGACTCCAAGCCCTAGTCAAAAGAGCTCTATAAATAGTTCTCAAAGTGCTACTCATATGATAAAGCCACCACCTCTCTGGAAAGGGGATTACAACCAGGACTCTAGGGTATAGGTGACTACAAGTGCACATTAAGTAAGTATTTAAGAACCTGTGATGTTTTGCACTCTTGAGAGTGACTGGACGCTTCTCCAAAGATGGGAAGCATTGAGTTTTTTTCTCAGGAAGCTAAGGACTTACTAGAGAGGGAGGCATGCTTTGAGGGTATTACTGTCAACTGACAAATTCATGTATATATACATGTATATACTGTGAGGATAAATGCATTCTGAAAGAATGGGGACTGTCCTCTCAAGATGGCACATAAAGTAATGCATACGAAGTAATTCAGATTGTAGTTTCTGGGCTGATACAGACCTGTTCCAATGGAAGCACAGTAGGGCTTATAAATATGTATTCATGCTAAACCAAACCCAACTCATATACCAAGGAATGCAGAAATGTCTTGGCCACGGTCAAGTCACAAGGCAGATGGAGAATCCATAAAGGTGAGTCTGAGAAGAAAAAAACCAACAAAACCACTGATCTCATCGCTCCTCAACAGTTTTCCAAAAGACAACAGCCTCCCCAGAGCTTAAATTAAATGAATGAATAATGAGCACAGACAGCATAAATTAGGGGAAAGGCCTACTTAGAATTTTGACCTTCAAACTGTGCTGCATAGCCATGAATTTCTGGCTTCTCCCAACCAAATCCCTCAATGTATAAACATGGCATGAATGATTAAGGAAGGGACCACTGATGGGTGGATGACTCTATCAACGCCCATCTCCTTTTAGAAAGACTGGTCACTCTCTCCTCCTCCTCATCATCATTGTGAAGCAAAGCCAGTACTCTGAGATGAGAAAAAGATGTTAGAAGTCATGAGATGGACGAGGCATGAAAGTTACACAGTTTGAGGAGGAATGGAAAAAGGAAAGAGGTCATTTTCCATTTACCACCCCCATGACGAGGTATAAAGGAGGAGTAATATTCATTGAATGTTTGCAATGTACTATTAACAGTAGCGATTTATGTGTATTACCTCACGTAAACCTCATAACCACTCAAAGAGAGCGGTCTCCTCATTTTGCAAATGAGACAAATCAGAGGTCAAATATGTTAATGATTTGCTAAAACTAATACCAGCTGTGAGTGGCGGACTTCAGTTTTGAATCATGTCTTTTTCCATGACTTTTCTGTTAAATCCTATCTGTTTCCACTTTCCCGTGCTTCTTTCCTCAGCAGTCCTGCATCCATTGCATGAACTGGCCAGTCTAGCACGGTCAAGTTGGAATCAGCTACTCTGCTCTTCTTTGGAAAGGTAAGGCTTGCTTTTAAGCCTGAGGACCTTACTTTTCCCCTGGGTATCCTAGTGAGTCATTCCTTCACTTCATTCTGTTCTCCACTCATCTGTCACCTCCCTAGAGAGATCTTCCTTGACTTCACCGTTGAATACATGACTTCTGTTATTTGCAATCACTTTTCTTTCCCTCCTTTTCTTCACAGCACTCGTCTCTATGTGAAATTATATATCTATCTGCATATTTGCTTATTTTTTGACTTATTTTTTGACTTATTTTTTGACTCTTACATTAAAACGTATGTATGCTTCATGGAGTCAGACACTTTGTTTTGTTCACTCCTGTATCTATAGAGCCTAAGTCTAAAATTTAAGAGGTGTTCTATACGTACTTGTTTGGTCAATGAATCAATGAGTGTGCTGCTATGACTATTTCATGATCAGCCTCAAATCTCCAATTCTAACTCCTACCCTTCCCTAATCCACTCCCCCTGCCATATTTAACTGAAATGCCAAGCCTCAAATTACTCATCACCTTGTTTAGCTGTAAAGTTTACTACTGATGGAGGTGAAGACAATTGTGGCACAGACGGCGGCATGTTGAGCAGAACCCACATTTCTCCCTCTACACTAAGGCATATGGCTCAGAGGTGGCTGCTCAGCCAAGGCTACAGTTTCCCAAACCTGCTCCTTGCATCTTGAGGCAGCCACACAATTAGTTTTCAATGATGGAATATGAAAAGAAGTTGTCTCAGAGTTGGCTTTTCAAGTAGCAAGTATGTCTTCTACATTTTTTCCTTTCCTCCAACTCAGTGCAGATGATCCTGTTAAGATCCCAAGGGTGGCAGACCTCAAAGATGGAAGGAGTGTGGGTCTCTGACTCACTATCTGGCAGAAAATCACCTGCTATCCTTAGGGGTAACACCGACATTTCAAATAATTGCAAATAAACTTCCATTAGATTAAGTCACTGCAAATTTAGGGTTTGCTTAAATAGCTGTTACCTATATTTAGAAATAGCTCAGTAAAATTTTAAGTGATGAGGATTTGGTGGAAATTTTGAAAGAGTTTTGCTGATGTTTTGGACTAGAGGAAATGTCAGAGATATTTGTATTTTTCTAGTTTTCAATGTAATCTCATAAAAGCAATCAATACAACTCTTTTTTAATTTTTATTTTTTTGGATATACAGGTCTCTATTTATTCAGAAGAGTTAAGTGAGAAGAATTTGTGGATAAAGACTTTTATAGGTAGTTGGAATTTTCTAATCAGCCAAACTGACTTTTGTCTTGATGATGTTATGTCTCGCACTTTCCTGGATTAAAGATGTATGAATGCCTTTCCCTGAAAGGTGGTTGAGGTCACTGGACTCAGCTGTTTGGGATACCCCCCAGGACCCCAGTTGTCAGTTAAATAAAGATAGTGTAGTAGATGCTCTACCTAATTTGTTTTGCTGCTACTTCTGTTATAAACCTTGAAAAGAAGTCTGTTAATTTTCTAATATTCATGGCTTGCCTTTCAATATAACAAATTATTACTCATCTTTGTGCAGATTAAGTAGGTCCATTGAGAAAGAAAACATTAATTTGGTAGATTCCCTTTGTTAATGTGTTAAGGGCTCTTTATGGGACAAGGATTTTCTCCCTGTCTCCTTATAAAGTTGTAGAGACAGGCAGAAAATATTCATACCAGCTCTGCTTTCTCTTTGTGAAATTCCTCACCACAAGCATTAACCTTCACTTACTCCCTGGTTTGAAAGGACAGCTAGTCTATGAATGGCTTATTATTATACTAATCTAGGTGGGTAAGTTGGCACAATATTCCTTCCCAGAATTAGACAAAATTTGTTTAATGTAGTTCCTTAACTAAGTAAATAAATAAATAAAAGGAGGGAGGGAAGGAAGGAAGGAAGGAAAAGAAGGAATGAAGGATGGAAGGAAGGAAGGAAGGAGGGAAGGAAGGAAGGAAAAAAGAAAAGGGGGGAGGAAGGAAGAAGGAAGGGAGGGAGGGAGAAAGGAAGAAAGGGAGGAAGGAAGGAAGGAAGAAAGGGAGGGAGAGAGGGAAATGTTTAAAAAGGAAATGAACTGGGCGTCCATATGCTTAATTTTGTCAGCTAGCAGGCTCATCTTTCATGATTACTACTTTGATAGTACAGGAGATATATCACAACTCTTTTCCTGAGCAATGTAAACTGAAGAGACAAAGCTATTTAAAACTTCTTATTGATATAAAATATATATATTGAAATGTGTATTTATCTTAAGTGTATTCTTGATGAATTTTTCCCAAACTGAAAGACTTCTGAAATTAGAATCTAGATCAAAAACAAGTCGTCAGAACCAAACTGTGCAATCCCTCAGATGTTCCTTTCGTCATAAGACTAACCATTATCCTGACTTCTAACAGCATAGCTTAGTTTTGCCTTTCTGTAATTTATACAAATGGAATCATACCGTAGGAACTCTTTTTTTTTGTCTGATTTCTCTTGCTGAATATTGTCTTGGAGGTTTACCCTATTGTTGCATATACTTTCAGACCATTCATTCTCACTGCTGTATAAAATTCCATTGAGTAGAGATGCCACAATTTATTTGTACACTCTATGGCTGATAGGCATCTGGATAGTATCCAGTTTGGTTTGGGGACATTATGAATAGTGCTGCTATGAACATTCCAGTTAAGTCTTTTGGGAAATCCAAGTATGTATTTTTGTTGAATATATATATATATATATATATATATATATATATATATATATATATATATTCCTAAAAGAATTAACCGATACAACTAAACAGTTTTACAAAGTGGGTACACCAATTCTCCCTACTACCAGCAGTGGATAAAGATCCAAGTTGCTTCATATCTTTGCCAATACTTGGAATTTTTTATCTTTACTGTTTTAACCAGTCTGGTGGGGGTTTAATGGCATTATATTGTGGTTGAATCAGTATTTTCTTGACAACTAATGAACGTGAGGATTTTTCCATATGTTTATTGGCCATTTGGATATCCTTTTTCATGAAGTACCTCTTTAAGTCTTTTAGCCCATTTCTCTATTAAGTTGTCTGACTATCTCTTATTGATTTGTAGGTGTTCTTTATACGCTCTAGTTAATAGTCCTTTGTGATAGATATATTGTAAATATCTTTATCCACCCTGTGAGTTGCCCTCTTAGTCTCTTAATGTTATCTTTTGATGAACAGAAGCTCTTAATTTTAATTAGACAGAACTATAAGGCAAGAATGATACTGTACTAAGCCTTGAAAAGAGGTGGTTTGATTCCATCTATAGAATTGGGGTTAGGATTCACAGCATTATTAGGCTGTATATCAAACTCCAAAAAGTCACTTAATATCTTTTTGCAACTTGCTCTTTCCAATCATTATGTTGGAAAGGCAGTAGCTGTTCCTAGGGGTCATGAGAATAAAGGGGAGGTTTTTGAAATCATACTACTGGCCAAGAATTCTCATCTGAAGATTTAAATAATGAAAATCTTAATGAAGATGATTGGAACAGTAAGGGTACTGTATAGTTTTCACTCAACTTGATATTAGCCACAACTCCTTCAGGAAAGTGTCAGTCTTTGGAAAATAATAAATCAGAAAATCAATTTCAATTTTTGACAGCACAGTGAGAATGGTAGTGAAAGGTACCATTTTAAGTCCAAAATTTACCTCTAAGACTCTTCTTAGGACCTGAGTTGGAAGATTCTGTAATCAGTGAGATTTTTAGTTAAGGAAAATCCGTACATGAAATAGTATTATAGTATTATTTTAGTGTCTAGAATTGGTTCAAATGCAACATAAGATTCATGTTGGAAAAAACAAATAAACAAGGCAAATTATAGCTCTCTATGCAATAACATAAATTAATGGACATATTCCCTGGAAAAATGGAATTTACTATGTGAAATCTTGTAAATAAGGCATATTTAAAAAAAAAATCCTGGCTGTAAAGTGATTTGGTGAAATGATTATTTTCCTCATAAGACAAAATAAATTCTTGTCATATTATTAAACATTTTACAACCTCAAAATGCTGTTTTATAGTGGCCCAGCCAGAATTTAGAATTAAAGCCGACTGTATTACGGTCTGGTCAGAGTTTAAGCAGAGGACATAATTTCTAGAATTTCTAGTTTCTAGAATAGTTTCTATGTTTCTAGAGGACATAGTTTCTGGTCAGAGTTTAAGCAGAGGACATAGTTTCTTTCAGTCTGGATATCAAGGATCATTCAGCAAGCCTCAGGTTTACTGTTTATGTGGGCTGCCTGCCCTATTCCCTGAAGAAAGGACCATTTACCCTAAATATCATTTGTGCCCTTTTTGTGCTTACATCAAATCAATTACAGGGAAATTTTGTTGTACACAAAGTCCTGGTACAAACGAACAAACAAATAAAAGTGTCGCAGGAAATACCTCCAATACTCATAGATGAGTAAAAACAAGATCGAAACGCTACTCTTTCAGATACCAAAGAATTTAAGAAGCTCTGGGTGTTTGCGTACTTTGTCAAAACACCAGCTCCTCAAAGATAGATCCAGTTTTATTCATCTCTGTGTCCTTCATTATTCCTGGCATATTGCTGTGTGGGAAACACACACACGATTTATACTCGCGGACTAAGTGAATGTTGGGTTTAACTTTTGAAAACTTAAAGTGTGCGTTCACAGATGTTGTCTCTTAGCCTTATTTTCTAAGTCCTCAGAACTTGGAAGATGGCTCCTCTAGTAGTAAATTTTTCTCTCTAGGTGTGTTCTTTTCCTTAAAAAAAAAATGCTGAAAAGAAAGGACTAAACCCCTCAAACCATTAAAAAGTTTTAAAGTATCAAATCTCCCCTCTAGGAATGTGTAAAGAGATAACTTAAGGACAGGCTAACACAATATTTTTTATGGGTTACATTTTCTCTAAATGTGATCTTGTTTTATTTTGAAATACAAATATTTTTTAAAGCATACACTATAAGCAACTGGAAAATTGGTTTTAAGCACATATGATATAAGATTTCACAAATGTTTAGGATCACGGCGTTATTTCCATGACTATGAGATTTCATAAACATCTTGGAGCAACTACTTATTGTTCAGCTCTCTTCCACGGAACCGATGTGGTTTATTAAATATGAAGACATTGTCTATCCATTACTGAGACAGCTACATTTCGTTGTATTCTAAATGAACATTTTGCACACAGATCTGTATAAAATGTAAATTTTTCTCTCTGATGATATATCTGCTTTAAGCGCATGTGCAGTTAGCGGTGTTTAGCTAACTTTCAGTCAGGCCTATGAAGGTAAACTGATATTACAGGCAAAATTGACTCTTTTCCATGTGTCGCATTTAGAACACTTGCTGTTCAAACTACCGAATTGATAGAATTTTCGCTGCCCATTCAGCCTAGTGCAATATTAATTCTGTTTACTTATCCTCAACATACAGCGGGATTAAAACTCGAAAAGAAAATCTCTCTTTCTTATTAGACTGTTGAAAAAAGAATCTCCTATTTTGTGATATCTGTTTCTAATTTGTCTTTGGGGAAAGGAATGCCAAATAGTTGCCTTGTTTCCCCCTTCAGACATTCAGAACCTCACCAAACTGCACTCAAACCAGGATGCACACCCCAACATGTGATATTTTTTTTCCTCAGGATCATAGTCAATAAATTTGATTAGTTTGTAAAGCATTCCAAGCCACTAGCCCACAAAGCAGGTTGAGCCAATACCTTCACTCATTCCCTGTTCCTTCTAGACCACCGGGGCTCTAGTTTGTATTTTTAAACCTGGGTTAAATTGTGGCATAACCACAAACCATTGTATGCTATTAACAGTGGGGTTCCAATGAATGACTGACAAACAAAATCTTAGCACACGAAGTCTACTTCTCTCAATGGTAAACACATGTTATTAATGAAACGTTTCTAACGGGCGCAGGCAGTTTGAAGTCGGGCTTGACTGACAAGACTGTATTTTGCTATCTGGGCTAAACAAACAAAATAAAGCCTTTTAAACCAGTATATTGGAAGAATATGTTTTGGTGGATCACAAAGGTATAATTTGCCATTCCAGATTCTGAACTTCACCTCCCCTCCTCCAAACTTGGTTTATAGTATAGTATTTTTCCAGGGTTCAAAGACAGCCAATAGTACCTGTATCTTCCTTAAGAAGATCTGGATGGTGTTCATTTCATCCCTTGGTCCAGCTTCGAAGAGAGCCACCCTGATGCACAAAGGACTCAATACAGGTACTACGTGGGTCGCTGCAGGAGAATCCAGGTGAGTATCTGTTTTAAATGCAGTTTGAAGACTTAGAATCTAGTTCCTCAGACAGAATTGCTACTGTAAGGTGGCGTGCTAAATAAAGAGCAGATGTGATTCAATCTCAACCTCCTCTAAGCTCACGAGGTAGGTGAGTGGAAACTTTGTCCACATCTATTGATGTTTTCCTTTATCAGTAACACTGGCTACTTAGTATGTAGGCATCCATGAAAATAGACAGTGAGTCTTTTGTGCAATTTTTCCAAATTCCTGTTTAACATAAAGGGATAGCAAACCCCAAACCAAATAAAACAACACTGGCAATGCATTTTAGATGTCTTTGAAACATTCCAATGTTTTGGACCACCAAACTCGAACCCACGATGGTTACATTTCATTTTGATCAAATTGGGCAGTGCTGCCTCAAGCTGGTTTGCATTTCTTCTCTTCCAATTTACCCTGACTCTGTGAGAGTAACCAGAGAATTATAGGAGAACAATGTACCGTTAATCTGTTCCGTAGAATTCTTTTGAAAGGGAATTGAGTAGTGAGGAAATGAGAGATGGGCACTAATTTCAGAGTGATACCAGTATTATCAAAACAGTTCCTAATATCAAATATTTCTAGGAGCGGATTATCACTGCCCCTAACGGCACCAAAGTAGCCCATCAAAGGTAAAAACGGTATACAAACTGCATATCCATGCTGCACATTATTCTTTTCTTTGAATTACCTGGGTTACTTTCCCCCACTGAACTGAGAAGTTAATGTCATAGGTACAGCCTGAAATTAAGCTGAGACAGTATACCTTAGAACAGCCGAAGGGCAATACCGAAGAAAAAAGTTTTGGATATTCACTAATGAACAAGTGAATCAATGGCTAAGTCTAGCCACTCCCGCTCATCCTTGTTCCACTCTTTGTTTCTTTTCTGGCCTCTATTCCACAGTGCCTTCTTCACAACCAAGAGCATCGCTTCCCTATTCTGCCTTCCAATTACTTGCCCAGTTAGGTTACTTGTGATCTGTGTGGTCTTCCTATTTGGCGCAAGGGTCCTTATTGTTAATTTCTTCTGGGGGACGGCACAGCCAGGAGCACAGGGCTTCTGGCGCCATTGTCTGGTGCCCACCATCTTCCCTTCTGCTCTCTGGTGGCCCTTCAGGGCCCCAACTTGCCAGGCAGACCCCCACCACTCTTCCTCACTAAAACTTTCCTATTTGCCATCCCTTTCTCTAAAGCTCTTACTGCTGGACTTAATAATCTAAAAATGCTCTGTCAGGCCAACATGATAATAGTTAACTCAAACCATCTTTCGTGTATTTCAAAATAGAATGCTTGGAAAGATCATGCCTTAAAATGCATTAATCGCTCATAATTGACAAGCATTGAAGATGATATTAAAGAGAAAAGGAAGGTTACTGGTTACCCCTCATGTCCTACCCCATGGCTGAATAGTTGCCCTGACTCTCTGTTAAATGCTGCTTGGAACCACTTAATCTTCTTTACCTGAATGCTTGATGTTCAGAGATTACACCTTACAGTTTGTTTACTTATATTGTCATTTATCAAGTAAAATAAAACGAGAAAGACTATTCTTTAGAGTTTGAATAAAGAAGCTTGGTCTATATTTGTTTTCACTCGTGGATAGAGAGAAATGAAGGATGCCTCCAACATATAATTTATAAGGAAGAATTAAAGAATTCTAGAATTTTATAGCTGGTAGGAAACTAAAGGAACTTAAGACATAATAACAGAATGAAGACTAGAACTCAAGCTCTTTTGGCCTTTCAATTCATTGTACTTATGTGGTATCATACATTGCAGCGAGAATTAGATTGCATGAATTTTATAACTGTATTACTTGTAACATATTTCATTAAAAGTGCTTAAGTTATTGGTAGCTTGGTTGATATGCACACACACACACACACACACACACACACAGACTTGGGGAATCAGAGACTTAACGTTAAACATACTTTCAATGTGTTCTTTTAGATTTGATATCCTCACAAGCTCCAGGTCAAGAAAATACTATTATATCATCATCTCAGTATTAGGAACCCAGCCACAGTACAACATCGATATCTGTTTCTTGGCTTAGTTTTTAAATTGGTGAGTGCTCGGTCATAAAATTAGTGCCTCAAAGATTTAGGAGTCTGGATGAGACAGATGTTCCTCCATGCATAATTCTCAGATCTTATTCTAAATAAGGCACTACAGCATCACTGAATATTTCATTCATTCATTCCATAAGTATTTATGAAGTATTTATTATTAGCCAGGTGTTGTGCTGGGCACTGAGGAACACAAAGCAGAATAAGACATTTCTGTCTATGGCAGTAACCATTCATCCTTACCAGTATCTGTGTTCTCCTCTTCTTTTGGGGCACACAGCTAGACTGCATTTTCCAGTCTCCTCTACCATGTTCATGCCAACAGAATGCAAGTGGAAGTGTCATGTGCCTCTTTTAGACCTTCCCCATAAATACATCCCATGTGTGATTCTCACCTCTCTCTCTTTCCATCTGCCACATAAATGAAGAGGACTCAAAGGACCTGGAATAGAGAGAGAGGAATCAGAAGAACACAGGAGCCTGGGTTCCTGTATGGCTGTGTAGTACAGAGATTCTTCCTGTTCCTGTCGTTGACATTGGAATATGATTAAACAAGAAATAAGTTTCATTGCATTAGGCCGCTAAGATGCTCTAACTGTTTTTTAGAGCGATTAGTCAACTATAAGTTTTGCTATATAACAAACACCCTCCAAATCTAGTGGCTTAGGACAAAAGCATTCTGTGTATCAGCGATTTGAACAGGGTCAGCTGGGATGGCCATCTCTTCTCCTCAAGGCACTGCTAGATTCCCTCATGGGTTCATGGTCAGTTTGCAAGTCAGGTGGAAGCTGGCCAGTACTAAAGGGCCTCTCTCATGAGTCCAGTGGCTGGTGCTGGCTGTTTGCTGAGCCATGTTTCAAGCATGCTAGCCTGGATGTCTTTGAGAGGAAAGGCAAGCTTCACTTTCTAAGCATCTTTAAAGCCTCTGCATGAATCATGTTTACCAGTGTTCCATTGCCCCAAACAAATCCTATAGCCAAGCTTGGAGTCAACATGGAAGAACTGCACAAGATGATGGATATGGAGAGGTGTGGTTCCCTGGGGGCTAGTAGTTTAACAATCACCACACCACACTTGATGAACACATTGCTCTTAGGAAGCTCAGAATTCTAAGAGAGAGAGATATAAATAATTACAATATTCTTATGAGGAGTGTTAGAACCAAAGCATGAAAAAAATGCTACGGGCGCACTAAAAAAGGGAATGGCTGACTGTGCTTAGCCTGGGCGTAATGGCAAAACTTACACATATAAGGTAATTTTGGTGCTGGGTGTTGATAGATGAGAGGATTTTGTTAGAAGTGTCAGGAGTACATGATCTGGTTGTGGAAAAGGAGGAAGGACAGTCTAGAAAGGGAGAGTAATAGTACACGAAAAAGCATGGAAGTCAGAAAGAATATGGCCTGTGGGGGAGTTCAGAGGAGTTTAATGGTACCGAGGTTTTAGCAGACAGTACTATGAAATGGGCTGCTCGTGTAAGTAGGGCCAGGTGGTGATAGAAGTTTATGCCAAGGAGTTAGGAATGAATTGGCAATGTTGGATCACTGAATATACTGATCAGCGTACTCATAATATTAGTGGTCAAGCAATTGGTGACATTGGAAGATGAACCTGAAGTAGAATTTGGTGGAACAATAAGGTGATCCTGCAGGCACAAGGAGAGAGAATGTATCTCAGTACACACACTTGGGAGCATAAGAAAGATTATTTTCTTAATTTTACTATAATTCAACATAATTTCTGTCTTATACCTCTATTCTACAGGGTGACAAAAAATTGGTCAGTCATTTAAGGGCTACCTCTTTACTTTAGAATTGTGTATAGGCTTTGCCGGGCTAACCCAGTACAAAGGAACCCAGGCCCCTCTGGGGCACATCCTCAGGCTCTGAAATGTCTAGCAGTTCTCTCTCTTACCTCCATGCTACTTGGGGATATATAGAGGTCCCTCTAGGGAACCTTGCCACAGAGGCCAGGGCAACTCTGTGAACCTATCTCTGGCCTTTTGTGTCTGGACATAGGGCAGTGTTTCTTGACTGGAGACTTTTGTCTTCCTGGGGCCGTACCCCAGAGATGGACACAAGTCTCTTTTGCTCCCAGATTCTACAGGCACATCTGAGAGCTTTATGGTTCATGAGAAATCGCTCAGAGATAGAGAAACAATTTCTTCTGTTCCAGCTACTATTGCTTCATAGTAAATCAGCTTAAAACTTAGCAGCTTAAATAACTTCTTATTATCTCATAGACTTTGATGGGTTGAGAATTGAGACAGGGCACAGCAGGTATGCTGGCTCTATTTGGCGATGTCTGGTCCTCAGCTCAGGAGACTAGTGGCTGTGGGCTGGAATTATCTGTAGATGCATTCACTCACTTGTCTGGAGCCTGGGTGGGGAGAGCTTGAAGACTAGGATTGCTGACTGGAGCTCCTACTATGGCCTCTCTATGTTGCTTGGCTTCCTCAGAGCATGGTGGCCTCGGGTTAGCCATGATTCTTACATGGCAGTTTCCGGCACTGAGAGCCCTCGTTTTAGAAAATAAGGTAGAAGCTGCATTACCTCTTATGGCCCACCATTAGAAGTCACACAAGTTACTTCTGCCATACTCTCGTGGTTGTAGAAATCAAAAGCCCATGCAGATTCAAAGCAAGGGGACCTGGATCCCTACTTCTCAATGGGAGGAGAGTGTCAAAGAATTTTGGAGCCATGTTTTAAAACCTCCCAACTGTTTCATAGCTTATCTCTGATGTTCATTTCCCCTTTCAGCCTGAGGATTTTGTTTGTCATTAGTCTGAAGGCCAGGGTGCGGTGAGGAATATTTGCTCTGACTCAGGAGGTCTTATCTAAAATATTTTATTCACACCAGGAGTCCTTTCCATTCATTGAGCTCTTGAGTATTTTGAAATTCAAAAGCCAGAAAAAGGCAGAAAGAACACTGCTTTTGTTTTCACATTCCTTCCGTGTGGTAGAAAAAAAAAAAAAAATCTATAGATAAACCTAACTACCTGAAGGGATGAAGGACCAAAGGGATGAGGGAAATACTCTATGTGAGGGGTGGGGTGGGGGGTGGGGGGGGGCTGTAGCCAGTTAATATTATCAAATTTTATCCTATATATTCATTTTTTATTCCATTCATTTAACATTTAAATGCTATTCCAGCAAACATGCAACAAAGCAAAACAAATAAACAAAATATTATTGCTCTTTTCTGATGATTTTACTAATAATAATTTTGCTGTATATATACACTTTTTTTCTCTCTTTCTCTTCTTATTTCTTATTTTGTTTTCTACAGTTAATTATTTTACATCATCTTCAATCCAATGGACACAATATCTGGGAAAATTCCAG
>CM052899.1:70062255-70125802 GCA_028534135.1 Potos flavus | reverse complement strand
TTGAGTTAGAACAAGAGTTTGAATAAAATCCAGCCCGAGTCAACTTCTAAAGAATGAAATTCAAATTTACAAAGCTTACTTGCAAGCCTGAAACAGCTAATTTATATATTTTTAACATTTGCCTTAAAAAGAAACATTGGTCTATAACTGTAAAATGCTAAGTCGAACACTCAGCAAAATCAAATTTCCACTGCTTCAAAATGTTTCCTTCAACAAGGGCTGGCAGCGGTGCCGTGGTGACAGTACAGGAAATACGGCACCGGGCTGCGAGGCAGGAATCCTGGGCATTAAGGAACTCTTGACCTTGAACAAGTCACTTCACTTCTCTAGGTGGAAAAGAAACTAGCTTATTAGATGGGATGCCTAAGGCATTAAACATATTAATTGCTATTTTCTTCTGACTTAAAGGTTGAAGAGTCTGAGTACAGGTAAGCCACTTGTCCCCAGTCAAATACTGAGTCAGTAGGCTAGGAATGGCCTGCATACCCCTGACTCCTTAAGGTGGAACTCTCTCTCTCTCTCTCTCCTCTAGTGCTTTCCAGAATTTGGCAGTAATTCTGACTGTGTTTACAGTCAGTGCCACCCAGAGACCAGCATCTTTGACTCTGGACCTCCTACCAAGGATCTTTACCATTATAGTAGGCTTGCCCCAGGAATCCCACCTGCCCTGGCATCTCTGAACCACAGTCAACAAACAAGCACAGGACATAAGGAATAATCCCTTGCAATGAACAAATATCTTCTCAAACTCTGAACATGCTCAAAGGAGCATCACTGGGATTAGTGGATTAAATGAATTAGTCTAAATGATCTCACTAATTTTGCCTTATATAATAAGTGAAAACCTCAGAGTGATGGGAATGTTCCTTTGCAAAGCTAGCCACAGCTTTCTAAAGGAAAGTTTAGAGAGGAGAAGATTCTGCAACATAAAAGGCATTTAAACCTTTAAGGTGCCTCTAATGCAGTATAAGAGAGAGTAAGCAAGTGTTTGAGGTACTCATGTCAGTGATGATAAAGAAGAAACTGGCTCACAGCCCTATGATTCTCCATTGCAGTTTCCTCCAGAACAGTTTATGAAAACGACCCACTTTACCAAGGCCTGGAAAAGCCTATCTTCTGTCTTAAAAAACCTACAAAGTTGAGAGAGATGCAGTCATGATCTTAAATGGTTGCCATCTAGGATTATAACAATCCTCTATTTCATTGGTTGAGTGAACTTCCAGCCTACTAGGTTCTCATGAGATAATCAGGATAGCACTGGCCACACCCTGGGGATCCTGAGAAGATAGGCTTGGTGTGTCAGACCCTGCCTGCCCCTGGCCTCTCTCTTCCTCCTCTCCACACATTCAAGGGCCAACTGACCCTCCTGACAGGCTCAGTACTGCCTCCTCAAGAGTTAAGTCTTTTTAACCAAAACGGCTCATCACTGTGGCCCACTTCACATTGGCCTGGCCCTGGCCTTGCCTCTTCTAGTTGAACGATGGGTTTTGACCTTGAGTATTGGACTTGAAATCGCTTCCTCCTTTCAGCACCTTCTGTCTTGCTCCTGCCAGTCTCTGGGTATGGGCAGAGGAGTCGGAGATGCTTAGTTCTGGCCTTTGCTTTGTGTTTATTAGTGGAATGACTTCAAGCAGATTTGTTCTTACGAGTCTTGGTTGCTCACTTGTGAAATGGGGATAATCATGAAACCTATCTCAGAGGTCAGTATGAAGATTGAATAAGGTACAGTATGTAGAGCACTTAGCACAGAGTCCATGAAAACTGCTCAATAACTTTAAGCAATTAGTATTAATATCAATAAAATATATACAAAATTATAGCTGCTCTATTTACATATAAGGGTCTTTTCCCCCAGACTGGACTGTAGATTTTTTTAAAGTCAGGGTTATGTTGGAAAGGGCATTCCAATCTCCTTCAGAACTAAGCCAAATGTAGGGTACCTAGTAAGAATGAATAGAGTTCTTGATTGACTTGAAACCAGAGCAAGGTATAAAATAATACCTTATTACTAGGGCTCAGATTGGAATCTTGTACATGCATGCTGAGAAAATAAAGGATAAGTCGGTTTTTGGAAAGCAGGAATTGCAAGTCCACACAAGGCAGAGCACTGTTACCTACATTGTGTCTTGATCCCAGGGCATGCCAACCACGAAGGACAGAGCTAGGTCTTCAGCCGGTCCTCAGTCACTAAACACTCTGAAGGACCCTGTGTTGAAATTGCATGCAAGCCATCAGATAAAGCATTCAGAAAGAATTGCTTAGTTTATACACAAACTATTCTTCAAACTGGTGTAAGTAAAGCATTCTTGCTCATCATTGGTGACTCCTAATTATTAATTAGACTATCTAGCAATTGTAAGACCCCCATAAGCATAGCTTTTCTCTGCCAGATACTCACAAAAAATCAGCTATCAGGGTGTAACCCCGATGAAAAAAAGGGGGGGATAAAAATGGATATAAAAGGGCAGTGAGAGCAACACACCTCAACTACCACTGGTTAAAAAACAACTCTGGATGTTTATGTGTATGGAAAGTTTTTTGTTTCAATACAATGTAGTTAATTAACGCAAATTTATGAAATTCTTTCTTTCACTGATGAGTGATGGCAGACTTGAGATACATGGATTATATTTCAGAGTACTGAAATTCAAAAGGCAGGAAAAAGCCTCAGGAACGCAAGACCAACAGTCAGGATGGGGGAGTTTTGAATGGCAAAACAAAATAAAACAAAACAAAACAAAAACCCAGGGCTGCATATCTAAGTCATGTCCTTTAACCTAGCTATTACATAAAGTTAGTGTTTTCATCTCTAACTGACTGCTCTTTCAAATATTCAGAATTCAGGCAATCGATCAGAACTCAGACAGGGGAAAGGGGTATCCTTTACTGTGTGTCCTCAAATCCCAACAATTATGTGAGCAACTATAATCCAAATTTTCAAATTATCCCACTCATTTACTTAGCTTAAAGATTTTCTCAAATAATGGAGTATTGAAGTAAATCTCAGGTTGACGTGCCTCAGTCTTCAGGAAGAATCTGAAAAGTGTTTCCTTTTGCTTTCCTACAATTTTTATAGGTGACTTTTTAGTAGCTGTAAAATAGTTGAGTTTATAACACCTTATGATTATTTTGTCAGAATTAAGTCCTTTAAAATAGTCCCCAATTTTCTACAGTAAAAAATTTCTCAGAGAACTTCTAGAATTTGAACTATTTATAGATTGCCAACATGTGTCTGCAATTAAATTCTTATAAATGGTGAAGTTTACTCAATACTCAGTGAAGTTGGTTTCCGGCAACCATGGTATAAGCAATGGTTTGTGAAGTGAACGTCCTAGAGTCAGAGTATGTGGGCCCTTAACACAGGAGCTTGATATATTACTGAGCTTTCCATCTCGCCCAGACCTTGAGAAAAAGAACATGTATCTCACCTACCTCATGAGACTGCCACAAAGGTCAGATGATGTGAAAATTTGATGAAAAGTAAAGTGTTGTGCAATTCGTTTCATTTGACTACTCCTCCAAGTGCCATTCAGTACAGCTGGCCCCTCCTTTCCTCTTGATATTCACGGCACTCATCTGGTTTTCCTCTCCCATTTGGGCTTCTTCCTTAACATCTACTGAACTGGCTCAGCTTGTCCTTTTCTCCCAGACCAGACTGGGTTTCCCAGAAAGGAGATAAAAGCCTGCAGGCAGATCACTTATTTGGGCAGTGATCCCAGGAAGCAAGATTGAGAGACAGGAGAGGACAATAGATAAGGAAAACCGATGCAAAGGTGAGTTGGCCACCACTTTGGGAAATTAGTCAGAAATCCTACAGGAACTTTCGAGGAGCCTTATGAAATGCATCTCAGAACTGTGTACCTGGGGACGAGAAGGGGAAGCATTTGTCTATTATCTCTTGATCTCCCATCAGAGATCCCAAGAGCAATAACTGCTGTTGGCTTCCAGAGTACACTTGCGTGAGTACTGAAGGATTCCTGAGAGACTCCTTCGGCAGCAGGGCAGAGACGTTCCAGTGTGGACTGCTGAGAGGACTTGTCATTTTGCACTCATGAAAAGATTATGGAAGAGTGCCTGGAACCAGTCCACCATGACAGTGGCCCCAATAAGAGGGAGGTCAAATGGATTAACATGGTACAAAAGAGGTACAAATATATAGACATCTGAATATTGGGGTTCCTGGATCCTATTCTCTCTTAATAAGTCTTACTCTTCCTAGGTGATCACATCTATTCTTACAGTTATAATTATCATCTATAAGCTTATTATTCCCAAACTTATGTCATTCAGTCAGATCACATTTCTGAATTCCATATTCATTTATTCTGTTCTCCACTAGCATTAACTATAAACTATTTCAAGGCATACATAGTTCTACATGTGTAAAATTCACTCTTCATCTTCCCCTACAAATCTATTCCTTCCTTAGTCTTTAGCAGCTTAGTCAATAGTAGCACCCATTACTTAAGCAAATGCATTATTTATCTTTTTCTGTGTAACCAATTACCACAAAATTTAGTGGTTTAGAAAAACAATTGGTTATCTCATGGTCTGTTGGTAAGGAGTGCGGAAGCAACTCAGCTGGGTGGTTCTGGCTCTGGGTCTATCATGAAACTGCAGTTAAGATGTTGGCTGGGGCTAAGGTCATTTGAAGATTCTGCTAGACCCAGAAGACTCCCTCCTGAGCTGTTCCCCTCACGTGGATTTTGGCAAGAAGCCTTAATCCCTTGATGGCTGTTAGCAGGAAGCCTCAGTTTCCTGCCACATGGGCCTCTTCATGGGGTTGCTTCCCCTGGATCAGGTGATTCGAGAGAAGGCAGAAGCTGCACTGTCTTTTATGACCTGGCCTTGGAAGCCACATGCCATCACTTCTGCCTTATTCTACTGATCACACAGACCGACCCTTACAACGTGGGAGGGAATCGTACAAGAGTGTGGATACCAGGAGGCGGGGAAAATCACCAGCCATCATGGAGGCTGCCTCCCACTGCAAGCAATCTCAGAGTAACCTTTCTATCTTTTTTCTTCCAAGATTCATTGTCTCGTCAAGTCCTGTTGATTTACTCCTAAATATTTCAAATATGTTTACATCACCCTATTTTCACTGCCATGTCTCCAGTCAAGGCCACTATAATATCCTGCTTGGACTGAAGTCTTCATAATGGGTTTCTTTCTAATCCATTTTTCAGGGTAGTCAGTGTGAGTTTTTAAAAAATATATCACACGATGTCACTCTTGCCGTTCTCCAATAACACCATGCCCCTCTTAGAATAAAATTCAAACCTCTTATCAATGCTTGCAGGGCCCTTCTGGTTCTGACTCCTGCCCCTCTGTTTGACCTCATGTCTCACTGCTCTCCTCTAAGTCTTTGTGGTACAGATCCCTATCTCCCCCCCACCCCCACACACCTGTCTTCACCAGCTACCATTGCACCCACTGTCTTTCTTTGACTACCTTTGATTCATCTTCAGTGATCTGATTAAGCATTAGGGGAATTTTTCCTAGCTCCCCACCTATGTCCCGTCTTTTATCCTTGAGCTCCACCCCCTGTTTATGACACTTATTGATATTTATCATTAGAAGTGTTGCTGTGCATTTTTCTGGCATTTGTCTTGGTGGGCAGAGACCGTGTCTGTTTTGTTCACACATGTCTATCCATTGACGTGCACAATAGTTAACACAGCATAGTTATTAATTAAACGTTATACCCAAGAAAGTCTTTCTGTTGTCATAGTTTAAACAAAAAAATGGTCCTGTCTCTCTATGTCAAAATTTCCCACAAGTTATGAATGACTGTTTATCATAGAATAAAGAAGAATTCTACTAAAGGAAATAAAATATGGGTCACTGTCCTCATTGCTATAAACTTAATGGAATGAGATACAAGCAACCAGAAAGATAACAAACACAGAGAGAAACAAACAAAAAGTTATTTCCAATGAGGCCAGTGAGCTCGCAAAGTATGTTGTTCTAAGTGAAAATGCCAACATGGAGTTGCAATACAGTCAAGGAGTTCAAGTCAAACTGAAAAATAAATGACTTTACATGTAATGCTTTGCTTTCTCAATCATTAATCTCCTGACAGTGACAAAACATAAAGATAAAGCCAACATCCTTGAAAAGTTCATTGTTCCTATGCTGCACCCTGAGCGTGATTAATCAAATGCAATCTTTTTATACAAAACAATCCTTTTTTCATTCTTAATGGTATCAAGCTGAAGCTTATTATACACAAAAAAACTGAAATGTTCACACATGATCTGCACACGATCGGCCACTACTGCAGAAGAGAGCCTTTCAAACCTTTACCAGAGTTATTTGCAACCGTTCCTTTACCAGCTTCTTGACATTATTTTTGAAACTTTGGTTGAAATGCTCTCCCATCCTCTAACATCATTATTTATCTTTCATGGGGTTTGATATTATACAACTCTTACTCATCTTTTAAGGAAAATCAGCCTTTCTTTTCTTTAAAATTCAGTCATTATTATACAATGACCATTGGTGGCAATCAGTGGCAGTGAAATGTTTTCCCCTCTTTTTCTATCTGCTCCCTCATCTCTTCACGCCTTGTTCCCCTCTCTAACCACCTGCACATCAACCTAGGACACTGTAATAAATTTAATTACCATTTTTCAAATGCATCCCTGTACAAAATGTTACTCCTATAAACATTTAACAAATCTAGCCGATGAAGGGTGGAAATGAATTGTCTTAAACCTATGAAGGGCTGAATCTAAAGGTTTCATAGATATATAATCAAAAGGGATTTCTCTTTCAATTGCTGAAGTGAGAACTAAAGTCTCTTTGAGAATATGAACTTTCGGTGTTTCCTCTATGATTTCTCTTAGCTTAAAGAAGCAAAATTTTAAAAATTACCTTTCCATGGTCAGTTGAGACCTAAGTCCTTGGAATGAACGTATAATTTCTTAGAAGGTGATGAAAGAAACAGTAAAAAGAAAATGAATTTCAGCACTCGGTCATGTAAAACATCTCTGGAAGCTCTCGCTACATCTGCAAAGTTGATCTGGCCTAATGAGCATGTAAATGTTTCTTTAAGTTAAGGGGAATATATTTTTTAAAAACCCTATATGTCATTTAAATTGAGTTACAGATGCCTTCTAGCAACAGGTTGGTGTTCCAAGATGATGTTTTTATGCATTTCAGAATTACTGATAGAATGAGACCTTAAACATTATGAAAGGGGACTTGTTGATAGAATACACATGTTACTATGGTGATATTTTTGGATCAGACTGTTTGCCAAGAACATGGTGTAATTCTAGCTAATTTCAGTTCAAATTAAATGCTGTTGTGACACAACAGAAATGTCTCTAGGTCACATCAGCGTGATTTGCACTAGGAAATTAGATTATTCTGTATTGGAAACATCAGCTACGAGGCATGACCACACAGCTTCATAAATCTTTCTGATGTAGAAATGGAAAATGTGCTCTTGTAATGTAATCATTATTAATAAGTGTTCTACATGCTCAGGATACTAGCTCGCGACTAGAAAACAACTCAGATCTTCACCCTTCTAGCTGCTACTCCAACAAGTCCCCATCAGAGTTTCAGTTATCAGCTGACAAGGCATGCGGCCCTCACAACAAGCAAGTGTGGGTGGATTCTGAGTCATGGCTTTCCTCGAGCACGTGTGGCACATGAGGCAAGATTTCATGCACATCTCAACAACTCCTATTTCATAGGAGACTTTATGCTCGATGCTACAAGACCCTGCTTAATGTGATGTCATTGGCATCGGCAGATGGTTTTATCGTTTCCTTACTGTGAAGTGATGAAAGTAGCTGGTCCCATTACTAGGTGACACTTAGTGTCTCAGAGCTAATCCAAATGTACATTTACCTAGTGTCAATAGATGTTCAGAATGTTCAGGTGTTAAGAAAGAGGTAGAACAAATGTTTATTTGACTGATATTTTGTGCTTATCTTCTGAATATGGACCCGTAGGGTGTCCTGTGTGTTTCTGAAATAGAGGCTAAACCCGTACTTCCCAATCCTCTGTGTGGATAGAACACATAGAGAATGATAATATTTGTACTGCACATTGGGATAGGTGGATAAGTTTTTTGAGGCTGCATCCAGCCTACTGAAGGCCCCAGGCCCAACTCACAGCCGAGAGCACGAGGGTCATCAGTAGCCTGGAGCATCTACGACCTGTTTCACTCAGTGTACCAGAGCCAAAGAGTGCAAGGCTTTGGCTAAAAAATAAAAAAATAAAAAATCTGTTTTTCTGCATTTCTCACAGACGCCTGCAGCCGTTTCCTCTGAATCCAATCAAAGTCACCTCTATTCATTTAAACTGCACAGCCCCGGGGCGCCTGGGTGGCTCAGTTAGTTAAGCGACTTCAGCTCAGGTCATGATCCTGAAGTCCCGAGATCGAGTCTTGCATCAGGCTCCCTGCTTGGCAGGGAGTCTGCTTCTCCCTCTGACCCTCCCTCTTCTCATGCTGTCATTCTCTCTCTCAAATAAATAAATAAAATCTATTAAAAAAATTAAATAAATTGCACATCCCCAAACTGCATCCAATGTCATGAAAATAATGTGATAAGTTTATTTAGATATTTACCTTTTAGCTCCCACGACCTATGGCTCCAGGTTAAGCATTTCAAGGTGCTCAGTCTTTCTTTAAATAACCAGCACAACAGCCAACCAGGTAATAACTGAAATACATCTTCTAATTTAGTTTATTATCAACTATAATCTCTGATCTTTTGATTAGGTCATACTTCGAGAACAATTGCTCACGGGCTAAGAAGCATTCGGTAGATTCTTATGAGTCTAAATTTGGAAAATGTATTAAGTTCTCTTTAAAAACAAGGGAAACCATCAATTTGAAATTGGACCCCAGAACTCTAATACCTGCAGTATGCAAACAACCCAACTTTATTTTTCTGAGTAGAAGGAAACCTTCAGTGAACATTACTCTCTCTATCCAGAAGTTTGATAGGCTTCATATCTCCAGGGATGAAGGGTACTCTGCTCCACTTTATTTTCTATGATACACACATATCACACACACGAACTCTCTCTTTCTCTCTCTCTCACACACACACACACACACACACACACTTTGACTTTGTTCAGTTTCTGTACATCTGTGTGTATATGTGTGTGCGCACGCATGCTTATATGTATATATCCCTAATGGAAAGATATTCTGTAAACAGAATTTGTGGCAGCAAGAACTCGATAGCTTTCACAACAATTAGGTTTTATGAATTGTACTTTATCTCATTGCAAATATTCTTTCTTCTCTTTATCATCTGTCTCCACAGATTCAAATGAGATTTAGCACTTTATTTTATTTAAAAGAGTGAATTCCATGGGTTTCAGCTCCTAAATAATGTCGAAACCAATCTGTAAAAATAGCTTCATACAAAACTAAAAAAAAAAAAAAAAAAGTCCCTGTTTTTCGAAGTTTTATAGACAGTTTCATTTCTTTTTTCCCAAAATACTTTTATCTATGACTGCCTCGACCAGGTAGTCAGAAACTCACTACAGTGTCACAGGACTAAGAAATTACAGTGGGGAAATATCAAGGCGAAAAAAAAAACCTTGGAGGTTAACTTGTTTAACCCCATAATTTAAAAATAAACCTTAGAGATTAACATATTTTAACCTCATAATTTTAAAAAGGAGGAAACTAACATGAAAAGATTAAATGATTTTCCTTCTCAGCTAATTAGTGGCAGAACTAGGGCAGGAACTCAGGTCTTCTGCTTCCCAGCTTAGTGTTTCTGCTGGTGTACCTGCTATTTCTCATTACTTGAAAGAAAAAGGTTTAAATGAGATGAAAAAACTCGGGATAATTATAATTTAGTCTTTCATTTATGTATCTTTTCTAAATACTCTTCTGGGGAGAAAGATATCAGCAATGTTTTCATGTTTGTTCACCTGAGTAAATATGTGGTATTTTGGAGAATATGTTTATTGCCAAAATACACGAAGTTGTTGAATATCAAGAGTTGGTTAGTTTGACTTGTGTATGACAGAGAATTCGTATATTGCAAAAGCTACAGGAGTTCTAGTGAGCTTTTAAAAAATCCTCACACATTAAACTATGGTTCTAAGCTCTTTTTGAAATTCTCTCCTCCCTTTATATTCCCGAGTCCATTAATTCTTAGATCTACCCTTCTACATTTTTGCTGTATACGTTTCTCATCCAGTCTCCTAAAGGTGAGATCCCAGGAGACCTCCAGTTTCTTCACTTAATACCCATATTGTAGGACACCACCCCTATGTGCTATGTGGTAATTATGAGCATAAGTGTCACTTCCGTATAGCACACCTTTCCCCTCCGGCAGAGGAATTGTCAATGACTCATGTTTTTCAGGGCAAATGCCAATGCCTGAGTTAGGCTTTCATTGCCCATCATCAATTGGTTTCACCTAATGTATTGAAATTTATCTCCCACTTCTCCTGATCTTGAGTTTCCTCCTTCAGCTAGGCAGTCGCTCACCGTTCTTCGGGGTAAGTTTGCTTATTTCTATCTCTTTGTCATTACACTTGAGTTTCTGCTCCATGGAGAAGCACACCCCCTCCTCCCTCTAGCGACAAAGGAAAACATTCTCAGATTGCATAGCCTTCATGAAGCTTTTCCAGATGAATTTTAACTAAAATACCCCCCTCCAACAGCATTTATTGTACCAATGGAGTAAATATATTCTACTGCCTAGAATATACTTCTATTCATCTCAACTAGAACATTTCCATCGTTTCCTCTTCCCCTAATAGTACACAGCTAATTGGTTGTCATAACGATAATTGACAACTATATATTAAAAACTTAATTTCACTTACATTATTCTTATATTCATTATTTTAATTGAACCTCACAATACCTCTGTGAGATTGACAGGAAAATTATTATTATTGCACTTATTAATAAGGAAATGGAAGATTGGGTAAGTGGAATTACTAATAAATGGAAATATTAGTATTTAATTTTGCCAAGTGTAACATTAAAAACAAGTCTACTATTTGCTATTTTCTACATTGCTTAGATGAAATGACATTTTGCTGTCTGGGAGTTAAGATGCTGGCAATCAGGGAAAATTTAGCTTGTTGCAAAAACTCATTTTCTTACATTTCTTACTTTGCCTCATTCTAGTGAAAATGTCATTATAGACTAGGGAAAATTTTTAAAATTCTTCCACAGTTATTCTGTGACTTATCTAATCAAGGAAACAGATAAATTTAAGCTTTCTTTTCACTTTTCTTGCATCTGGGGGGTATACATCTACTGTTGTTGCCCTGACCACCAGTGTGAAATAAATAGGAATTATTATAGAGTACTCAGAGAAATGTCATTACATGACATCATTACTTTATAACAAGGAATTGAAAACTGTCTGAAGCTGACTCAGGCCCAACTTAAAGTATTTAAAAAACTCATAATCGGCAAATTAATTTCTGAGAAGCCATTTTTGTAAAATGGCTTTTTCTTTACTCAATGTTCACTATATATTTTTCTTTTTTAAACTACAAATTTTATCAGCTCCCTAAAGCTAGGGAAATCAGGCACATTCCAATACCACACAAAGGAAACCGAAAAAAGCAGATGAGACATTTAGGGCCGTAGGCCTTTCATTTACTTGGAACCTCAAGGCCACAGAGCCGTGTCAGGAACCCTGCACTAGCCATTGGCTTCGCCAGGTCTGCCATTGGCTTAGCCCATTCAGTATCCACTAAATCACACAAACACAATAACACGGGGGAAATAGCACTGAACTGGGAGTTGGGGACCAGATTCTACAGCTGGCTCTGTCCCTTCTCCACTGCATGTCCTGGAGTAAAACATAAGAAGATAAGAGTAGGTAATTTCTATCCCCTTGGCTCTAAAATTCCTTGGATTTTATGATTAGAGTTTTGCCAAGATGTCAGGATGTGCCCACTATTCAATTACAGTCTGTGATCACCTGCCTGCCTTGCCCTTCTTTTGGCATCCCAAGATTCGGCAACAGTCAGGTTGGGGCCTGGCTCAGTGTCATCCGTGGGCTTGCTGGGGAGCTGTGGGAATTTGTCCAGAGGCCCTTTGATGGACTGAATGCTGCAGTTACTCCATATCTCTGTTTCTCCCTATCTCTGTTTCTTCCTATTTTGTTTGCATCAAGGGATAGATGTTGATACAGCATGACTTTTGCTCCGTGCTCCAGATCAGACTTCTGACTGAATCATGTCTGTGAAAAAGAAGGTATGGCCGTTGGACTCTGCAGTTACCCCAACCAGGAGGAACTTGGCACACAGGTGTGGTGTGAGGCATCTTTCCACCATTTCCCGCTATGACCTCTGCACTTCTGCTCACGGCTTGTTCCTCAGACACAACAGCCCATCACTTCAATGTCCTGACACAGTTGAGTTTTTGGTATATTCCTTCAGGTGAAACTGCTTGACAGGTTTGAACTCACCTCTTTTCTACGTTACCCTTGGTCCCAAACAAATATCCATGTACACTTGTTCTTATGCATTCATGTAAGAACATTTTCTTAGGAAAGATGATCATTGTTTTCTTTCACATAAACTAGAACATGTGTGTGTGTGTGTGTGTGTGTGTGTGTGTGTGTGTGTGTATTTATAGGATTTTAAGACAGTATAAAGTGAAATAGTCTGTAAAATGGGCATAATTATGAGCAGCTTAGCTGAGAGTTGAGGTGCCCTCACGGGCTGCCATAAGATAATTGACTGCATACTTAAGGCAAATGTAGAACTTCAAAAATATACTCTTAGGAAATGATTTTAGATTTGATATTTAAGTGCCCAAAGATTTTCATTCTTTCTTTTTTTTTTTTTAAGGATGGGAAATGTAGGGGAAAATGGGTTCTGAAAACAAGACAAGAAAGTTGTTGAAAATGATTTCATGTAGTTTTAAACTGTGATCATTCTGTCCTCTCATGTTTTCAAACACAACTCTTTTCCACATTCCAGAACATCTGTGGTTGTGTCCATGTTCATAAGGACCAAATTGCACCAATTTGAAACCTACTACCTATGTGCTTTTTGAGGAGATATAGCTTCACAAATTTAGCTTCAGAGAGGGCCCACCTAAGTAGGCAAATAGTCGTAAGCATAAGTGAATGGTGCCATAAAAAAAAAAAAAAAAAAAAAATCCAGATTTGTATAAAGAATTCTAGAACCCCTTGGCCAGGGTCCTATAATCTATGTGAATCTCAAATAGTTTCCTGACTTTGCTTTTGAGCATCAGTGGTAAGTTTTGGTTTTCTGATAGTGAGGTATTAAGAGTATTTGGCTATCCTTTCTTCTCAAATCTGGGATCTTTGTCCAGCAGATGTTTTCAGTTGTGTTAATGGTGTTGAGTTGTGTGTGGGGTATGATGATGTAGAAACCCAGAGAATAGTTTGAGACCAGGCCAAATGTTGTTGCTCGTTGCTTACTATGGGCCAAATTTGAACTCATGCTTCCAAAGGTTCAAAAGCTAGTACACTAGCTTCTCTTGGAAAATACAAACTCCAGAACAATAAATCATTCTCACAAGAAAATTCAGTCATTTTGAAACATCTAATCATTCTTACAGGAGCCCACTCCCTTTCGAAAGTAGAAAGATGCTTAATGTCATCTCTCCAAAACTCAGAAAGCAAGTTCCTTTTACAGATTGAAGAAAATATGTTCTAATGAGGAAATATCCTAAAAACACTGTTGGTATAGAATCCATAGTTGGGAGACCTGGTAACACATCCAGTATCTACAGGGAAGATGAAAAAAAAATTGAGCCAAATAGCAATATATTTCTTCGGGGGTTTTCCTCTCTCCTGGTGTGGATGGGAGATTGAGGTTTTATCATAAAGGGATAAAATGGCAAGAAATCATTTACTGGCTTGAAGTCATGGAGAAAAGGCATTCACATCTGTTTCTGGTATTTGTTGAAGAATATCTCCAGTTGATAATTTGGATTGGAAGCAAATTGGTTTGTTTTCATAGATCCTTTTCTTCCAAGTTCAGATAAAACAAACCTATCTTGTGGGTGCAATGGTTTGCATTCTGAATTCTTGGTTTACGTGGCACAAAATCCCTCTATTATATTGCTAACACATTATCCATCTTCAAATGAACAAACTAGCAAAGTTTTAGCAGGGTTTATATTACATAAGCTCCCATGACTGACTACACATTGTGTGTGTGTGTGTGTGTGTGCGTGTGTGTGTGTAATCAGAATTCTTATGGATTTCTAATGTAATTCTATATTTTAATTTTATATTTGCTCTAAATGACATGGGCCTATAATAGCATAACTTCTCACTTGGAATACTACCCTAACACCGAACATGATAAAAAATGATTCAATCAAGTGATTAAGGTGACTATGAAGTCTTTTATGATAAGGTGGGTGTTCTTTTCCTTGCTTGACTTCTGTTAAATGAGAAATATGGAGTATGTTTTTTCTTTTTTAGTCAATCGGTAGTGGATGAAGAGAATACCATATATAGACAAGTTTTTAAGGTCAAGAAAAGACAAAGTTTCTCTCTTCACCAGGTTTAAAATACATTAAAGGGGGTCAAATGCAAAAGTAAATAAAGAAACATTGAAAAAAGGTACAAATGCAGAAATACGTAAAAACACACATACATATGCCGAATATGGCTGTGTATTATGTTTGGTGAAAAGCTAACATGACTACAGCCAAGTAGAGGCATTTAGGGAGGAGACAGGAAGTGGTAGTTTTCAAGGAGCGAGAAAAAAAGAGAAGTCTGCACAACAGAAAGAGAAGGGCAATGCCTTAGATGAAAGATGCTTAATAAGCGTCTAATTAATCACAAAAGTTATTTGTTCTTGCTTTTACTTTATTTCTGCTGAGATCCAGCTGTAGATTTTCTCCTGAATAAAGTGTAGAGGGAAAATATTTTCCAAAATCATTATAAAATTAAGTGAAACTCTCCAATATGGGTCTGGTTCCTTCCATTCAATTCTTAACAAGAGATTCAAATTGAGTCAGTGACTACTCTTTTGAAGTGACAGAACTTTTAAAAAAATGTCCGCAAAGATAATTTTGGGGGAGTTATAATAAGAGGCTGAAAAATGTGAAATAGCTTTAGAAAAAATGTTGTCTCTTTGTCTTTTCCCAAGGCACAGCAATATAAACAAGTAGCGGATTTCCTGTATGGACTAATGAGACATAAACACAGATAGTAAAAAAAGAAATGAACACCAGAACACACTATTTTTTTTTTTTAATTATGAAACTGTGACATTCACAGATCTATTGAGACATATTGTTTGGGGTTACTAGACTTTTCTAGTTAAAAAGAAATGTTAAATGGCCTCAGCCAGGAACAACCTGGTTTGCTGACACCATTTTGAAGTTGTTTACCATCTTGGAGCAGCTTACTGATTGAGTCTGAGCTTTCCCCAGAACCTCTATCTTTCCTATATTCCTTATCTCAGTGGGATACATTCTTTTTCCTATTGCAAGAATTCGTCCTTCATGCAAAAATAAGTAACTTTTTTTAGATCTCCTAAACCTTACCATCTAAAGGCCTGAACAGACATAAAACCAATTAAAAAAATAACAATAAGTAAATTATTTTCACATAGTCGTATGGCAAAAGGCTACCTCTAGAAGAACTAATCAATCCTATGTTTTATAAAACAAAAACCATAAAACAAAACAAAAAAAAAATTTTGGAAAAAAAAACAAGAAAAATCTAAACAGACAAAAGAGCTATACTGTGGTTTAAAATCCAACATCGCTGGGTTGAAATAAAAGCAATTGGTGTTTAAACAAATTTTATTTGTTTCTGCTTTTCCCCACTCCCTACCTCCAGCCCATGTGAATTATTTTATTATTTAGTATACTAAAAAAGTGGATTAATGAGTCTGGAACCTTTAATTAACTGATTATTTTTCATTACTTGATATTTCAGAGAAAGAGGCAAGTCGAAGACAACAAGCTGATGTCAGGAATTTATTAGAAAAAAACCAAAAATTCAAAATATGCCATGGGCTTAGTAATATCGTAGCATACAAGGGCTGGGAGTAATCATAAAATCAGACAAGCCCTAAAATGCACAGGCTTTGCAGTTGGACAAATTGGGTTAAGGGAGTTAAGGCTTGTTTTTTTTTAAAAGATTTATTTTTTATTTATTTGACAGAGAGAGAGAGAGATCACAAGTAGGCAGAGAGGCAGGCAGAGAGAGAGGGGGAAGCAGGCTCCCCGCTGAGCAGAGAGCCCAATACGGGGCTCCATCCCAGGACCCTGAGATCATGACCTGATCCAAGGTCATGGCTTTAAGGTCAAGCCTAAGGCAGAGGCTTTAACCCACTGAGCCACCCAGGTGCCCAACTATCAGTATTTCTATCTGTAAAATGGGAGTAATTAGAATGTTAGGATGTAATGATAAAGAGTTATGTCAAGTGCCTGGCATTCATATATGCAGGTGTTTTAAAAAAATATATCATTCATTCACTGAATATATTTTGTGGAGCACATAGAAGACAGTCAATAAATATGTCAAAGTTATACAACGTCCGGATGTAATTTTAAAATAAAACAAATGTCTCTAAACTAATATTCTCTAACCCAATAGGTTTTAAACCTATAAAGATATTATTTTAAAGCAAAAGGAATTTCTCCCAAAGTGATTTTGAAAAATTTTCTCTAATGCACGAAGTTTCTAAGAGAACTGAACACAAAGGATGAATCATGTTCTTATGGATGAAGTATATCATCATGAACAATTTTGAACTTGGCTTAGGGAACTCCTGAACATTTAGAAGAGATGAGTTTTGCTCCTTGTCTGAGTTAAACTCTTTCATATTTTTATTACTTTTTCACTGTCAAGACCAAGCGTACATTTTAACCATTAAAAAGTATAATACATTAAACTTAAAAATGGAGTAGAACTACCTTGAATGCTGTTGAAGTTTATAACCTGAGTCACTCAGAGAAGAATGAAGGTGGGTTTTACAATGTTAAGAAAAAAAGTGATATCACCAATCGAAAATATTTGGGAAATATTCCAGATTGTGAAATATTCATGTGTTATGCCAATATACTTTGGGCAGAAAACTTAATTTTCAAAAATGACTGCACGTAAAAATACATGTAAACAGAATTCTTACTGCTCTTCTTGCTGACAGATACATTTACTGGATTCATATAACTAATGTGGAACTTCTTCATCAGACAAGAGATTTCCTCTAAGATTTTGTATAAAGTGATTCTTCCATCATGGCCGCATCCCTAATTATAGAAATGGTACTCTCTTTTGGGAGCACGTAATACAGCAACTTTTCATCCCTAATTAGGGTAAAGGGAGAGACCTAGGTAATACCACTTTTCATAGGTCTTTTTGAATCTTTGGCTTATAAGTAAATTAGCCTGTTGTAGAAAAATCCCCACCCTCTCCTTCTTCCAGTAAAGGTAACAATGGTAATAATAATTATGCTAAGAATGAGGAGGGGGAGAAAAAGGAAGGTGGGGAAGAGAAGAAGGAGGAAGAGGAAAAAGAGAAAGAATAAGGAAGAAGAGAAAGGGGAAGAGGTGGCCAAGGGATCGCCTACCCTCACTTTCACCTGGAAGATAAAAATCTCAGAATTTATGCGGCATGAGAACTGCCTGAGAGCTATCTTTTTAAAATGCAGATTTCTCTCTTCCACCCCCAGATATTATGATACAGCATGTCTGAAGTGGGGCCTAGGAATCTGCACTTAAAATATAAGTCCTCAGGTCTATAGACAGCCTCTTGAGAAATGCGGCTCTGCAACTTTAGATAATCAAAGAGTCCTGTCTCAAGTCAGCAGGAGGCAGCCACTGACAGCTGTCTGTGCTTCTGGCTTTGCTGAGGGCCACCACTTACCTCATGACCACGGGCCACCTGCCATGCTGCACTCCTTCTCTTCACGGCATTGGTGCAGGGGGACATGTGCAGCTGCGCACATGTTCTCTTCCTTCCCATTCTCGCGTGTTTGCCCTTGCCACACAACACTACTGTAGAGGGGAATGCCAAACTTCAATGAAGGGTTTAGGTCCTCCAAGGGAAACACATACACGGGTTGTAAACACAAAGCTACATGGTTTATAAGCTGCCTGGTAGCTCTTTTCCAAGAGAAGAGAACATATATCAAAATTAACCCTCTCTCAAGCACACCCTTGTAGACAGACCCTGGTTCCCAGCGCCTGTCCTTCGGACTTGCCCCAGATGTCCCTGGACTCTTCTTAAGGGCACATCCACACCTCTCCCACAAGGATATTGTTGTCTGATGACTCATTCCTCTGCCTTTAGCTAGTACTCCCAAAGTACAGTGTCCCCAGAAGAACATCCTTGGTTTCTGAAATTGGAGTATAGCAGTTTAGCCTCACTGGCAGGGTGTGGATGAGGAGGAATAGTGACTTCCTACAGCAGTAGGATGCAGGGTCAGCTTCGAAACTTCAGGTCCTGGCTCCTTAAAAAGTTCCCAAAGCAGTTATAGGTGCAGCATGATGAATGCGTCTCATCATTTGGAGCATGCGTACACACTAGTTACCACGCAGGCTCAGGCACACACAGCTCACAAAAAGAAACACGTGAATTCACACAGACATTGCAAGCTAGGCTCTAGATCCATCGGAAGAAAGCAAACAAAATCCCTTTGAGCAGTATGACCTGCACAAGATGGCCACCTACAGTGTGGCCCGTCGGGTAATGCCAGTCCTCCTTTTGACTAGGCTTTATGGGGGGCATGACAAGTAGATAAGAATTGGTACTCATTCCCAAGCCGTCTACTCATAGACACTAACATACAGATGCAGCGGAAACTTTTATTTTTTTTAAGATTTTATTTATTTGAGAGACAGAGAGACTGCGACAGAGAAAGAAAGCACGAGCAGGGCAGAGGGAGAGGGAGAGGGAGAAGCAGGCTCTCAGCTGAGCAAGGAGCCTGATGTGGGGCTCGGGCTCGATCCCGGGACTCTGGGATCATGACCTGAGCCAAAGGCAGCCGCTTCACCGACCGAGCCACCCAGGCGCCCCAACAGTGGAAACTTTCAAATTACACATCAGGACACATTTCTAGGTTTGCCGTGAGCAGAAGAGATGCAGTATGATTTGTGACCTTCCTGTAGAGAGCAGACCCTCAGGAGCTGAAGTCTGGTTGGGGGTGTTTAGCTTATAGTTCCAGTTTTAGTTACAAATGCTTTACATGTCTTTAGTGTTTTCGATTTATTATTTGTATTATTTTAATATTATTTTACATTAACATACAGTAAAACTGACCTTTATTTTTGGTTTAAAGTTCTATGAATTTCAATGCATGTATGGATTGTGTAACCATCAACGAAACAGGATCCAGAGCAGTTCCATTACCCCCAAATCCTCCTCATGCTACATCTTTGTAGTCACACCCTCCTCCTCACCCAACCCCTGGCCACCACTGATCTATTCTCTGCCATATAATTTTGTCCTTTTGAGAATGTCACACAAATGGAATGATGTAGTATGTACTCTTTTGAGACAGGTTCTTTCACTCAGAAAATGCCTTGAGAATCATTCAAGTTTTTGCTTGTATCACTGATTTGCTTTTTTACTGCTGAACAGTCTATTGTATGGACAAACTACTTATGAAGGACATTTGAATTATTTCCACATTTTAGCTATTATGAATAGAGCTGCCATAAATATCCATGTACAGGTTTTTGTTTGAATACAAATTTTCATTTCTTTTAAGTAAATGTGTAGGAGTTGGATTGCAGGGTGATATGGGAAGTGTATGTTTAAATTTATGAGAAAATGCCAAATTGTTTTCCAGAATGGCTGTACATTTTACATTCCCACCAGCATTGTCTGAGAGTTCCATACTCTGCTTTTCAGCTCTAAGTACCATCAGTATTTTTCCTTTTAGCACCTCTAATAGGTATATTAGAGGTATCTAACCTATCTAGTAATATAGCTAGGGATATATTAGTGTTATCTCATCATCATTTTAATTTGCATCATTTCCCTAGTGGCTACAGATATCATTCTTTTCTTCTTTTGAATATAGCTTTCCTTGCAAATCTTGCATTGTCCATTTTAGGAATGCCACTCAGGAACGAGTGAGGTGCTGGGCATAGAGGGATGAATTAGGGGAGGAAGGCAGAGTTTGTGCCCCTAAGAAACTCACAATATTGTGGTAAGTACAAATCCTGATCATGAGACCATAGATTTGTACACAATGTAGATTAAGAACAAAATTATGAAAAGATGACTAAATAATTGTAAGATTTTTCCTATACAGCTAAAAAAATATTGATCCTTCTCTCTGCTGTCCATTAACATACATGTGTGTAATTATTGTTGTTTACAGATGGTAAAGAAAGAAGGAGTTATGAGGGGAAGGGGAAACAGAAGGGGAGGGACAGAG
Organism: Potos flavus; assembly: GCA_028534135.1. Taxonomy (NCBI): domain Eukaryota; kingdom Metazoa; phylum Chordata; class Mammalia; order Carnivora; family Procyonidae; genus Potos; species Potos flavus. Next base: position 70,105,447 of record CM052899.1, on the reverse strand, counting down.
AGAGAGCTTGCATAAGTTTAAGCACTTGGAAACTATATTTTCATTAAATTAAAAAATTATTTGCAAATAGTTTTAGGTAAAACTCTATTGAATATGATACCTCAACCATTAAATGGGCTTAGTCTTAAGCCCCAAAGAAATAGACTGATTTTAAAAGATACCAAGCCATGTCTAAGCTATGTGACCTAATGCCAATCAGTCTCTGAGAGGTGTTCTATCATGTGTAAAAGCAAAAGTAATCAAAACCTTTATTGCTTTCTTCCTGCACAAGAATACCCCATCTTATAAACACTACATTTGAATTACCATGTACATACGTGACATACACATGTAGGTACTGTCATGTCCATACCCCAGTTAGGGGCTCACTTTTCCAATAATATCCCAGTGGTGACTTCTGGGACACCTCCTTTCTATCTGCCACTTCTTTGCCTCGTGCCTTTCTCTGGGCCTATTAATCCTGCCCCCAACCCTGTTGATGACTCCTAGCCCTGCCCGTGATGTAGGCCCATGGCTAGAGTTGGCCCCACTAATGTTACTCTCAGGTTTCTGCCCCAGCTCAGACTCCTTTTTTGTCCAGTTCTTGCTCTTGTTGTGCCTCACCCTAGAAAGCGTGGGGGAAATAATAGAATCGTATGGGAAATAACTGTAGAAAAGGAGAAGGGGAAGAAAGGAAAAATCTCGAGCCATGACCTGTTGTCATCATAATTCCTCTCCTTACCCCATTTCTCAGTGTGTGACTCCTGCTCCATAGCAGTCCTCTTCCTTATCAGAATATCTAACCTGACTCTTCACCCCACTACTCCAAGTAGAGCTCTAAGACTGGTCATAACGCGTAACGTTAGTTGTCGGTGGAATGGGCAGTGGTGGATAATGCTGACTCGGACTGGTGATAGGATTTGGGAATTGACGGAGACAAGAAAGGAAAACAAATAGAAGGGAAAGCTACTTCTTTCACAAACTCCTGGAATTCCTTTCAATGTATGTGTATTTCATCTGCCGATAAATCCTCCTCCAGATCAAAATTGTTCAACAGGTAGTTAATTTTGGAGGGAATGTCTTCCAATTCCATATTCCAATTCCATACCATGCTGCTGTTTGACAAATTTGGCAAGATCTCATGCCAAAGAATCTCCTTATCTTCTCTCCTGCCCATCAGCATTTGAACAATATACATCCTGTTATCTCAGAGCTCTTTGTATTCTCAGCTTTCACTTAAGCCACAGTCTAGTAAAGAATGCTTTGTTAATGTGTCCCAGAAACTATTCTGCCTAAGGTCGTCAATGATCTTTCTTAATATCAGAATCATCTTATGTTATTTTTTCCAGCTCTACTTTATTTTTTTAAACTAGAGTATAATTTACCTACAGTGAAGTGTACAGAACTTAAGAGTTGGATCAAATTTGACACATACAAAGGTAACCTATATTCTATCAAGATACAGAATGGTTCTATCATTTCAGAAAGTTCCATTGTGCCTCTCTCAATCTCCCTTGCAGAAGCAACCATGGTTCTGATTTTTATTATCATCAATTGTTCTCTATTACCTATTTTAGAACTTCATATAAATAGAATCATACACCACATATACTTTTTGTGCCTGGCTTCTTTTACTCAGTATTTTCTGTTTTGAGATTTAATATTTATTGAATACTCAGTAGTTCATTCCTTTTGTTGCTAAGTAATATTCCATAATATGAACATTCCAGTTTATTGATTCTCCTGTTGATAGACACTTGGGCATACAGTTTTTACAGTTTTTCATAGCAGGTATGAAAATTTTTTAGAAGGTTTCTATGAACATATGTTTTCATTATTCTTTCTTTTTTTTTTTTTTTTAAGATTTTATTTGTTTATTTGAGAGAGAATGAGAGCACAAGCCAGGGGTAGAGACAAAGGGAGAGGGAGAAGCAGGCTCCCCATTCAGCAGGGAGTCCAGTGTGGGGCTTCATCCCAGGACCCTGAGATTATGACCTGAGCTGAAGGCAGATGATTGACTGAGCCACTCAGGCACCCCTTCATTTTTCTTCATAAACAACTGGGACTGGAATGCTGGGTCATAGGATAGAGGTTTGTTTCACTGCTCAAGAAACTGGCAAACAGTTTTACAAAGCAGTTTTAACATTTTACCCCCAAACCAGCAATATATAAGAGTTCCAGATGGTCTGCATATTAAGTAAAATTTAGTATTGCCAGTCTTTCTCAACCTGCTATTACTTGATGTTAAATGCTACCTTGTTATTTGAATTTAGTTTTCTGACAAGTAATGATGTTGATTCCATTTTCACAAACTTATTAGGTATTTGTGTATCTTTTTTGTCAGTGTTTCTCCTTTGCCCTTTTTTCCTTTTAAAAAAGACTTTATTAGGGATGAAGGGAAATGGCAGATATACAGGCTTCCAGTAATGGAATGAATAAGTCATTGGAATAAAAGACACAACATAAGGAATAAGGTCAATCATATTGTAATAGTGTTGTATGATGACAGATGTTAGCTACATCTGTGGTAAGCGTAGCATAATGTTTTAACTTGTAGAACCAGTATGTTGTATATCTAAAAGTAATGTAATGTAATGTTGTGTGTCAACTATACTCAAATAAAAAATAAATTAAAAAATAAATTAAATATTTTTTCCCATTTTTTAAAAAAAATGTTGTTTCTCTCCTGCCTTTTTATTGTCAAGTTTAGTTCTTTATATATTCTGGCTACAAGTCTTCTGTCAGACATGTGTTGCAAATATTTTCTCCCACTCAGTGGTTTTTGTGGTTTCTTTTAATAACCAAAAGTTTTAAATTTTGATGAACTTAAAGTTAACAATTTTATCATGTATATGTAGTGCTTTCTGCATTCTTTTTAAGAAATTTTCACTGATTTCCAAGGCCATTACAGTTCTAGCTCTTACATTTAAGTGTGTGATCCTTTTAGAATTAATTTTATGTATGGTATGAGGAAAGGATAAAGTTACTTTTCCATGTAAATATCCAGATGTTCCAGTACCATTTGCTGAAATTTACCTTTTTTTCATTGACTTGCTTTGGTAGCCTTGTCAAAAATAACTTCACCTAGTATTTATTGGATACTTTTCTGTGTTCTCTATTCTCTTCTATTGGTCTATTTGTCTGTCCTTTCACCAATACCACACTGTCTCGATTACTGCAGCTTTATCCAGGGTCTTGAAACCATGCAGTATAGGTCTTCTGACTATTCTTTTTCAATATTGTTTGTAAATTCTTATTCCTTTGCATTTCTATATTAGATTCTAGTTGTCACTTTAAAAAAAAAAAATAGAAAGGCTACTTTGATTTTTATGGGTATTGCATTAGATCTATAAATCAAATTAGGGAAAATTGATCTGAACATATTGACTCTTCCATTCCATGAACATGGTATATGTAGGTAATGGATTAAATTGTGTTCCCCAACAAGATGTGTTGAACTCCTAAGTCCAATACCTTAGAATATAACCTTCTTTGGAAATAGGGTCATTGCAGGTGTAAATACTTAAGATGAGATCACACTGGAGTAGAGAGAACTTAATCCAAGCTGTAACTGATGTCCTTGTAAGAAGAGGAAACAGACACATGAGGTTCTGTGTGATGACAGACAGAAATTAAAGCACTGCAGTTTCAAGTCATAGAATGTCAATGATTGTTGGCCAACCATCAGAAGTTAGGAATAGACAAGAAAAGATTCTCCCCTGCAGATTTCAAGGGCAGCATGGCCCTGCAGTCACTTTGATTATGGACTTCTGGCCTCCAGAATGATGAGACAATAAATTAGTTTAAACATTCCCAAAATGTTTATTTTTTTCTGTTATTTTCTACTCCCTTTTTCAAACCCTGTTGGTTTTCCCTTTTTATGCTATCAGTTCTTATTTAGAAAACACTTAGTTCAAATAATTTATTTGACTATCATTGCTTCTTGATTCATTTTTCTTCTTCAGCTTGATATTCTAGTTGGCAATTTGTTATTCAGATACATCCATGATGCTATTCATCTGGTCTATCGTGTTTTTAAATTACAAATTTAACAATTACATTTTCACTTTTGTAACTGCTAATTCTTCCTTCTTGGATCAAGGTAATATCTTCCTTTTCCTACCCCAAAATATTACCTATATTTATTTAGAGTCTAATTTTGGATTCTCTATTAACTGAGGTGTAAATTCTCCTGTTTGTTTCTTTCTTTTACAGTATTGATCATAAATGATAAACCATATACACATTAAAAATGGCTTTCTCCCGGAAATCAGTGAAAAGTATATGTTTATTCTTGACTCGTCAACTTTGTGACTGAAATTTTCTACTACACAGTCAGCTCCCTCTCCTAAACCAGCCTGTCCTGGAAGAGTGGTAAAGGAAACTACCTGCGGAGTTTGGTTCTTTGCTATTTTTTGATGAAAGAGAGGAACTGGTGAGAGATATGCTGCATAATGAAGAGCCTTTGCAGGTGTTTTTCTGTGCTAAACTGAAACTGTTCCTTCATAGTGTTATCGACCTCCAGGCCACTGCTCTGCAACTTGCCTTATGCATTTTGACCACTGGAAGGCAGATATTTCTGTTGCAGCTTCTCAGTCTACAGGGTTGATTGTACATTTAGGGACAAAATGGTTTGGTTGATACCACTGTGGTTCTCCAATTCATCTCTTTTTAATTCTCTTCAGCCTCTTTTTCTTTCTTCTTCTGCCATGCTCAGCACAAATTTCCCTTGATGTTGCCATTCTATAGCAGAGACTTGGCCTGTAGTCTCCTCAATCATCATTCCCAGTTCTTTAAGATTTATCTTTTTTTTTTTTTTAGGTGACTATGTAGTCACTTGAGAAATGTTCTCTATCATATCTTGAATTTTATATAAGGAGGGAGATAGTACTGAATTCTTTTTATCATCTTGAAACTTGAAACCAAAAGACTACTTCTGAACTCTCTAAATTTTACTTAAGTCAGAGACTTAGAGGTCATCGAAAAAAAAAAAAAAAGCATTAAAGGCCTTTATATTTTGCCGTGAAAAATTTAGCAAACAATAATTTTGTTCCATGCACAATACTAAGATATGAATGTAAATTGATTGAAGTACAATATAACTTGGAGAAAATCAGGATATTATAATAAATGGCATATAAAAATTGCTTTATATTTATTTATATATATAAATATTATATACCATGTTAATGAACATGAATTAATCATTTATTTCCAAGAGATAATGCATAAAAACATTTTATAAAATAAAAATGCTCATTGTAAAGATTTTTTATATTAATGGTAATGGGAATTTAAGCTCTTATTTTCATAAAAAATAAATTGAACAAAATTTTGAAAGGTTTAACTACAGACATTTTTGAAAGTTCTTGCTTTATCTAAACTGATTGGTACCCAATCTACTTCCAGATTTTTCCTAATGTTTTCTTTTCTGTCTTCTACTCAATGTACTCTTATTATTTGATCTTTTAATTCTTTCCTTTCTGCTAGGTCAGCTTGCCATTTTGGTAATACCATTATTCAACTTTAATTTTTTGAAGATCCTATTACATTACATTTGGTAATCATCATAGTCAATACTCATTGAACACTTACTGTTTAAAACTGCACAGGCTAACAGTAAGAATTATGATAATAATAGCAAATTTATTCACAGAATGTTTAGTATGTAATAGCTACTGTACTAAGCACTTCTCATGTAATATCTGATTGAATTCTCACAAAGGTAGAAACTAAGGCTAGAAGGTTTATATTGACTTGCCTAAATCTATAAAGATAAAAATGGCAGAAGAGGACTTGAACCCGAATCTTTTTTACTTCATCACCTTGCACATAGTCGATGATTATTTGGTTTCTTTTTATTTCTCATTATTTTTCTTTCTTTATCACCTAAGTTCCATTTTTATTCTAAATGTCTATTAGCATGTTAATATAAGTTTCAATTGTGTGTTTGCTTCCTGGCAAATTTAATTCCAAAAAGCAGAGCTTTATCTTACAAAATTTCAAATTAAACACTTTTGCTAACAATCATGCTAACAGAAGTTCAAGTTATGCCCTTGATTTTCTTTCTAACTCTTTAAAGGATAAGATTTAACTATGTAGGATAAAATTACACATCTGTGAGAAAACTTATGGGTTGCTCTTAAAGGACAAAATTCTTGGTTGACATAATATTTATATTGTTTCCAATGCATTTTCATTTATATTCTTTCTCTGAAACCAAATTGTGTATTACTCAAAGGGGTTAAATAACCCGTCCAGGAACACAGAATAGGAAGCGATAGACCCTGAGAGTGGACCCAAGGTCTTCCTACTTTCATCCCAGTTCCGAGTGCTTTTCAGTGCACCGTCGTCACTGTGCCCTGTGGGCTTGCTCCAAAGGCTCATGTTGAGCACACTTATCTGTCTTCTCTGAACCACCTCAGACCCCTTTGATATAAGAAACTGCTTTACCCATGCCATTATTCATATTCATCCTCTTTTCGCTAAAAAATGGTTAGGCTATGTTTTGTGCTATTAGTAGTTCCAAACAGTGCAACAACATATGGGGTCAACAAGTGTGTTCAATATATATGTTCTCCTTACCATCATTTGCTACTTCAAAGACCTGTTTGGTGATGTCTGTGTTCTCAATTTATCACAGGTTCTCGTAGATCTTTCATTACTCTCTATACTTCCTCCACAGAAGGCTTAGGTGACATAGAAGGGATGTGACCCTCCTTTATATACTCTGGAAATAATAGGTACAATTGCCTGTGAGACATGCTTTAGCAAACAGTGCTGGACTAAGGTGAAAGCATATTTTGTTTACAGTTAAATTTCTGGTTCAGTGCTTTTTACAAACTATTTCATAATGGAAAACAAATGTGCTTTAGATGTGAAACAAAGGGAAAGTTACAAACTTATTGCCCTAATTAAAGAATGGTTATCAAACATATGGTGTTTTTCACCATAAATAAATCTAGAAGATACTTACTGAGTTGTATTTATTTGTCCTTGTATATCTTGGGTGGATTTGTCTGTGACAGATAATGAAGAAAAATGTTAGACTACAGCAAGACACTAACTTTCTTCCCCCCTCTTTTTTAACATAGTAATAATCATGACCTCTTCTCATTAATATTCCTGTGAACTTCAAACATACACTAGGATTTTGTTCCACTTCATCAGAGTTTTTCTACACATGGGATGGTCTTTGAAGTTAGTTGGAACCCTCCATGTTGAAGTGAGGTGAGGGTACACAGTGGAGTCCACCACAGAACTTGTGATAACTTCCATCGCAGGACCAGACACATTCTAATCACTGTCCAGAGAGCTGTGCATGCAGGAGAGGCCTGAATGGCAATATATTACAAACACAACCAGGTACTGTGGGTAAGTACAATGATCCAAATATGAAAAACAGACTCTTTTGTTTCTCTTATGAGTGTAATATCACTAAACAGTTGACCTGGATGTAGAAAGAAATCAGAGGAATCATATTCTTATTTAAGCTAACAAATAGATGATACACATTAGAGCAGTGGTTTATAGTTATAAATTATCGATCATCCCATCTATCCATGTCTAAACTAAATATCCATACAACTAAATATTATGACACATCCTTTGAGGAAATGTTATATCCTCTGACTACTAGAATATCTTTCTAATTCAATCTCTTGCTCTGCTTATTGATCAGTAGTTTGTTACATGGACTAACACTGCTTGATTCTAAAATAAGAAGGTTTCTTTCAGCTTGGGAAATTCATTTATTAATTCTTCAACAATAATTTATTAAGCATATAATATGTTCTGATCATGGCATTAGTCACTTGGTATTCAATGGGGGAACAAGGTAGAAGTGGAGCTTGTAGTCTGTCTCCTTGAATGAAGTCAATTAATGGCTATATTTTGGTTCAGAAGTTATGCTGTGGCAATTTTTAGTGATAAAAATGTATTGTCTAACACTTGAATTATTAAGGTCCAATTTATTATTTTTATCATTATTCATTTCTAGTGCACCTTATGGCAAAGAATGTTCCTTACATTATCTCATTTAATTCTTTCAACAAGGCTCAGTCAAATCCTAAACTCACAGGTACCTGATAGGTAACGGAAATCCCAGTTGAAATTTTACATATAATTGTTTCCTTATTGATATTCTATTTCTTCACTCTTCATTTTATTCTGAAATCTCTGTGAGTTTGAGGCCAGGATGGTTGTGTTTTCCTAAGGTTGGTGCTGAGCAGAGTACCTCTCATGTACCAGGGACTTAATAAATATCTACTGGATAAATGAATCATTAGGACAAAGAAACTGATAAAATAATTTTTTTAAGATTTTTTATTTATTTATTTGACAGATAGAGAGATCACAAGTAGGCAGAGAGGCAGGCAGAGAGAGGGGGAAGCAGACTCCCTACTGAGCAGAGAGCCCGATTCGGGGCTCGATCCCAAGACCCTGAGATCATGACCTGAGCGGAAGGCAGAGGCTTAACCCACTGAGCCACCCAGCACCCCTGAAAAAAATTTTTTGTGCCTTGTTTAGGTTTAAAAGATTCCACAGGGGAATGAAAGATATGGCATGGGGAATATGGCCAATGGTATTTTAACAGCATAGTGTGGTGGCAGATGGTAGCTATACTTGTGAAGAATGGAGCATCATGTCGAAAGTCGTTGAGTCTCTATGTTGTACACCTAAAACTAATGTAACATTATGTGTCAATCGTACTTTAAAAAAAAAATTCTGAAGCATGGGAACTATTAGAGTTATGGAGTGCATGTCAAGCCCCATACCACATACTTGTGTACACCATCTAATTCAGTCATTACAACAGCTAAACAAGTAGTTATTTTTGTCCCTATTTTACAGATGGGGAAACAGATTGGGATAGATCACACAGCTAGAAAATACTAGAACCATTCTTCTCATTGAGGTCTGTCTGAGTACTGAGACCCTGCTGACGCTCATGCAGTTCAGTCTCCCACAAATTGTTTGATCAAGAGGTGCCTGACAATAATGTTTATTTAAAATTTAAGACATCAGTGGGACACCTGAGTGACTCAGTTGGTTAAGCATCTGCCTTCAGCTCAGGTCATGATCTCTGGGTCCTGGGATTGAGCCCAGCGTGGGAGTATGCTCCTCCTTCTCCCTCTGGCCCTCCCCACCCCATGCTCATGCTCTCTCTCTCTCTCAAATGAATAAATAAAATCTTAAAAAAAAAAAGCATCAAGTTTTGAAACTGGTCCAGATAATTGAGGAGCTATGATCACTAGACTTCCAACCAACCCAGTGAACTAAGGTTTGCTTAATTTTCTTTCAACTATCATAGTCTCTCACAGTACATACAGCATCCTCCTTCACTTGGTAGTCAGGGAAACGTAACCCCAAGTTCTGTAGAGATAGTCCCGGTTTGTGTCTATTGTCCTGGTGAGATTATAAATAGCCACCTCTTTCACTCTCAAAAGTGTTGTATTTAATTTTTTAAATTTATTTTTTATTTTTATTTTAAATTTTTTTAAGTAAGGGGCTCCACACCCAGTGCAGAGCCCAACTCAGGACTTGAACTCACCACTGTGAGATCAAGACTTGAGTGGAGATCAAGAGTCAGATGCTCAACTGACTGAGCCACCCAAGCACCCCTAAGTGTTGCATTTTATTTCCTGGAGTCTATAGTCTCCCATGGTTTGTCTCCCACTCCGATTTCCCCCCCTTCATTTACCCCTTCCTTCTAATGTACTGTATGGTGACTAACATAACATAATAAATAAATAAATAATAAATAAATAAATAACAATAAAAATGAGGGAAAAAAAGTATTACACTTTAGATGGTGTATCTCACCATCCTACCTTTCATGGTCTTTTGGACTCTACCTTTACAAGATCCATTGTTACATTATTTGGGTTCCAAACTATGACATCACTTGCTAGGAACTTTGACTTACATAATACTCTTTATCAAAGTTACTTGCCTCCAAAAAACACTTCCTTCAGGCCTTCCTCTCTACTGCCAGCTATTCTATTCCATGCTCTGCTTAACTTAAAGTTCCACCCCTCACAGGGGACAACAATATAACATAAATAGAGCTTCTTAGATACACAGATATTTTTTAAAAATCCCAAATTAAGCTAGCCCTTCTAATTACTCTATGTTATAGTGGCTGCCTTAATTAATCTACTTTAACATGAAAGCTGCTTTGAACTTGTCTCCAATGTTCAGCAATTCTGGGTTTTCTGCACCCAATACTAAAGCTTCACAAGCAGTTTTCTGTTAAGGAAAGAGCTATATTTTCTCTCTTCCAATATGATCACTTTCTTTGGAACTCTTTTCATTTTAGGCCTTCCATAATCTTATAAATGCCCTAAGCAAGTATTAGTTTGAGTCTTGGTAAACCCGGGTTAGGGCGAAGTGTTACCCCAATTCTAGAAGAATGAGTCAGATCAGCATGTCTCATTTGTGCCTCTTTCCCACTGATGCTATATTGTACTCTTTTCTTCCAGAGTTCAGTTCAATTTTAAATGACTCGAATGAACAATCTTCTATCACAATTTCTTGTGACATAGCAACTCATATGATCCATAAATCTACTATTATTTTATTCAGTGCTTTCCAGAAAATCTAAGTAAGACAGTTATTTGTTAGAATCTTAGAAATGTTTTGTCAAAATTAAAATGCCTTTATTATTTTTAAGAGAAAGTTATGCATCCAGTGATACAATTAGTTTTCAAAAGGGAAATCATTGTTGTATGAGATAAAACTGGAATGAGTTTATACTTTCAAAAAATTAATTTTTAAAATATAACCAAAATTCTCTGTTACTTCAAAGGACATATTGTTTTCCTTATTGGGACTCTTACAGTTATCATGATAAATAACAATGATGCAAAGAATTCTTTTTATCATAAGTTTGCTATGATATTTTCTCTTCCTTTCCCTAAGACAAATTTGAAGATTTTAAAAATTAAATTAACACCTTTTAACTGAAGTCACTTTTCAAAATGGATTTTAAAATTTCTTCCTTTTTTTTTTTTTAAAAAAAAAGTCCATCTATGCTTTTTTTAAAAAGAAACAAGGCAAAAATTATCGATTCAGGTTTCTCTGCTCCAAAAAGATGGTTCAGAGACAAGTGCAAATAAGAAGAACACGCAGGAGAGAGAGGAGTTGGTACCATCTAAAAAAGTAGCATTAAATCTAACTTCTGGGCCTCCATCCTATCTTACAAATTCAGAAGTGTGCCCCTTACTGTTTGTAAATTGTAAAACAATAACTGATATAGTCAAGGTCAAGAGTTTTCTAACATCACCATAATTACCCAGGAACTTGTTAGAAATGCCGATTTGTAGGTCCTATCCTTGGCCAACTGAAACAGAAACTCTAAGGGTGGGGTTTAGCAGCCCACACTATAACAATCATCCCAGGGGATTCTGATGCACCTCAAGTTTGAGGATTGTTGTTCCAGAATAAAGCTTCCAAACTAGATGCTGTAGACAGGCAAGAATGTAAAAATAACTGCTATTCTCAAAGAACTTACCATCTGGTTGTTGAAATGCCAACTGGGTGGAAAGATCATTCATGATTCCAGCACAGCTAAATACTACCTCCCAGTCTGCGCAGGACCAGAGATAGAGATCCTGTCTGGCTGGGTGATGGGAAAGTTGAGATTTGACATGGGTTTTTGTGGCTGAGACTACTAGCTATTCACAAAAACCCTGTTTCCTTTTTTCCTTGGCACATAGCAGGGCCATATTCCCACTTTCCTTTACTCTTACTGTAGCCAAAAGATCAATTTTTCTCAGTGTAACATGAGCAGAAGTGATATGTGCTGCTTCTGAGCCACAGCATTTCAGAAGTGGGTGTTTTCCGTCTATGAGCTCTCTCTTTATCTTTCTGTAGGCTGCAAACAAGTGCAAATGTCAAGACTCTAGGAATGGTGGATTCACAACGTGGAAGAGATCTGGTTTCTTGATTTATTGCATCTTTGGATGATTACGTGCATAAGAAGTAAACCTCTAAGGAGTTTAAGCAATTATATCTTTTGAGTCTATTAATACAGAAGGTTAGTCTACCCTAACTAATAGGGAGGATTATAGTACAATACGGGAAGTGAAAAAAAATGTTCTTCCACTGAGAGAGAAAATATTGGTAAAATTGTGGAGGTATCACCAGAGATGGCAACTAGTTAGGAGTGACTATAGCATCAGTAGGGCCTGTGTGGACAAAATGACTGGTTTTAGAGGATGGGACAGGAAAGACTGAGCAGATCCTGGAATGCTATGTAAGTTAGGATGCATTGGTTGCAAGTGACAGAGAACTGAAATTGGGTTTTTTTAAAAAGACAGTTCATTACCTAATAAATCAAGGAATTCTGAGGAATCAGGCTCTGGCTATATTTACTAAGCTTTCGTGTAATGAAGTCTCTTGTCTCTTCTTCCATGTGTTGACTTCACCCTCAGGTTTGAAATAAGAGGGCTGTAGCAGTTCGGAGTAAGATATCCAGATCTAACAGCATCCAGGGGCCAAAAAGATCATTTCCTCCATAACCAGTATTTTGAGTGAGGGAAATTCTCCTAGAATCATGTTCCCATATATATAGACTTCTTCTAATATCTCATTAGGATGCCCTGCCATATAACCATTTCTGAACAATTATTGGGGGCGCCTGGGTGGCTCAGTGGGTTAAAGCCTCTGCCTTCGGCTCAGGGCATGATTTCGGGGTCCTGGGATCGAGCCCCGCATCGGGCTCTCTGCTCAACAGGGAGCCTGCTTCCCCCTCTCTCTCTGCCTGCCACTCTGCCTACTTGTGATCTCTCTCTCTCTGTCAAATAAATAAATAAAATCTTAAAAAAATTATTGGCAAGAGGAAATGAGTTCACCGTAGGTGGCATAGATCACAAGGTCTCAATCCTGTTTCCATGTTGGACCCTCCAGAGAGCTCTCCTAAAAAGCTGATGCTCAAGAACAGAGGTTTGACTAATTGGTCTGGCTTCGGCCTTGGTCTCCCTAAGGTATTCGAATGTGCCCCCAGAAATGAGAAATGCTAACTTAGATGGACAGAGATGGAATAGGTGTTGGGAAGTAAATGACAGAGAACACTATGAATTCCTTATTTTAGTTTGAATTTTTACCTCATTTTCTAGGCTAAGGGAAGCCATGAATGGTTTCTAACCAGAGACTGGGGCTGTGTAATCAAAAGGCAACTCTGTGAGTTCTGGGCCTTGTCACCTAGCAGTGAGCGTGGCCAAGCCCTCAGGAGGTATTCAATCAACATCTGTTGGATGAAGGAATGGATCCTCCAGGATGATGGAGACAAAGACATTGGTTTGAAGGTTCAGCCCTTGCATCCACAGAGCATGTGAAACAGAACAGGTTGAAACCGTGAAAGATCCACCAAATATTCTGTTTTTATGTTCACTATAAGCAAACCTATGACTGTTTTGGAAATCTGGGTACATAATCAGATATTTCATTTTTTAGATAATTATTTTATATCCTTAAATGCAGATTCTGAGTCTTTTTAAGCTACAGGCATATCTCATTTTATGGTACTTTACATATATTATATATTTTACAAATCGAAGGTTTGTGGCAACCTTGTATTAAGTGAGTCTATCAGTGCCGTTTTTTTCCCAATGACATCTGCTTACTTCATATCTCTATGTCACATTTCAGTAATTCTTGAAATATTTCAAACATTCTCATTATTATTATATTTGTTAGGGTCATCTGTGATCAATGATCTTTATTGTTGCTATTGTAATTGTTTTGGGGTGCCATGACCCACACTCATATAAGGTAGTGAACTTAATCAATAAATGTGTGCGTGTTCGACTGCTCCAGTGAACAGCCATTCCTCCATCTTTCTCCCTCTCCTCAGGCCTTCCTGTTCCCTGAGGCATAACAATTTTGAGGTTAGGCCAATTAATAACCTTATCATGGCCTCTAAGTGTTCAAGTAAGAGGAATAGTTGCACAGCCCTCACTTCAGATCAAAAACTAGAAATGATTAAGCTTAGTGAGGAAGGCAAAACAAAGTCAAGATAGGCCAAAATTTAAGCCTATTGTGCCAAACAGCCCTATTGAGAGCACAAAGGAAATGTTCCTCAGAGCTCCTTGGATTACACTGTGGAACCATCTTCTGAAACACAGGTTCTCACTCGGGGATGATTTTGCCCCACAGGGTATCTTTGGCAACGTCTGGAGACAGTTTATGCTGTCTTGACTGGGAGAGTGCCACTGGCATCTAGCAGGAAGAGGCCAGGGATGCTGCTAAATATCTTACAGGGCACGGGAGTCACAAAAAAATTATCTGGCCCCAAATGCCAATAGCGCTGTGGTTGAGAAACCCTGCTCTAGGATATTAATCAAGTACATTTTTGCAAGCACCTTATCAAGGATGCTGCAGTTGTTTTGAAATATCCTAGGACTTCAGGAATTCTTACGGAGAAGTTGATTAATATTGGTAAAGACTCAGAGACTAGATCTTGACTATTTTGGGTAGATCTAGCCTTTGTGAAACCTTCAAACAAACTGTTCCAAGCTTTGAAGACCCGAGACGGGGAAACTGTGAGGCTCCCCTCACTAGCTCGCAGCCCCGGTGATGAGGTTGTATGCAAGCAATGCCAGCCAGATGATTTTACCCTAATCAGGATTTGTATGAACATGACATTTTGTTTATTCTGTTGCCTTTTTGTTCTTCTGATTCATAAACAGCAACAGCAGAGCAGAACAATTATCCCTTCTTGTTGCAGACACAGATGTGTAGATGCATGGAGGCTTTCAGTGAAGCCGGTGATGCCAAAACAATTCATATTATACTTCATCTACTGCCCCATAAGATTTCAGACAACAAAAGTGTGCAAAACACTGTAACCCTCTATATTTATATTCAAGTGGGCTTAGGAGCAGCCTCACAGCATTCTGTGTAGGCACACACTTTCAACACTTGTGTTAAAATCATCAAAAACTCTCCATAGGATCAGATCAAATTTTCTTGATTCAACTCCTGTGGAAAATGTCCCATCATAGTAAAACATAAGTTCAAAATCTTGATCCAAAAACTTTGTGTCCAGTTCTCCCTTCTCTGAAACTAGGAAGAAGGGTAATATTTTGAACACTTAACTAGCTGAAAATATGAAGTGTAGGGGCTAAACAATGCAATATTGTACAGATGCAGTTCAACCTATTGTATAAGGTAAGTGTCAGCAAGCTTTTGGCAAAGGGCCAGATGGCAAATATCTGGCTTTGTGGGCGCTATAGTTTCTTTTGCAACTGCTCTTGCAGCATGAAAATAGTCCTAGACAATATGTAAATAAAGGAATATACCTGTGCTCATGACTTATTTGTGGACTCTGAAATTTGAATTACATATAATCTTCATATGTCATATTCTTTTTTCCTTTTTCAGCCTTTTTAAAAATAGAAAAACCATTCTCAGCTCATGGGCCACAGAACAGGCAATGGGCTGGAACTGGCCCACAAGCCACAGTTTACTCACCCCTGATCTGAGGGACATGCTTGTGTATAAAGAAAAACATAAAATATAACACCAAGCAGAAGAAAGTTGATTATGGGAAAAATAGGAGGCCTACTTCAATTTTTCATCTTTGGCCTAAAGATATTTTAAATAGATCATTCTAATAATAACAAAGCACTCTAATTCAGTATAAAAATAATTTGATTTTTTAAATGAAGATATTACAGTAAATCTGCTATCATACTCTTTTATTAAAATAAAAAAATGTTTAAGAAGGTTTAAATTCTTTGACAGTATTCAATTTTTTGTTGGGAATGATGATGGGTTGTAAAATTACCAGAGAAATTCAACTGGGAACATTCTCTAGATACTTTAAAGTCTTTCTCCCATATTTTCTTAATGCATTATGTGCTCGAGGGTTTGGTTCATGGTACATCTACTGTAATTAGAATAGAATTATTCTAATACTAATATATACTAATATACTAATATAATTAATTATATACTATTATATAATATATAATATTTATTATATATTATTATAAATTATTATAATATAGTATTATACTATATTACTATAAATAATATATATTATGTAATATATAATATATATTATATAATAATATTATATAATTATAAGTAATATTATATAATAATATTACTATAAATAATATAGTATAATACTATATTATAATAATATATAATAAATATATTATTTATAAATAAATAAACAGATATATTATTATAGCATATATACTATTATATATTATATATAATAATTAACATACTAATACAATTAATATAATACTAATATACTAATATAGTATTAGAATAATACTAATGTAATTAAATAGTATTATTGTTGTAAATAGTAGTAAATTTGTTCCTAAATCCATTTTACTTAAGTGTCAGTGTTGCTCATTATTTGGAATAAGAGGGAATTCAGTGAATATATTTTATTTAGTTTACCTAAATCTGGTACATAAGTCCTAAAATGTAAAAGTATCTAAGGGTTCAAGAAAAGTGTTTCACATATGAACCATTCCCTTTCTTCTCTTTAAAAGCAAAAAAAAAAAAGTCCTGAATAGTCCTCTCAAAGACAGTCACTTGGAGAAGTACTCCTTTGATCTGAAAAGACTTGCCTCAAAAGGAGCCATTAGAATAAGTGAGAGTAATCCTTCCCTAAATAAATAACCATCTAAGGAACATCCCTCCTTCCTCTCCTTCCGCTCAGCTGAATCTTGAAAGTAGCAGTATTTGGAAGCCTGTACTATCTGATTCCAAGGCTTCCACTGCCCATTATACCATTTGAAGCTGTGTCAATTCCTTTCATGTTTCGTTCTGCTGCTGCTCCTGCCTGAAGGCCCTTCTCTCTTATTGTTCAAGGGTAACCCAAATATAAATCTCCTCTAAGAAATATTTTGGGCACTTGCCCTACTTTGTCACACCGCAGTGGTCTTTACGGTGTGATAACACTTACACCATTTCATGCACTTACTGGTTTACCTATTCCGGCTCCCCACATTGTGCTATAAGCTCTTTGAGGGCAGAAGTTTTGTATCTTCAGCACCCAGCTTTTGTACATGTAGAGTAATAGTAAACATTTAGGGTGTTCTTGAGATCTCAGAAGACAATCAGAAGTTTGGTCTTATTGGCTCTCTCTCATATCATTTCGAATATCTACAAGAAGGTTTCTTCACTGAGGCTAATCGCTACCTTGACTTAGTGTCAGGCCCTCCTGAGGAGCCAAAGCCCCTTTCCCTGCTGGAGCCCAGAAAAGCATGGAGCACATCCCCTTTCTTCCTAATCCACAGGCAGCTCCAGAATGTCACACTTTAAGGAGCTTAGAAGTAGAAATCTACTAAGAACATGGGAATAAGGGCTCCGCATTGGGCTCTCCACTCAGTGGGGAGGGGAGTCTGCTTCTCCCTTTGTTCCTCCCCATCCCCATCCCTACTCCTGCTCTCTCTCTCTCCCTTACTCTCTCTCTATCAAATAAATAAATAAAATCTTTAAAAAAAATGAAAGAAAGAAAATGAGAATAAGGAGGGGACCTAGACAATGTGTCCTGAAGTAACATTTGCAGGGCAGGAACAATATTTTTGTGTGTGTGTGGGTTTTTTTTTTTTTTTTGGAGTGGCTTATAGGAACTTTCAGAGATAATAGGGAGATGGGCTTAGAACTCTCCCTGCTAATTCTTTTTTTTTTTATAATCCCCTGCTAATTCTTTATATCATCCATGGTTCTTGCCTCTCCGTCCTTTCTACTTTTACTAGCATAACATTCTGAGCTCAAAATATAAACATTTGTCCTCCATGGCAAGTGAAATCTCAGAAGGAGATTAAACTATAAGAGGAATTTTCTAGATAATTTGGATTTTCTCTTGCATTGATCCAAGAAGTCTGACAAATAAGCAATCAGAAAGGAACTTCTTTACTTTCTCCCAGCCAAATCTCTATGCCTCTATCTATACTTTTGGTGGATTTAAAATTTCTCCAAAATTTTTTTGATTCCTTGCTTTAAGAGGTAAATATTAATTCATTATTCCTTCAATGTGGGCTGGACTTTGACTGCTTCTAACACACAATATGGTGGAAGTGACGATATGTCACTTTGGACTTGGGTCATAAAAAGCACTGTAGCTTCCTTCTTACCTTCTCTCTTGAATCATTTTCTCTGGGAAAGTAGGTGAACATGTAAAAACACACAAGGGGCCTTCTGGGGAGGTCCATGTGGAAAGGAAGTAAGAATTCCTACCACTAGCCATGTGAATAAGGCATTTTAAAATGGGTCCTCCAGCCTCAGTCAAGCTTTCAAGACACTGTGGGCCTGGGCAACAAGTTGACTGCAGCCTCAGGAGGGACTGTGAGAAGAAAGCCCCTAAATTACTGACTCTTTAAAACTATGAGATAATAAATGTTTGTCTTTCTAAACAGTTAAGTTTGGGGATAATTTATAATAAAATAATGGATAATTGATACAGTATTTATGTTATCTCACTTTCCTATGAAATGCTGAAAAATCAGTCACGATACAGGAAGAAAAATTAGTCTGCAAATAGTAACGTTTAACATAAAAAGACCAATAACTGAGTTTGTACTCAATTCTTGGATTACTACTTAGCAATAAAGTCATTTATAGGTGAACTGAGACTCTCCTTTTAGTTTCAGACTCATATCTAATTGTCTACGTGATATTTCCACTAAGATGTTTCTGGTAGATTGCCTTCAGGCAGCGACGATTTCTCCCATGATTCTTTGCCTCGTGACTGTGGTGCTCTTCCCAGCAAAAGCTGGAGTCTGTTTCTCCATCCCTTGAATGTGGGCTGGTCTCTGACTTGCTTTGACCAACAGAATGTGGTTAAAGTGTAAGGCCCAGGTGTCAGTCCCAAGAGGCCTTGCAGCCTCCACTTTTATTTTCTTGGATGGCTAGCCTGAGAGATTGCCATGTAAGGAAGCCAGTCTAATTGACTGGAGGATGAGAGACCAGGAGGAAACAAGTTTCCCAGGCAGCAGCAAGTACCAACTTCGAGATATATGAATGAAATCTTCAGTCATCTCAGAACTCCTAGACCATAAAATTATCCAGCTGAGCACAGCCACATGAATTAGGTCAAATGAGACCAGCAGGAGAGTCAGCCAGCCAGCCTGCAGAATTGTGAGAAATGATAAATTGCTGTTGTTTTAGGCCAGTATGTTTTGGAGGGACTTTTTACACAGTAAAAAATAACTGATACAGAGTCTATAGGTTCACCAAACTTAACATGTATGAAAATGAACTCTTTATTCCTCTGAAAATCCAACCTTCATTGTGTACTTTCTTCTTAATGCTACCTAGTTAATCAAGCTAAATCCCTTGGTGTCATTCTTATTACCTTCCCTTTTTTATACTCCCATACAATCTATTTAGCAATTCTTATCAGTTCTCCTTCCAAAATATATCTTCAGTATGTCGTTTTTACCACCCTGAATTTTTTTTTTTTTTTTGACAACTTTGGTCCTAGTCTAAAACATCATCAACTCTTGAATGAATTCCCAACGTAGCCTCTTTGGAGATGTCCCTGTTTCGCCCTGTCTAATTCATTCTCCATATATTAGCCAGTATGATCTTTTGAAAACATTAATCAGATCATAGAACTTCCCTGCTTCATACCATCTGATGGCTTCCTGTCACACATATTTTAATACCCAAATCCTTTGTCATAAACTGATTCCTACCAATCTCTTCAATCTCATCTTGTACTAAAAGTCTCGTTTCAGGTCCTCGTCATGCAAAATGCAAGCTCTTTTAGCCATAGGATGTTTGCACTTATTAGTCCCCCTACCTAAAATGCCCTTCTCAGGCTGGTTCTTTCTATTTCTTAAGGTCTCAGCCCAAATTATCCTCAAAGGGGATTCTTGACACACAACTCAAGGAGTCCCTCATCACAGTCAGCATTCAGTTGCAAATATCAAAATTTATTTTTGCCGCACTAAAATGAAAGCCATTAAATACTTACCAAATTATTGGAATAGCCAGAGTAGGAGGTTCTATATTAGTCCCCCAACTCGTTATAAAAGCAACACATACCAACAGAACCATTGTTTTTGCACATTTTGCAAACCGGGAGATCAGGAGGCACTATCACAACTGATGGCTGCAAAATCCTACCATCTTACTGCACACCCAGGTACTAGAAAGGGATGGCTGCAACTGTCACCTCTTAAGAACACACTTGTCACAACTGTTGGCTCAGGAGCCACTCTGCATCCACTAGAACCTTACCAGAAAAATAAATGCCTCATGACCACTGCCTCCCACTTACCTCATGTCTGAATTCATGTCTTTTATGAGTACATATGATTGTTAGAAACTATATCACATCCAGAAATCTAGCTTCTAAGGAGTCTAAAAGTAAAATTTTTAATTTTTGTTCTGGGCAGCTAGAAGGCACACTGGAAGGAGGTTGGAAGTGAATTTGCATGAGCCAATCGGCCAACTCTGCCATTCTTCCCCACCACACTCCTATTGCATCCTAATGCTCCCTGTTAATTACTTCATGAAATGTCTCACAATAGAAAATCACACATGAGTGTATGTGTGTGCATATGTAAAATTTTTCATTTTCCTTTCACTGTGTCGTAAGAGAAACCTGCCCATGAGTGCAGGAACATTGTTCACAGAAGCACTCTGACTGGTGGCTGGCACATAGGAACTCCTCAATGTTTAGGATGAAGGCATTGTTCATAAAATAAATAAATAAATGTCATTTTAAAAACAACAGTCATTTTATGATACAGACTTTCCGAGGGAGGGAGGATGTCCCTATAGATGTCACTTCTCCTTCTGACATGGCTTTCCTGCCCTTGGGTTTAGCTCCAGCCTGCAAGCACTTCCTTCCAGTCTCTTACTTTACAACCCTGTCAGCACCTCCAACCCTTCCACTTTCAAGAAGGTTCTCTCACTCCTTGGTAAAGTCTTTTAGAGCCTGATGGCAGCCAAGACATCAGCTGGATAAGGACCAATGCTCATCTGTATTGCATGTTAAAACTGTGTATAGGAGGAGAATAATAGTGAGGAAAGACTGGCTCCAGGTCACGAGCAAAAATAAATATGGTACTCCCATTTCTGCTTTAATCTTCCCACCAATGAGAGGTGTCATGGATTCTTATTGAGGCCTATTTATAATCATATCTTTTAAATATAAGAATTACTTATCATCTTAGCAACATTTTGAAGAAAGAATATTCCTCTTATTTGCAGAACTCTGGCCCTTCCCAATAGATTTCATAAATTTGCATAATTGGACTGAAGAATATCAGATTCCTTTATTTTCTCTCTGGAGACCAGTGGCATCAACCAAGAACTACGGTGACTTTTAACGTCTTCTTTGTTTATCAGGGTATGATGAAGGTTCTGATTGAATTCTTTGGATACATCTTGGTAAATTTGTGGTGTTAGGAGTAATGGAGTTCCGTTATTTTCTTATCCGAACACCAATAAGGAAGGTCAGAGGGTAGTTGTCTAGAGTTTATCCTGCCTAGACAAACATTGGCCATTGGTCTCTTAACCCGTTTTATCAGGTTTATTTTGCATCTTTCTATAAGAGAAGCATTAGGAGAAGTAAAAGCTGATGACCTGCCTCATTTCTGCATCTATTGTCAATTGGACAAATGAGTTAGTTATTTTGTGTCCTCTTCCTTATCTCTAATCACAGGCCCCATTGCACTTCAACATGTTAGAGAAAATGTCATCTCATTCCTTTGAATCACTCTTTAGTGTCTAATGCAATATTTTATTAAAATATATTTGACATATAACATTGTATAAATTAAAGGTATACAACATGTTAATTTGATACATTTGCTTATTATAATTGACATGGTAATGATAATAGAACCTTTATCATGTCACATAATTATCATTTCTTTTTAGAGGTTTGAATAATTAAGATCTAGTTTTTTAATTTAACCTCTATAAATCTAATCTATAATGTGCTACTACCCTAAGTCATAGAAAAAGGAAACAGAAGAATAGTAACCAAGTAGACTGTTTAGGAAAAAATAAAAAAAATAATAAAGTTTTAAGTGGGAAGATGAAACATTGGGAGAATAAGCATACTGTTGTTGCCTCAGACTCAGGAAAAACAAAACAATTCTATCTTTATTCCTAAATTATGGCCAATCCCACTTTGCAAACAGGTTCAGATGCAAGTCTATAATTAAGGATAGGAAAAAAGATGAACAATTCACCTTTTTAACTGGAATATAATACAGAAATGAGGATGGTCATCTGTCCTTAGAGACTAATTGAAAGAAAGTTAAGACAGATCCAATAGGCATAACTTAAAGAAAGAAAAAAGTTGTTTCAAATTCTACATAAGCAGAGAATGTCTGTTAATCTCGTAAATGTAGAACTGTAGCCCAAATGCATGGAAAAGGCTCACCTCGTATGGTGCCATTTTGGAGGACCCATCCTAGGTTTAGCTTGATACGTGACGAGGGAACTATCACTGTACCATGGAGGCCAAGGCCCGCAGTGTCATGCAGTTCTATTCTCTTAAAGCAGTCAGAGAGAGCAACAGGAGTGAGGACTTCCAAGGCTTAGGCTTTGGTCAAAGTGGGTAGATGTTAAAATAAATGTTGATCTTTGGTGTTAAAGGAAAACTCCGGAGCTTACTACACAAAACCAGGAAGAGTCCTTGAAGCTTTTAACCTTCTTTTCAGAGTCTAGAAGTCACACATATGAGGCTTTAAGTTTATTCTAAACTCTTCAGTCTGTGATAGACAATAATGCGGTTTCTGTTTTTGCTTGCTATATTGCCTGTCTGTGTTTATTTGTGGGTTGCAGCTAACTGATCGCACACCATATCTGTTCCATTGCGGTAAACCAGCACTATTTGCTTTGTTATTTTCCTGGAGGTTGTTTGTAAAGTGTTTCCAGACGTCAAACAAATGAGTTATTCCAAGCACTCTTGTTTTCTAAGCATTTAATGCACCTCCTTCAGTGATTTGGATTGAAACTCTGATCTGTTGATTTAGGTCACTAAAGTAGATAGTTGGAAGATAGGTGGATGGACAGATAGGATAGATGATAGAAGATATATATGAATGAACTCATTTTTAAAATAATTTGTCTATAGATGTCTTGAGAATTAATTCTGCAATTGTACATTAGGATGGGGAAGGGAGGATGCGGATAACGAGTACAAAAGGACATAAAAGGGAAAGAGAGCGAGAAAGACACCAAAAAACAGAGTGAAAGTCAGTTCAAGTGGGTGACTATAACCTTTGGCAAGAGATCAGACAAACAAGTTCAACCCAAAGTCGATTTAACTTTATTGGACCACACTGTCTCAGGCAATTAGAAAAATATTTGTAAAACAACAGATGAGAAAAAGGAACGTGGAGCCCAATAATGCAAAACAATGTTTATAAGAGAGAAATCATGAAGTGGGAAGAGTAAACACAATTATTCTATCAGCACCTCCTGTTCTTCTAAAGATTGCTTAACTTACATGTAGAGAACTCCTCTGAACAAACAGACAAAATAGTTTCTTCAGAGCATACTCCTACCCCTAAAATGTTTAATTTTAAGCCCCCTCAAAGCCCCAAAACCAAAAACCTTGAGGACTTTTCAATTTTGAGGAATTAGAAATAATTACACACTAGATTCCATGGGATTATGGATTATTTTTAGGCCAATTGATAACACCAAGCCAAAGGGAAATAAAAATTATTTTTATAGCTCCTATTTTGTCTTGCACTTTATTTTAAGTGAAAAACTGATGGACAGCACACAAGTGATAGCCCTGATGTTGAGCCTATAATTATAGGCTTATTTGGAGAAGAGATTACCCTTTAACTCCTTATCCAACTGGGCTTTTGAGGTTCTTAATTCAACTCAGTGTGCTATTAGATAGTTTAGCCTGTTTTATCAAGGCTTACAAATTGAAATAGCTAAGTATGTCAAGGAACAGAAAACATGAAGCACTGTAAGATTTACCATCTTCTTTCACACACTCACACACGCTACTCCTGGTCTGTTCCTAATTCATGTCCATGTTCAATAAATGGTAGTTCCGCATATCTTTTTCCTCCAAATTCCTCTTTTCCACCAGGGCCTATTCTTTCAACAGGACTTTGTCATTACCTATCCTTTACTCTTATTTAATCCCTCTTAATCACCGAATTCTATGTCAGCTGTTTAAAAAAATGGTCATATAGTTTTCTTCTCAGCTTACGCACATAAAATACTATCTATGTGAAAACAAAATGAGGTTGATGGTGGCCTTTCACTTCTGCCATGGACATTCCAGTTCCTATGTCAATCCTCAGATCAGGTTCTGCTTCCTTGGGAAAGATTTATGTATAAAAATGTATGTCAGGTTCTCTTTATTTTAAAAACTATTATGAAATGTGCACAAAAATATTTTTCATATATGACTTTTAGAGAAGTATTAGGGAATAAAAATTCAGATTTCTGAGATTTCTAATACTGATTATATTCTTGAATATTTCTAGGATGGGACTTCATTTATAATCATCATTATTCCTTGAAGTCCAATGAGCACCTTGACTTTTTAAAAATGTCTTTAAAGGAAGAAAACCATTCTCTATGCATTCACTATGCTTTTGAACGATTAGTAGGAGAATTTGGAGACTAACAGAAGGGATGGCTAAATGCCTACAGTGAGGAAATACTCAGAAGTAGAAATACCAACTAGACGATAAGTTGGAATCATATACGTGTGTGTATGTGTGTGTGTGTGTACTTGTCCATGAGCATATTTGTGTGTGTGAGTGTGTTTCCTTTTGCATCATTCTGCTTTGAATAGTTTTAGAATTTGAGGTTTTATTATGCCTCCCAGTCAAAACAGTGGAAGAAGGAAGCTTCCATGGGCATCTGGTCACTTCTTAAGTACTATTATTGAATCAGTGTTCTTGGAAGAGACTGATGTGAAGAAACAGTCCTGTTAATTTCCCCCGAAGAATGTCACATTGGGTAATGTTCTGTGGGTGGTCATGTAATGAGACACTGGTGTCTGTCCATGACACATACTGTATATGAAAGGAGGCATAGATAAAGGTAACGTGAATTCCATCCCTCTCAGTGTTTATATGATGCTTATCACCATGCTATCTAGACACCCAGACTAGAAGCTTTACAACAAGAAAAATTTCCACCTTCGTTCAATTGAAATCAGTGGACAGTGAGTCTGGGTAAGCTCTTGAAGGGTTAATATGCACACATGCTTCTGGGTAGTCAGAGATGAAAATGGACTGACCCAAGTGGCAACAATTTCCCCATTTCCAAAAATGTAAGCAACTGCTTCAGTGAAATACCACTGGAAATGAATCTTCTATATTATAAACATATTCTAAGTGCATTTGCAGGCATCTAGCTGTTTAAACTGTTTTTACCTAAACCAGTGACTTTTGTAAAAATATGGCTATTCACAGTCCTAGTTTATTTTGAAGAGTAATGGCATGGAAAATTTCAAAGGAAAATATTTAGCTATTTTTCCTGTAGGAGAAAGCAAGTGTTGCACCGATTCTGAGTATATGTGTGTTGTGTATGTATACATATGTATATTATATGTATATTATTTTTAATTAAAAAGAATTAAAAGTACATATTCCTCTTTTGTATGTAAATATAACTTTTAATAAAATTGGCCCCAAGATATTTCCTTTTCTCTGTCCCATGATGGAATCGACATAATAAAGCATGTTGTTGATGAAGACTAAACATCACAAAGTCCAATTGGACTTTTTACAAAGTCAAATTATAACAATAATGAGACTCTTAGAACATCTGTATGTTCTTTTGGAGAGTCTTTCACTTCCTTCCTCTTTCTAGCCCCTAACTTCCTTTGTTTTCTTTCAGTCTTGAACTGTAACTGGGACATTCTGGAACATAGATTTATTCATCTTGACCTCAGCTGTGATTAATCCACCCGAGACAAAGATCAACTTCTGGCAAACACTGGTTCCCTCTCCTTTATATCAATAATGCCAACTCACCTAGTTGTTTGCAGTATCTGCTCTAGGCGTGGCTGAAAAAGAAAATCCAGGGAGCGAAAATGCAAAAAATTATCTCGTCCACTTAATAAACACATATTGGATACCATTTATGCACAGACACTGGATAGGCAGTGTCTTTAATCAATAGGTATTATTTTTACTATACTTGAAACTCTGAAATGTGAATGAGGTTTAAGAGGATGATGAATAGCCTACAGTCCACATTTGTAAGTCCTGTTCTCGTTGTACCACCATATGGTATAGAAGCAAAATTATAATTCTCTCTGGTTGGGAAGAGGTCCTAGTGTATATTAATCAAATGCACTGGCAGCAGAGATGAATGAAACCTTAGTTAATACAAAAGCCTCATTGGAACCATTAGTTCTGACCTCTTTATCAAAACTTTTACTCGGGCTGCTAACAATTAACAAAATTGATGAATCTAAGTTTCAGCCTCTGCCTTTCTTCTACTGGTCCTTTGTCAATCAGTAGCATTTATTGAGAATTCATTGTATACAGAATATTGTGCAGACCTGGAGCCCCCAAACCCTGCTAAGACAAAACCGGTTGAAGAAGTATTAATAGGCTTCTTGAGACAAAGTTGTCACTACTGCAAACAAGTTAGCTCAATGGCTATAAAATGGGTTTCTTTTGACCACAGGCCTTCTCAGCTTTGCATCTTCTAACACATTGTTAATAGCTAAGAAGAGGATTTAGTATTCAGCACTACCCTTCACTTTTGTTATTCAAGCACCAATTAATGTTTCCTGGAAATACTTCTCTGTGAATCTCAATAGAAACCTTTTGAATTCAAAAGGTGAGGTTGATATCTCTCTTGCAGAATTTATTACAGAACCACACATTTTTAGAGTAAGGAACATCAGAGATCAATTCACCAAGGGTTCCCAAACCAAAGTCACTGTTAAATTTTCCTTGACAGTCATTAAAGAATGTGAATTCTCGAAGTCTGCCCCTGCCTCCCAGACTTACTGACTTAGATTATGGATAGATAGAACCAGAACTCCCAAGGTGCTGAGTTGATTCTAATGCTGACCCATATGAGGAAAACACTCTCCAGGCCAAACTAATCAATGCCTCAGTAAGAGTGATATCCTTTCAAAGAATCTCTAAGCCTCATTGCTGAGGCATTGCTGTTCAATAGCAGACGACTACTTCCCTGGTCTCTCCCCAGTATATTAGAGAAGCGCCCTGGACGTGTGGGCCAGCAATATTAACACCAACGATGATGCAGACTGCAAAGATGAGCTACGCCAATCAACTTCTCTCTGTCAGCATTTTGTACTAGAAAATAGTGATGATGGGGTCACTGCGCCAAGGGCACTGATGTTGAGGACATACAGGAAAGATTCATGAGAAATTGAAACCATGATGATTATTGAAGTTAAGAAGAGGCAGAAGCTAGAAGTAAAAAAACAAAAGGAAACAACGGCAACAAAAACCCTACAAAAAACCAACCAAACAAAAAAGTACAACAATAAACAGAATATATGGAGAGACTAAGCATTTCTAAAACTGTGGTATACACATTTAATACCAAATCAGATGACTCCAGTAGGATATCCCATGGGAGGGTGGGCACATGCAGCCTGCCTTGCTCTCATTCATGGCCTGCAGACTCATGTCTCTGAAGTTCTTTCAAAGTGGAGGGACTGGGGGAGGGACACCTACCAGGCAGTGATCCTCAGCCTTCACGACACATTAGAATCACCTAGGGCTTTAAAAATACTGATGCCCAAGCCTCACCACAAGATAATCTCTGTAAGTACTTCCTAGGCAAAGGTGTTTTTAAATCATTCAGGTGGTTCTAAAATGTAACCAAGATTAGGACCTGCTACTGGGGAAAAGGAGAGGGATATGTGTAGATTCCCTTTGCTCATCAAGATGAAGACGGAAGTGACCCACAGGATAAGGGTGTCATTGTATTCATTCTTCCTGTATTCCACAAGGCTAGTGTACTGAATAAAAAGTGAGTTGATTTAAAAAAAAAAAAGAAAAACGAGCAAGTAATAGAGCAGGTGATAATCCAACATGGCCAAAATTGGGGTCATGGGATATAGATGAATGGGGTTTGGTAAAATGTGTCAGCAGCGAGAGCAGAGAGGAGCAAACATGTTGAGGGGAGCTGAGTCACAGTTCTGATGACTCAGGAAACAAGATCCTGCTGCTCCAGGTTCCTAGAGCTCCTATTATTCTTTTGTTTAGCTTTTCCTTAGTTCCCATATGAAAGAATCCAAATGACTACCCTCTCTCCTACACCTGTGAATAGGTTTCTTTCTCACAGGCAAAAAATCTTCCTAAAATAATTTCCTTCATAATAAAACTATATGTGGGACCATATAGATAATGAATGTATTCATTGTTCTTTAAGTATGGGTCTCTATCTTATAGCTATAATATTTAAGCATGAAATCATATCAAAATGTATATTTTTAAAGTTTAAAAAAGGGTCTCTGGCTGCTCCCTCACTGTCCAAGGCCACTCTGGCAAACAGCTGGCCATACTAGATCTTGCTTGACCCCAAGAATGGCACTTCTGCTCAGTGTCTACATTGCAAGAATTGCTCTCCTAGATTAAAAAAGAAGCTAGACAAAAAAATCCTGTATAAATACATATCATACACACACACACTCTATAAAACAAAGCAAGTATAACCAAACTGCAGCAGTCCAATTGAGTAGAACAATAAGTGGGTGAAAATTAGCATCTTACCTTGGGGCAAGATTTCATGAAACAGGTAAAAAATAATTAATATTTGCAAAAAATGGCAAGACAGTTTGGTGAAGGACAGGATAGGACTTCAAGGAGGGGCAAGGACATTGGTAATAAATTCATGAGAAAATGAGGAGATGCTTTGTTTGATTGAAGGAAGACAGTAGAGAGCCAAATAAAGAAGCATTTATTGGTTGGTGCCCTGCCATAAAATCCATGACCCAGATTTTAAATATGGTTCAAGAATGATGTAAGAAACCTATTAGCACTTTAAAATGTTATTATTTTAAAGCTAACATGTATTAAAAACAAACTATGTTTAAGGCACAGTGCAGAGTACTTTCTACCCTTTGACTCATTTATTCCTTTCCGCACATCCACAAAGTCAGGATGAACATGTCCCTTAAGATGTTAGGGAAGAAATGGAAGCCTAAAGATGTCCATTTTGCCCAAGGTTGGTAAGTATTATGGCTAGGATTTAAACACAGGCCTTAATCCTTAGGCTATACTAGGAGTATTATAAATATTTTCAGTAGTCAAAGTACATGTGAACCAGCTTCAGTGGAAAAGAGAAATCAAGTGGCCTCATTAATCCACTTTCTGGATCCTGAAATTTGTTTTGCAAGACTTATTTTTCTCTCATTAAAGTTGATACAATAAAAATATGCTCGAACAAAAATTTGGAAAAGAGCCGAAAGGTTATGAAAACTATGCTATAGGAATTTAGAGAATCTGAGGTGTTGCAATGATTAGAAATGTGTGTTTTATAAAACATGTATTAAAATTGGAAATGTTTATTGTTTAGTTAGAAGTTAATGATTTAAATTGATAAATTAGCTAAAACACTGCCACCTAAGGAAGCTGTTTAAAGCACATTCCTTAAAAACTTTCAAAGATCATGTTTTCTCTGAAAATATATAACTAAATATATTGTATAGGGGAAAAAATGACTAATGAATACCTGCCAACCATTTTTCAAATTAATCTATCCTTTTCAATGCTTCATGTCCTTATCTCAAGGGAACTTACATGCTTAGTAAAATTCTCCATTTTCCTAAAGGACTAGGAAGGAATTTTACTTGCTGGATCTTACAGCAAAAGAAACAAAGATTTAGTGGGAAAACACCCATGATGACAGGAGGAATTGTTCAGGTAGAAACTCTTTAAGGAAGGAGGTGATAATCACCTTCTTGGGTAAAGGCACATGGGGATAAACATAGGAGAAGAGCTTTATAGCCTAAGCATCTATGATCTTTTCTCACTTCTACCTTCATTAGTCTATTCTGATCTCATTGATGTTGTGTTTGCTGAAATTCATAGCATAGAAAAGAAAAGGAAAAAATTATAAGGGTTTAGAAGCATTTTTCAAATCCTTCGTATTTCTGCTAATTTGCATGTTTGTGTCAATAGAAACACACAAAGATCCAGAATCTTCCATCTCTTTTTGAGTTGAGGTACGTTTTTTCCAGATATTTTTTATTCTGGGTCATGGAAACATTAAAAAATAAATGAAAGAAAAGAGAAAGAACAGAAGTTCTCTAAGAGGCTTGTTCACATGAACTCGGATGATTCCAATTACCTTGCCATGTTTGAATTTATCTCTGTATACTGAAAAGCCATGTGCTTTTGAAAACTTCTATAATAATATGCCACATATAATCACAATTACATAATTATACAATATAAAAACAATTACTTAAATAACATTACCGGTTAACCTTGGTAATTACCTGTACATGTATGTGGGCAAATAGGCAATTTCACTACAGAAGACAGCTTTGTTTGAAAATTTTTTATGATGAAATTGTGGCAGTTAAAAAAAAAAAAACTCAAAACTAAAAAGGCACAGCTTTGATTACTTGGCCTGTGAATAAACTTTCCAGAGTGCTTTTCAGATTTGGCACAGAATAATGTTGCAAACCAAAGAATCAAAGACAACTTGCTGAAGAAAATTTATGTTGGGTTGGTAAATAATTCACAAGACTTTTTAGGTTGGTTTGAAACTTTAAACAGGAGATACTGTAATTGAGAGTAAAGTTGGAGAACTAGATATGTATACAAGTGAAATCATGCTTGCCTCAACTAATAATAGGGTTATACTCGCCAGATAAGGTCCTGTAGAGTCCTTACCACCCAGGAACTGGACCAGGGACAAGAGCAGACACAGGAAGATACGGAAGCTCAGAGCTCTTCTCTGAGAAAGGAACATCTCACTCATACCTAACCCTGAGAAGAAGTGCCCTCCAAAAATATTTAATGCTATGAGTGCACAATAGTTTGTGTGGATCCACTTGGTTAATTTAGTTGAATGAGGTAGCTGTTTTTCAAGGAAAAAAAGAAACATAATCTCATCAATTTAGTGACAAATAAGTCAAATGATTTGATTGAATTGACCTTCGCTCAGTCACTGAGGAACCCAGTAGTTGGCTGAGGGTATAGACCTAGTGTGAGGCAATCCCCTACAATTTTCTTGGTGCTCTACCAAGGGCTAAACCTTATGAACAAGTATAATTTTTGATAGAAGTTGAACGAAAAGATGATATGTCAATAAATGCAGAGAATAAAACATTGATGGTGACTATAGGTTAAGAAAGAACTCATTCAGTACAAAGCTTTAAAAACTAAACTATCTTTTTTCTGCTTTACTTTGCTTTTCATAAATAACCTTCCTCTTAAAATCTGGCTCCAAATGTAATCGGTTTTTCTCTTTTCTCCTAAGCTTGTTAAGAGGTAGACTGCTCTACCTGGAACTATTGCTAGAGATCAATACATAGTATCAAAGAAAAAAAAAGATGATTTATCAAAGAGAGACTAACTTTTCTCCCTTATAATTTTGTTCTCTGATCTATCACTACACCACAAGTTTCTTAGAATTTCTCAGCTAAAAAAATGCATAATAATATATATTTATTTTAATAAGAATATCTCTTTGTAAGAAATGGCGAAAATGGAAAGATAAGCTAAGCATGCCAAGCAGCAGATAAATCAAGCTACATTTGGCTGAAGAGAAGTTTATAAAGTTGACACTCAGCCCCAAACTAGCCCTTGAATTACCAAAAAGACACAAATGCAAACATCACATAGAGTGAATTACCAATACTGAGTGTCAGTTCTTTCCAGCTGTTTAGGTATGTGGCAATGAAATGATCCATGGACAAGAAAAATACACACGTTGGTTCTGCAATATGCACTAAATAATCTGAAGCACGAACAGCCACACAAGTTCTAACACTTGTGTGCTCACATAGGGATTCCATGGAAAGGGGGTTAAGAAGGCACAGGGGGATAAATTGATCTTTTGGTGAAAAGAAAAAAAATAATAAAAGAATGAAGTTTGAAATTCTCCAGATACTAGCACATGAACTCCATTTTTTTCCCCAAGGAACAAAAGCCAAATAAAGTCATCTTTGTCTCATTAATAAAAGCTTCGGAAAACACAACCACTAAAAACAGGGGTCCATCCCAGAAAGATAAAACCAACAAAAAGCTTACTGGAGATATTGAGATTTAAGGGATACTCACTTTTCCCTTTGATATCGAGCTATTAATTACTTTAAATTTATTTTAAAGAAAATCTAATGCCTGGTTAAGTCATTTGTAGGCAATTTTGTCATGTTGCTAGGTGAATAATAAAACTTCGGTGGAAGATCTAATGTTTACCTTTCCAATGCCATAAATCATTCTGCTTTCCAAAGTTTTGAATTATGATGGCAACATTTTTGGCCAGGTCTGATTTTGTAAAATTGATGGTCAGTAATGTTGATGGCAGGATTTAAGCTTAGCTGCAAAGGGAAAACTGTATTGTAGAAGTCCAGAGCAAAATCAGATTAGACTCACAAAATGCCTTACACATTAATAAGAATGACTTGGTTGTGCTAGTGCTTATAATTTTCAAGGATGTCACATTGGTTGTCTTTTTTTAATGCTCAAAAAAATTCTGTTATATTGAAGAAGATGATGATCACCTCTACTTTACAAATGAATTACCAAGTTCAGGGAATCTAAGCAGTCATCCTCCATTCTCTCAGATCTCTTCTTGGAGGCCAAAGGCCTGTGTTTGAGGGTTTGGGGCATGTTCAGGGGGCACCAGCCCTCTGGGCCACCAGGTCAGGCCTCTGACCCATGTTAGTCTTTTAAGGGTTACAAGTCTGTCTCCTGGCCTGCATTAAGATGCAGTCTCTGGCACCAAGCTCATTATGGAGTAGAATAAGGACCATGGAAGTAGTCTGAGCTGAGACTGGGGGTGATGCTTAGAACCTAGTCAGATAAATAGAGAACCATGAGGCCAGGGGAGTCTGTCCCAACCTGGTTTTTGCTAAGCTGATAATTCAGTTAGACATAATATTTAATTTTTTCAAAATAATTTTTTGGGGTTGCCTTTTTTTTTTGAAGTATACTTTTTTACTTTTTTTTCTTTAAAGATTTTATTTATTTATTTGACAGAGAGAAAGAGATCACAAGTAGGCAGAGAGGCAGGCAGAAGGAGAGGGGGAAGCAGGCTCCCTGCTGAGCAGAGAGCCCGATGCGGGGCTCTATCCCAGGACCCTGAGATCATGACCTGAGCTGAAGGCAGAGGCTTAACCCACTGAGCCACCCAGGCACCCCGTTGGGATTGTCTTTAAATGATTTAGAGGACTGTCCGATTCCCCTGAAATGAAATCTCCCCAAGGAAATGCTTGATGAATCCATCATATTATTAAGCCACAGATTATGTTTTGCATGATAAATTCAAGTAAGCTTTGCTGAATAACCGTGAAACTGTCTCATCCCAGAAAGGGTAAGGGGGGTAGTTCTGGAATCAAATTGCCTTGTATTTGAATCTCAGACATGCTGATTGCTAACTGGCTGGTTTTTGATAAATTATCCAATTCTCTTTTTCTTTAGTTTCCACTTCTGAAAAATGGGAATCTTAAAAAGAATACCTACTTCACAGTGTTTTCATAAGGATTAAATAAAATAATCCATGTAAAGCATTTAATGAGTGCATTATAACATGAGCTCTTATTTGGGAGGTTTTTTGGAGACCCAGGCAAAATTCTCTATGTGCTGAAACATAACTATATCCTAATCGTTATCCTAGCACAAGCCCCAGACAAACACCCCTTTACTTTCTGTCTCTATAAGTGATCTGCCTTTTCTGGACATTTCATGTAAATGTAATCATGCAATATGGGGCCTTTGTGCCTGGCTTCATTCACTTGGAATAATGTTTTCAAGGTCATACATGTTGTAGCACATATTGTAGTTCATTCCTTTTTACAGCTGAATAACATTCCATTGTATAGACATACCGCATTTTGTTTAATCATTTATCAGTTGATGGACATTTGGACTGTTTCTACATTTGGACAACTATGAATAATATAGCTACAAATATGCATGTACCAGTTTTTATGTAAATATATATTTTTTCAATTCTTTTGTGTATATACCTATATATAGAATTACTGAGGTAGGTGATAACTGTTTTTTAGCTTTTTAAGAAATGCCAAGCTCTTTCCAAAGGTGGTTGCACCATGTTACATTCCTACCAGTGGTGTATGAAGGTTCCAGTTTCTCCACATCCTCCCCAACACTTGTGAGTATCCTTTTTTTTAAAAAAAGTGCAACTATTCTAGTGAGTACAAAGAAGTATTTCACTGTGATTTTGCTCTGCATTTCCCTACTGACTAATGATGTTGAGCATCTTGTCATGTGCTTATTGGCCATTTGTATATCTTCTTTGGAGAACTGTATATTCAAATCCTTCATCCATTAAAAAAAAATTGCTTTTTGTCTTTTTATTTTTGAGTTGTAAAGGTTCTTTATATAGTCTATATACTAGATCCTTATGAAATATGTTATTTGGAAATAAACCTTCCCATTCTATGGACTGTCTTTTAATTTTCTTGGTGTCCTTTGAAGCACATTTTTTCAATTTCAAAAAAGTCTAATTTATTTGTTTTTTTTAGGTGTCATATCTAAGAGACCAGTGCTTAATCCAAGGTCACGAGATGTACACATACTTTTTCTCTAGGCGTTTTATGGGTTTAACTATTACATTTAAGTATTTGATCCATCTTGATTTAATTGTTATATATTGTATGAGGCAAGGGCCCACCTTCTTTTTTTTTTTTCATGTAGATATTCAGCTGTCTTACCACCATTTGTTAAAAAGATGATTCTTTACCCACTGGATTATCTTGCCATGTGTAAAATTAGTTGACCATAAATGTACGGGTTTATTTTATTTTATTTTTTAAGATTTTATTTATTTATTTGTGAGAGAGACAGAGCACAAGCAGGGGGAGCATCAGAGGGAGAGGGAGAAGCAGGCTCTCTGCTGAGCAGGGAGCCAAATGCAGGGCTCGATCTCAGAACCCTGGGATCACGACCTGAGCTGAAGGCAGCCACTTAACAGACTGGGTCACCCAGGTGCCCTTGTATGGGTTTATTTATAAATCTAATCCATTTTGAGTTAATTTCTGGGTATGGTGTGGGATAAGAGTCTAAGATCATCCTTCCGAGCGTGACTATCGAAATGTCCTAGGGCCCATTGTTGAAAAGAGGTCTATCCCTTCCCTATTGAAATTGCTTTGGCACCTTTGACAAAAATCAGTAGATCATAAATACAAGGGTTTATTTCTTGAACTCTCAATTCTTTTCCAGTGATCTATGTGTCTATCCTTAGAACTTGGTTATTTTAAAATTTTGTCAGTTGACATGCACAGTGAAGGAGCATGTTCTGCTCACATACGCAATTCTGCGTCACTTTCTCTTCTAAAGAAAATAAACTAAAATAAGGCAGAAGTTAAACTAAAAAAAAAAAAAAAAGTAAAATAAGGCACAGGTTAAGTGAAACAATGAACTACTAGAAGAAGAGGCCTGGGAATCATAGGAACTAAATGTGAACTTTAACTAGCAGAGTTAAGATAATGGGAATTCCCAGTGGCTAGCATCCCATTTTCGCTAAATGAAGAAAGAAGATTGATAAGGAACATGGAAAGAAATAAAATTTGCACAGGCAGGGGTTTGGGTAGGGACTCTTAGCAGTATTGATAGTAGATTGTACCAGAGGCTACATCCCTGAAATTCATTATCCTGCCACCAAATGCATCTTTATGATTCCCTTGGCAGTGAGCTAAATTAAAGAGCAGGGAAAAGGAAAGAATTGTTGGCAGAATTCTCCATGCAGTCAATGGTAGCCAGTGTCCTGGGAAGGAGGACTCACGGAACATTACCATTCTTGATGCAATGCACATGTTGTACTCGGAAAGGAATGTAGAGAAAACTCTTGACAAGCAAAATAGGATTTGCATATGCTGGCTTAGCTGATGGACAGTAGAGGTTCCTATACCTGCCTCAGGAGTTTTCGCTCTACTTGTGGTCAGCCTTAAGGAATTCTGCCTATGGAATGTGGGAGACAAAAAAAAAAAAAAAAGATCAGGTTAAAAGAAATGCAGCAGGAGCGACTCTCATATACTCTTCTTCTCCAACAGATCTGATAGAGAAAACATTGGGAGAAACCACTGTAGGAAAGACAGATAACTAGATTCATTTCTTCCAGTTTGGCCTAAATTTCTAGTTATTTTTTTTTAAGATGTTATTTATTTATTTGACAAAGAGAGAGAGATCACAAGTAGGCAGAGAGGCAGGCAGAGAGAGAGGGGGAAGCAGGCTCCCTGTTGAGCAGAGAGCCTGATGCGGGGCTCGATCCCAGGACCCTGAGATCATGACCTGAGCCGAAGGCAGAGGCTTTAACCCACTGAGCCACCCAAGCGCCCCTCTAGTCATTTTATTTAATAGTGTGATACAAACAGAGGATAAACATACTGGAAAATGTCATGGAGTCGAAACTAGAAATATGTTAATTCGACACAAAAAACAAGGAGTAAACATAGGATTCATTCTGTGCTCTGAAGGAGGAGATAATGGCACTTGCTCTCATAAAGAGAGAGCAGAAGAGGTTTCAAGAGTCGTGTGACTATTTAATAAACTTTACCTAGCTACTTCAAAAAATTTTTCAGTACGACAACCGAAAAACCCCAAACGACTAGAGGTAAAAGAGTGGAGTGGTTGAGAGAATGGACACCAGGGCAAGACTCCATGAGTATGATTTCCAGATTTGCTGCTGACTGTTAGCGCTGCGAATTTAGGCAAGGAATGTAACCTCTCCCAGCCTCTGTAGCCTCTTCCATAAAAATGGTGAACACTGTCACTACCTCACAGACTTGTAGTAAAGATTAAATAGGTCACTAAGTGGAAAGTGTTTATGAATATTTGAAACATTAAGGGCTATGTGGGTGCTTGCTATTATAATACTTTGTTTTCTTTCATTATACATTCTGTTCAATTCCAACTGAAAAGATAAGAGGTTGACGGAAGCTTAAAGATACCAGTTCATCCCACTTTTGTAGTAGAGTTAGAGATAAAGTGGTATCAGTATTATTTGATGATAGCTAATAAGAAATCTAATTTGATGTTTAGCAGAATATTAAAAGTGCTAATTATATGGTGTTCTTGATTTATAGTGAAATCCAAACTCTGAAAAGAAGAGTAAAATGTGGATAAAACTTCAAAATGAAAAATAAATTTGTAATTATGGAGCTAATAAATATACATTACTTTTGAAACTTTTTCATATAAATGGCTTTTAATCAAATAGTTCTTAATCAGGAAAATGGAACAGGGAAAGTCAAGTTTACATGATTCTCATTGTAGATGTGTTACAGAAAAGTTAGACACAAGCAGAATATTTGAAAATTTAATAGAGTATTAACGGTCTCTTTTGTGAAGGGACAGATCCTTTCTGTCATATGAAAACCCTTGCCAATTTAATTTGCATATACAGACAAGTGTTTAGAACTTAAAGTAAGATCAAGAAACATTTGTATAAATGAAGGTTAATATGTGGTTTCTAGATGTCTTGGCATCTCTAGGTGATTAGGAGAATCAATGTCCCTCTTCTTTGTGGTCACTAAAGCTTCTGGATCCGCCATGGGAGAAATAGATGCCCTCTCAGGCTCTGGCCAATGTTAAAGTCAAGGCATGGCATGGGACCGCTTCACATGGCCGATGGAGTTTGGGACTAAGGAAATCATACCCCCTTTTCTGTAGGCTAGAGACGGGCTACCAATGGCTCCCTCATGAGGCCATGCTATCTTGTTCAAGGGCATGCTGGCACTGAAGTCTGCAGCTTTGTCTTTACATGTAATCTAGTCCTCTTTTGCATTCTGCTTTTGTCTCTTATTTCCCATCTTACCTACATGTGCGGAATCTCGTGTTTAAGTAGGCTTCCTAAGGTAATTTTAGCCTATCCAATTTCCTTCTCCACTCCTTACCATGCCCCTATCTTTGCCATAAAGTCAGTTTCTATTTACCCCTCTCCCCAACCTGACTGCTAGAGTTCCTCCAGCCATCCTATCCTGTCAGAGTTTTATGGTTTGTTTGCACCTATGGCATGTAATGCTGCACCGTTCATTATGGTTGCCAAGCAATGGCATGTCATTAAGTCCCAAGGGAATCCTAAGTTCTCAAACACACTCATTCAAGAAGGTCACCCTCAAGACATCTGTCTTCCTTTCTGAACTGCTGCCGAGAGGCAACAGCTGTTGGGCCATACTCAGGTCCTCTCATGTCCATTGTCTACCGCAATTATTACACTCCCCCAAATCCCATGCTTCCTACAGGCTGATATAATTGTTCTGAGATGCTAGCCACAACCACAGCAGCTGGGTCTATTTGTGGGCAGAGTAATTCCCCCTGAGGAGTGCTGGTCACTGTTCCCAGGAATGCTATCATCTGGAGAGACTATAAACCACCAATAAGGAAACTCCTTCCCCTAGGCAATCCTAGGGTCACTCTTGCCTACAGTACCCATAGCCATTCACACTGTCCTCCTAACAACTCTCCGTTGTCAGGCCCAAGGGAATAGACCTCAAAACTCTCATCTGGTGTGCAGTGCCCACCTCAAACTCCATTGTTATTAATCCTGGTCTTAGGCAAATTGATGTATTAGTGTATTAATCCCCCCTATACAACTTGCCTCTTGTCTACTTTTGCTCACAATCGTTCACCTGTGTAGCATCCCCTCCCTTAGTTGCTCCTCACTGGCCCCAGTCTAATCATCTTTCATATTCAAGCCCAAGTCCCGCCACCTTCCGTGGACGCTGCCCACAACTGACCCAGCCCTGTGAAATTTAGTCCCTTCTCAATTGCCTTTAGTGCTTTCGCTACCACTGATTTGACCATTATCACATTACCTCTATAGAACCCCAATATTTTAGAGATGAAAGTGATCTTAGATAATAATATATCCGTTTGCTCTTTTAAACAAGTGATTAACTGAAGCCCAGATAATCTGAGTAACTTTTGCTAGGCCCCAGCCTTTCTTCCTCTGACTCTGAGGGGATCTGAGCCTCTGCTCTACATGGCTGGGGTCTTGACATTGAAGAGTAAGGTACTGGCTGCAGCTTCAAATATAGAGAAAGGGGAGCATAAGTCTGAGTCCTGGATGAAGGAGGGCTCAGGAAGATCAAAAGTTTTAATTCCAAGGAAATAGGCCAAGACCAACAATTGACCACCAAATAAAGGGTTAACCACAGGAAGTAATCATATTTGAGTGACTAGTTTGGGGAGTTGAAGCAGAAAATATCTACTGTGGCCGTGGTATTAAAAACCTTCTAAAAATAATTAGAAAATTAGACCTTAGGGAAGAAGCTACTAGAAATTGCATTCTAGTTTATATGCAAAACTGACATAGTGGCAGTGACAGTTATACACACACACATACACACACATATAAAGTATATACATATATGTATGTGTGTATGTACATATCTGTGTGTGTGTATGCCAGGTACATATGTATGCACATCTGTGTATCTCATATATGAATATGTCTTCTCCTATGCTTGCTTGGACATTCTTGAGGACCGTGACTATCTTTGACACATTAGCATTTGGATCAACTAGCTGTACCTCATTCATGGTAGGCACACAATAAAAGTTGGTTGTCTATGATAGTAAGTTTCATTTGGTCCTTAGGAAATTTTCTCAAGTAGCTTTGCAAGACATAAAAGAATAAGATGAGGGCCTTAATGAGTATGAACTCTCCTGGGACTTTCTTTCTATTTATGAGTGTTCTAGCTATTGCTACCTTCCTACCCCACAGTTGTTTTGAATGCCACACTCAAGCACCAAGTTTACATCTGACTACAAGATGACATCCCCAGGCTTCCTGAGGTTCCAGAGGTCAGTCAATCGATGGGGCATCTGAACATCAAGGTCTCTCTGTGGCCTTTGGAAATCCCATCTGCTGTGGTGGTCTCCTGGCAAGAGAATTGACATGATTTGTCAAGACAGGCCCAGTTTGGATTCAAACTAACTAGTGCAGACAAGTTAGCTGTAGTTTGAAATTTTTAGGATTCATTTGCAATTATCATTTTCCCCCCTTACCTGCAGGGGATCTGTTCCAAGACACCCAGTGGATGCCTGAAACCATGATAGTACTGGACCCTATGTATACTATACTTTTCCGATATATACTTAACTATGATAAAGATAAATTTGTAAATTAGGCACAGGAAGAGATTAACAACAGTAACTAATAAGAAATAGAACAATTATAATAACATTCTATTAAAAAGTTACATGAATGTGGTCTCTCAAAATATACTGTACTCACTCACCCTTCTTGTGATAATATGAGTTGATAAAATGCCTACAAATGAGATGAAATGAGGTGAATGATGGAGGTCTTATGATGTCATGTTAGGCTACTATTGGCCTTCTGACCTTATGTCAGAGGAGAATCATCTGCTTCTGGAATGCCGTTGACCGTGGGTAACTGAAACCACAGAAAGCAAAATCGCGGATAAAGGGCACTACTGTCTCATGCTAGGGCCATTCAGAGAGAATGATGTTGCAACTTTCAGAGGAGGCCTGCCTGAAGTCCACTTCTCTCACTCCTGGGACCCCTCATCCTCTCCTCTGTCTCCTTGTGGTCCTGTACCTGTTGTCCTTCGGAGCACACACTCCTGACTCTGCCCAGGCAGAGCTTTCCTAGGTGGCATTCTCGACTCACCCTCAGCTATTCTCCTGCCAAAACTAGTCTCCTCCCAGGCTAAAATCCAGGGACAAAAATGCTTCGAATTAAGTGGGAGACATCAGCTGCCTGCTGCTCAGGGAGGAAAAACAAGACCTGTCCTGAGACCAAGCAAACTTGACTATGAAGGGAAAAGAGAAATTTTAGCACTCACACCTCTTACAGAAAATATGCATAAGATGACATTCCTGTTCTGAAATAGCAAAGGGGTGGACCCGGATCATTAGGGAAATTTGATAGGCATGAGAAAGCACTTCCAAGGCCCCTCTGACCCTTGAGGCTCTGTTCTGCTCAGACCCCAGGAAGTGATGTGACGCCAGCCAACTGTCGCTCATCCACGGTGATTGGGGTGTGGGAGCATGACTAATGGAGGTACTTTGTGAATTCTCAAGCCTTGTTTTAGTCATTAATTTCATCCTTCTTCCCCACCAGACCTTTTACCAGAGCTGCTAAGTGGCCAGGTTGGAGTCTCAATCCTCACTCCGTTCTCTGTTGAGGTGCTAACTAAATTGGGATAGAGGTCTCAGCTCATGTCCAAGGACCACAGTAAATTAATGAAAAGAAACACTGAAAGATTCTTCAAAGTCAAGAGATTCCCAGCTCCCTGGGAAAGGCTATGATAACTGAAAATAGGGGGAGCTGTGCCTGACAGAAATATATCACCTACTGTCAGGATTTAAGTACATGTTCTAGCCTAGTCTTTATGCATCCTGGGAAGCCCCAACGATTCGCTTATGGGTGGAAGTAACCTGTCCCTACTTCTACCTCACGGTTAAATTCCTTCTTTAGATATAACTGGTGTTGACAGTAGAAGAAGCATAAATGTATTCATTTACACAAAGAGTCAGGAAGAAAACCTGAACCCTGGGGATGGCGCCTGGGCTGAGACCCATGGAGCAATGGCATCCTATGATATATCATTGGCTTTGGTGTTTGCGGGGGGCCGGTGTGGAGCAGATGCCTCTGGAGTTCCCTGTCAGCTGTTGGCATCAGGGCATGAAAATGCTTAAAAACAGATCAACGAGTCCTTTGCATTCATGTTCAATGGACAGAGTGCTCAGCTATTACCACAACATGAGGCCCTCAGATATTACCAGTCCTCCATTCTCTCTCCCAACCTTTGTAATTATAGATCCTTTTCACAGGCGAAAAGAGGCTTCCCATTAATGGTTGGAAAGATTTTTGTTTCTCTCACAGCTGTCTCTTCCTAAGTCTGTAGAAGAGCCAACTTTGTGGGGGACCCGATGATGTCATATTAGCCATGGCATCATTTTTCAACTGGTGAAAAAACTCCCCTCACCTGCAAAAATAAAATCGATATCATTCTTCATACATTTTTATATCATGTCTTAGTTTTGAAAAAGAATCTGTAACCCAAACTCTTGACTATCCCTTTATCCAGTGGTTGAAAAGCGATGCTATGACTAAAAGGTCCCCATAAAAGAGTAAGATTTAAGGAGAAAGCAGATCAAGGGGAAAACATCAAAGAAATGCTCTTCTCATGTACCTTTCCCAAAGAGCACTGACGCTTTTATGTGAAGTGCCACAAAAATGACATTTAAAATTCCTTTCGATCTTGGTCACAGTTTTAAAAGTTCCAAAAAGGAATTCCCCCCAAAATGAAATATCTCCAAAATGTCTGTCGCCGATCTTTTCCGTATTATGTAAGCACATGAGGACAGGCATGATGTCTTTTCCTTATTGTATACACTGCCTGTTTTGTCAACTGGAAACTGATAATCACCTTAATGGTATTGACAGCAATCTTGCATTTCATTTTGTTGATGTTAAATGTTCCTTATGGTTACAATAAATGCATCTAAAGTAGTAATACTTCTCTCGACCCCTTAAGTTGAGTTCCATTGATTATAATACAGTAGACAACAAGGAGATTAACAGACAGCCTTTCCTGGGATCTACATTCCTCTCTAGCTGTATATTATGCAGGGGGAAGGTTGCATCAGAGGACGAGTAATATCATAATTAGATGCAGGTTGACTATCTCACTCTGGAAAATTGGCTGGATATGGAAAACTTAATTCTGGCAAACGTAAGAAAAATAGTGGAACGGAATCCAATGTACTGACAGACACTTTTCATTGTTCATATGCAGACAAGAGTAAAAGAACTTTGAAATTCCAAACCACCAGTATTCACAAGTATGAAAACCAGATTAGAAGGAAGAGGCGATGCATATTTTAGGCAGCCTGTGGTCACTTTGGTTAAATGCTCACAATCAAACCACCAGGATTTTACCAAGTTCACAACAACTTTCAAGGTCGATTTCTTTTGCAGATAGATACACAGAAGACTTTTACTTAGATAGTTTAGATCATTGATTCAATCAAGAACAAGTTAAAATTTGTAATCCCATGACAAGCCAAATCCAGATTTAAACCAGTTTATAAGTCTTTACACGGAATAATTTTGGGAAAAT
>CM052899.1:70033002-70061755 GCA_028534135.1 Potos flavus | reverse complement strand
GGCGGAAGAGTAGCACAGATAAGGAAGTAAAAGTGTGTATAAACTACCCCTCTTGTTTGTGCTCAGGGCTCAGACTTTGGAAGATTACTCTCCTCTGAGCCCGCTGGCATTAAATAAACCTCTGATCCTCCAAGGTCTCCGAGTGCCACTTGGTTCTTCCATCAGGATCCAGTCCAGGTTCTGTAACACCATCACAAAAATCCTTTTTAAAAAAATTTAACAATATTAATAGATTCCACTTGGTTATAATAAAGTCTCACAGATGTGAGAGCTATTTATTGTATTCCTAAAGTGACTTTCCCAACCTATACCCTGACCCACTTGCAGATTTCCCCATTTAACTTTTAGGAGGAAATCTACTTATTTTACTTAAAGGCCTCACAGTGATTCCCCTCCTGCCCACCACTTTTCTAAGAACTAAAAATTAGAAATATGTTAAGAATGAAATTAAAATATGGTCCATGGCAAGTAAACTCTTCAAGGTTAATATGCATTTTCTACTAATGAAGAAATTAAAAACTTAACCATAGTTTGACCTAGATAACCTTTAGGATCCTTTACAACTCCTAATATCTATGATTCTAACGTATGTTTTTTTCATAACTATAACCCTTGCATAATAATTTCAGTTATCCTAGACAATAAAATCACAGTAGACAAAGGCCTTAAGAAAACTAGTTCACAACTTAGCATGATTTTCTCATTTTGCAGAAAAAAAAAATAATTGCAGAAGTCCCACAGCTAGTAATTTAGCCCAGATATGTTTCTGCTCTTTCATACATTTCATCCTGCCTCTAGAAATGTTTAAGAAGCATTAGAAAAATTAAAACACTTGAGGTCTATATTTTAAGTGGTTACCATTTAAATTTTTAGCATGAGTACTTGACATAAATTTATTGCATCTGCATTCTGCTCGTCTTCCTGAGATCTTTCTTGCTCTGAAATATATCTCTTAGTGTTCATTTTGTTGTTGTTTTAGTGAGGGTCTGTCTAAGAGTGATAAATATTCTTAGTGCTTATCTAAAAATGTCTTTATTTAACCTTCATTACTGAGTGATAATTTCTCTGGGCTTAAATCCTTAATTGAAAATTATTGTCCCTCGTAGACAATGTGATTACATTATCTTCTTTGATGCAAAGTCTGCTGCCAGTA
Source organism: Potos flavus (assembly GCA_028534135.1). Taxonomy (NCBI): domain Eukaryota; kingdom Metazoa; phylum Chordata; class Mammalia; order Carnivora; family Procyonidae; genus Potos; species Potos flavus. Next base: position 70,060,602 of record CM052899.1, on the reverse strand, counting down.
GAAAGGACACTACTTTTGTAGGTAATTTACCTTTTCCTTTGGACTTCTTTTACAACTCTGGATAATGTTTATCTAGTATCTCTTTTAAGATTACTTTCCCTATATTCTTGACCTATTTGGAATTCTTAAACACAAACAAATACATCTTTCTGTTTCTATGCACTATTTATTCTGTGTATTTTCCTAAGACCTATCTGCTAGTTCACTGATTCTCTCTTTGGCTATATCTAATTTACTTCATTACTTATCTGATACATTTTTAATTTTGTTAAGATTTATTTATTTATTTAAGAAAGAGTACAAGTGGGGAGAGGGGCAGAGAGAAAAGGAGAAGCAGACTCCCCACTGAGCAGGAAGCCTGAGCTAAAGACAGATGCTTAACCAACTGAGCCGCCCAGGTGCCCCTGATAAATTTTTAATTTTAATGACTATATATGTCAAACATCTTTTTTTTTTTAAGACTTTACTAATTTATGAGAGAGAGATCACAAACAAGGGGGAGGGCAGAGGGAGAAGCAGTCTCCCAGGTGAACAGAGAGCCCGATGTAGGATTCTATCCCAGGACCCTGGGATCATGACCTAAGCCGAAGGCAGATGCTCAACCTACTTAGCCACCCAAGCACCTATCAAACATCTTAATGTTAAGTTTGAATCTATTCAAATCTGCCTGTTCATTTTTCACGCAGACCTATTTTATCATGGGTTCTATTTCTTTTTTACCTTCATCATCATTAAGACATGTTTATTTTATAATCTTTTTCGGATTATTCTATTACCTCTAGTTCTTGGGGAACTAACTTTATTATCTATTAAATATTAATTATCCTTCAGTAATTAATGTCTTCTTGCAGTTTATATATTTTTATTATGAGCATTCTCTTATGCACATTCTCTCTTCCCTCTCTCAGAAATATGTGAGAGTCTCACACCTTGTGAATTCCTCTAGAAATTGGTGTCAAGTTTTCTTTTACCTGGGGCCTGCTGGCTTCATATTTTACATTGATTTCTTTTGTATAGTATTTATTTATTTTAAAATATGTCTATATTAATATCTTTTTTGGAAAACTCCACACAATTAGGGTAGTGTCATCTCAAATCCCTAAGTTTTGCTGACTACTGCCCTTTGATTTCTTGTAGGTGCCATTTTTTTCTTACCCACAGTCCCAGAAGGGTGCCTTTATTGCTGAATTCCTATGAAGTGGAAAGCTTTTCTGGTTGCCTTTTCATGGTCTGAACAGTTTTTGGTTTTGTGCAGGGGGCTTTATTCCTGATCTCTACCTTCTTGGATTCAAGACTTCATCTACTATTCCCTGAAAGTTGCTAAAAACCCCAATATCCAATGTCTAGGGCCCATGTCTGTGAATGATACCCTCAGCTCCAGATTCTCTATTTTTTATTATTATTCATTATTTCTTCTGACACCTGGAGATGTTCTTTTATTTCAAGTTTACTGTACTTTTATATTTTATTCAAGTTTATTTTGCTTTAATTTTTACCAGAATTGAGCAATAAGGTGGTCATTTATATTAGTGTTGTCAAACATCCTAAAGCATTTAAAAGAGATTTTCTGCAGGTCCGTTCATACATTTTCTCATTCTATTTTAATTGTGATTCTGAGATCATTTGCTGATGTCCGATTTCCCAGAATCTAAGGAAATGAATAGAGTTAAATTACTAACTGGCTCGATTATATCTTTAGTTCTTTTAACATTAATTTTTAACAATACCAATAACATAATATCTCAGAAAACAGCACATTCCATATTTAACTGTAGCCAATTTCTTCATGCAGTGTCAAAAACTTTGCAAAGTCTTATTGTCAGAGTCAAAATCTTAAAGAAAGATGTATGCTCTTACCAGGCAGAGAAAAAGTATTTCTGGCATAGGGAGGAGGACAAATATGAACATAAAAGGTACAACGAGATCAGAGAGTCACAAGTAGTTCTGTAGACAAAAGCAAAGATAAGTTTAAGGATAGAGAGAAAATGGAAACACTGAGAACTGAAGCCAGAGAGGTGAGCAAAGATCAAATTGTGGTGGTTCTCTATACCAAGCTAAGGAATTTGAACTACGTTTCTATGGGAAATAGTGAACAAAATTTTAAGTTGATCAGCTTTGTGCTTTAGAAAGATTTGTCTTAAAAACTATTGTGGGTAGGGGCACCTGGATAGCTCAGTGGGTTAAAGCCTCTGCCTTCAGCTCAGGTCATGATCTCAGGGTTCTGGGATCGAGCCCCGCATCGGGCTCTCTGCTCAGCAGGGAGCCTGCTTCCCCCCCTCTCTCTGCCTGCCTCTCTGCCTACTTGTGATCTTTCTCTCTCTCTCTGTCAAATAAATAAATAAATAAATCTTAAAAAAAAAAAAAAAAAACTATTGTGGGTATTAATCAGAAAAGAAGAAGAAAACTAATTAGGAATTCATTGCAGAATAGAAGAAACTTAAATAAATAAGGAATAATACGAATGAAGAGGAAATAAACAAATACACAGATAAATGAGCAAGAATCGGTCAGACTTAGTGATGTTTGAATGATGCTTTCTACCATGACTTGAGATAGAGAAACAGGTTTGAAAACATGATAATGAGTACCTTTAAATATGTTGATTTTTGAGGCACCTATAGGACATAGGCAATTAGAGCTACTAGAAAATTTATCTGGCTTAGATATACATTTTGATAGAATCAGAAAGTTCCTTTTTTTAAAAAAAGATTTTATTTATTTATTTGAAAGAGAGAGAGCGAGAGAGCATGAGCAGGGGAACAGGGAAAAGGAGAGGGAGTAGCAGACTCCCTGCTGAGCAGGGAGCCCAACACCGGGCTAGATCTCAGGACCCTGGGATCATGACCTGAGCCTGAGGCAGATGCTTAACAGACCAAGCCGCCCAGGTGCCCCCAGAAATTTCTTTCTTTATTGGTCTGAAAGCTCTCTTACAGCTTTTGCTAAAGAAGAAAAAAAGAAGAAATTGGCTCTTTAACGATTTCTTATACTGCATTTATTTTTTCATTTATGCAATAAACTAATATTTATTTAGAACCTGCTCTATGCTGGCATTTCAGTCTGCACAGGAGATCTAGCAGGACACAAAAACCATGATTCCTGCAGCCTTCCTCCCCTCCACAGAGCTTACACTCAAATAGTAGAGAGATAATAAAGCAGTGAATAAATGGATAAATGCAATAATTATAGATTAAGATGAAGAGTGTAAAGTAACAGGGTGCTATTTATAAAGAAAAATTATCTAAGAGCTGATTTAGATGATTATGAAAAGCCTATTTTTGGAAGTTGTGTTAAAAATTATACTTGAAAAAATGAGAAAAGTCCATACAAAATGCCAGAAAGTTCCCGGCAGACGGAATAGCAAGAGTAAATCCCTTGGGGAGGAAAAAACATTGATGTGGCCTAGGAGATATCAGAACCTCAGTCAGCCTGGAAAATACCGGTAAGACAATGATGGGGAAATAAGAAGAAAAAAGATCATGTAAGAAAAAATTTACAGATGCTTCATCATGGTGAAGTTTATAGGAGAAATAAATTTTATAGTCACAAAAACAGAGTGTCCAAAATCAAAACTTTCTTATTTTCTCTATTCCTGATTTATAGTCCTTCTTAAGGGTTTATTTCCACTTGTGGTATGAAACTTAATCTTGATAATTCAGGCCAAACTTTTCAATTTGTTTTCTCACCTTCTTTTGGGTAAAAATCAGTCACTTTAGAGATTATCCCTTTGCCATTTTCATTCTCTTATCTCTGCTAATGATCTAGATTATTGAGTAGATAGAGATGAGAATAAGAAAATGTGTTTGTGTGTGTGCGTGTGTGTGTGTGTGTATTAATTGTACACCTTGATTTGCGTGTTACGGTCTTGGCTTATTTCTTTGTTTCTTGTTTCTTTGTTTTTGGAGTCCAATCTCATTTAGCGACTATCCTAAAGTTTAAAATTTTAATGAGGCATTATTAATAATAATTATATTCAAATAATCGGGGGGGGGGAGCCCTGGAGACCTTGGTCAGTTAAGCATCTGCCTTCAGCTCAGGTCATGATCCCAGGGTCCTGGGATTGAGTCCCACGTAAGGCTCCCTTCTCAGCAGGGGAGTCTGCTTCTCCTTCTTCCTCTGCCCCTACTCCTGTGCTCCTTCTCTCTCTCTCTCTCTCTCTCAAATATATAAATAAATAAATATATTTTAAAAAATAAAATAAAATAAAAATCTGGAATGAGTTTGGTAGACCTGCCCTTTGTACTTTGGCCTCCTGCTGTAGTGTACGATACATATATGTGGTGAACACTTTTTATGTGGTAAATCTGAAGATGACCAGTGACAATCTGCTTCTATTTATTTTTTAACCTTTCTCAGACCCAAGGAAACTAACTTCATCTCAAGGTCAGCGTGGGAGGTACTTCATCAATAAAATGAAATGCACTGGATCATGAGCAACTTGGAAAGAGGGCTTGGTTCCTATCTCAGTGTGTGGCACTGCTGCCCCTGCTGGTCACTTGGTGTAACAGCCGGTTGGGCAATAGTCACTGCCCGTGACATACACAAAATCACCTAGTTCAGTGATGTCGGAGCAGAATGACACTGTAAAAAAATATACAATCCTAGGCCTCATGAAAGAAGTGCAGAAAGTAGAGGTTAAGTGTTTTTTCTATAGAACATATAGCATTGCTTACTGTAGTTTCGTTATTTATTGTATGTTGTAAAGCTAAAATGGGTTTTTCAAATTAGTTTTTGATATGTCAGTCAAGAAACAGATATAACACCAGTTATCTAAAAAGTTACTTATTATAAATAATTTTTAACTGGATTAAATTGTTAACTAGGTTACTAAGAGGGTCAAACAAACAAAAACAAACAAACGAAAAACCTGTAGGATAACACTGAGAGAACAACTTCAGAAAGTATTTAGTTTCCCTGAGGCTGAAGGGACAAAGAGAAGAGGTCGGAACTATTAAAACTTAGAAATTTAGGGGTGCCTGGGTGGCTGAGTTGGTTAAGCGTCTGCTTTTGGCTCAGGTCATGATCCTAGGATCCTGGGATCAAGTCCCACATTGGGGCTCCCTGTTCAGCGGGGATTCTTCTTCTCCCTCTGCCCCTCCCCCTGCTCAGGCTCTCTCTCTCTCTCTCTCTCAAAAATAAATAAAATCTTAATAAAAATGAAAATAAAACTTAGAAATTTAGAGGCGGGGCCCCCAGAGAGCTGAAACTCTAGCGTCTGAGGAAGAAGCTCTTCTCAGCTAAAACTAGTCCCAAAACACCCAGTTTATAATGAGGAGCTCAGGCCACAAGGTTACTTGATGTCCTCTAATTGTGTGTACTGACCCACAAGGTCCTCTTTACAAGCCAGGAGCTGCTTTTGCTCAAAAGGTGTTACCTACAGAAGACAGCCTGGATTTGCCCCCAAACCCAAATGTTTGTGATGTGAGTCTCTTCCTAGTGCTTGCTGGAGGTTCCGTACAGCATCCTTACCTGCCTCAGACACTCCTCAGACATTCCTCAGACGCTCCAGATTTCGAAGTGTTGAAACACAAGGGCCAAGTAGAAGAGCAGCTTACGCTTCAGTCTGGACTTAATGCAGCAGCTTCTCCTGCTCCTGTCTCTACTCAGAACTGTCAGTATCATGGATCAACTAGTAAATTAGTCAAAATGGCACACTGAAATATGGTATATGTTTAAGTACTCAAAAAATTTTAAAAATATATTCAACCAAATACCATGCCTCAGTTTTAGTGGTAGGTGTACAAGGTACAGCAAATTATTTTTCATCTTGAAGAGGATGTCTCCACATGCCTCAGACTCCTTGACTCCCACAAACTCCACTGAGGCTGAGAGCTACTTGACTTTCTTGGAGTTGTTCTCTCATCCTCTGTGTTGGATATGTCTTCCTGAGGCATCTAAAGTACTTTTACTTCCTTCTCAATAGATGTAATCAGAAGAATGTCATCACTATCCTGGACCAGTGGGACATTCTGTGGAAGGGAAAGACAATCAAAATGCCTGTAGGCGACATTATGGTTGAGAGTAGCAAACTTGGGGCGCCTGGGTGGTTCAGTCAGTAAATCATCTGCCTTTGGCTCAGGTCATGATCCTGGGGATCCTGGGATGGAACCCCACTGGGCTCCCTGCTGGGCAGGGAGCCTGCTTCTCTATCCCCCTCTGCCCCTTCCCCTACAACTCCCAGCTCATGCTTGCACTTTCTGTCTCTTTCTCTCAAATAAATAGATAAAATCTTTAAAAAAGAGAGAGAGTAGCAAATCCAATACAGCTCTGAGGCAAGATTGTGACAGTATACTGTTGGTCATGCCAAGTCAAAACAAAAACAAAAGCAAAACCTGCCTCTTGAGGTTCGTACACACTGGTATGGAGGAAAGTGCTTTTCCTAAGCAGTAGCTTCGTATCGGCTGCCAGAAAACTCTACTGATTGCTCCAGTAAAAACGTTAGACCTGGAGGATAACTGCAATGGAGATTACCACCTAATAAAGTCTGCAATAATCCACAGACATTATCTAAGATTTATCTGCTCTCTTACTAAAGCAGGTAAGCAAGTAAAATGAGGTTATGTTGGATATCACTACACTGCATCTTTCAAGTCTTAGATGGTAGCACTAATCTTTACATTTTCCCCAGGGATGTGATATTGTTTTTGATTTACTGTCTTGTTAGGGAGGGGACGTTCAAGGTTCCATTTGGCCCTTTGTAGGTCAGAGAGCTAATGTGAGAATTCTGCCAGTTGTCAAGTATATCTATTCCAACTACAAATCTAGAAACTGGGAAAATAACCACAGAGTGGTTTTGTGGACCTACTGGGCCTAGTGTGATTCACACGGGGGTAAGACTCCATTTAGTTACTTGACCACCATAAATCCCCATCGTGACTAATGGACCAGAGTGGAATTTGGAGTTTTAAGGAATTACCATTATTTCAGTGTTGGTGTATAGTATCAACGAGTATATATATATACTGTAATATATATATATATATATATTTCCTTTTACAGACATTCTAATAAATAGCTACAGGTTCCTTGGAAGATGATTTATACCATATTTGTAGCAGTATCACAGGGTCCTTCCTCACAAGTGAGGAGATTTCCCATCAAAGAGAAAGCTTTAGGTCTGTCTGTAAACTGGCTTAAGTCTGAAAACTGGGTGAGAGATGATAGTTCTCCATCATAGTGACTTAAGTCAGATTTTGGTCACTAGATTTGGAGTCTTCTTTGTTATATGTATTTTATATTATATATATATATATATAAAAAATATAAAATATTTTTAGAAAGTTATTTATTTATTTATTTTTATTTTTTTTAGAAAGCTATTTAGAAAAATATTTAGAAATATTTTTAGAAAGCTATCCATCTGTATCATTTCTAGGGAAACTGACAAATTAGTTCCTATAAGTCAAAACATTTTGGTTACCTTATACCCCTGCTACCTTTTATTTTGAATACAACCACCTCATCCTTGGCTTTCAAGAGCTTTTGACCTCTGCTACCCTAAGATTGAAATCAGGGCACCCATCTTGATGGCAACATCCCCACTTTCATATCTAGCCAACAGAGGATAATCAGTAGAAACCTTTTCAAGGGTGCAGATGTCCCCTCGCTAATTTATTTCTCAAAGTCTTAATGAAAGGGCCTTCTCATAGAATGGAATTGAAGGGTGAGCATACAGATTGCAAGTAATGAATCCACTCCAAAATTCCCATCTCCTAAACATTTGAATTCCTTTGTTTACATTATGCCAAGGACATGTTGGCATAGGCCAGTGTTGAATCTAAAGTTTAGTCAACCAGCCAAATAGATGGCTAGGGTCATTTCCATTCTGCATTTGTGTATTGCTGAGGCTTCACTAAGAGAAACAGAACCAGTACACGTGGTATAGAATATGAGATTTATTGTCGAACCTTGACCTTATGCAATTGTGGGCACTAATTTAACAGTTTGTATGTGCCTGTTACTTATGAACTGGTGTTAGGACCGAGGTCAGTAGGGCAGAAGTTGGAAAGGAATGGTGAACAGTGAAGCAAGGGAGAGCAGAAAAAAATTGGAATCCTCGAGAATGATCTGGAGCCCACGTGGGTTTGTGTATGAAGCATAAAAATTACACCCCCAAAGATGTCTACATACTAACACCCAGGACCTATGACTATGTTACATTACATGACAAAAGAGAATTAGGTGTGTAGATAGAATCAATGATGTTAACATGGCGATATTAAGATAGGGAGATGTAATGGAAGAAAGACAGGAAGGATGAGATGCGAGAGCAAACTGACCCACTGTGTGGAGCTTTGAAGATGGAAGAAGGGGGCCCAGAGCCAAGGAATGAGGACAGCCTCTAGAAGCTGGGAATGGCTCTCACCAGGCAGCTGCAAAGAAATGGGGGCGTCAGTACTACAACAGATAGGAAATGAACTATGCCAACAACCTGAACAGGCAAGGAAAGAGATTCTCTCTAGAACCTTTAGAAAAGAATGCAGTCCAGCCAATACTAGGCCAGATTTCTGTCCTACAGAACTTCTTATTGAGATAACAAATCTGTATTGTTTTAAGCCACTAACTTTGTGGCCATTTGTCACGTTGGCAATACAAAAGTAATACAATCTGTCACCACTTCCAAACTTCCCACTTGGATCCTGTGGCCTACAGCAAAGCTGACACTCATTGTTTTGGCACTTGGTCCAGAATTCAGAAAAACTGAGGGAGAAGGTGAAGCTAGATGCCACAAGGTGACCCAGCAGATCCGTGACTGTGTGAGTGAGCGTCAGGGACCAGGGATCTGCACTGAGCTTCCCAGCATTAAAAGAATATGGCTGCTACTTCTCATCCGCTTTACAAATCTCAGGTAACCTGTGTCATTTGGCCCACACTAATCCAGCTCTGTTAATGGAAAGGAATTCTGATAAATGTAGTTCCAGCTTAGCTAAGTTAATCAGGTATCAATCTGCCAGAAAGAGTGAGCACATTCAATCTGGAATCATTGGTAAGTAAACCATGTAAATAAAGTTAGCCCAATTTGGTGTTATACTCCATCCTGCTTGGTCTAACAGCTTGAAGACATATTCCCGCACATATTTATTCCTCAGGTTTCTTTCAATATAAACCTGCTAATTTTCTTGGTATGTAAGTTATTTCTTCCTACTTCAAAATTTTTAATTTCTTTCCTGGAGTACCACAATGAAATCTGACATTACATGTGAGCGTAGAGGCAACAAGAGTATTTGGAAGGGTCTTAAAGAGATTGGTGCATCCCCTTGCATGACAAAAACTGTAAGTGAAGTCTTTAGAGGCTTTTCCAACACAGGGAAAGATGTTATTCTCAGATATGGAAGACAAACTATTTCCACTGACAGAAAAACCTCCGCATGACTCAGGGGTTCCAGCTTCTCAGCTTCATCTGAATCCAACCAGATGTTCTTCTTCCTAGTTCCAAGGCCCCACTCCTGCCCAATCAATGCCTTAACTTTCACATGACATATTTGGAAAAACTGTGAATTCAATTGACATTGTAATTCTGCACCACACAATTAAATTTTGGGTGTAATTTTCCATCAATATTGGCTGTGTTACTATTAAAAATAAGAAATATTTGCTACTAAAAATACAGCTGTCAGAGAAATTCCATTTTTTTTTTAAATTTTGAGCAAGAGCTTAAAACCTGAACTTATCATTTTCTTTTTATAAATGCTCCTCTGCACTCAGAAGAATCCATCCTGTGCCAAAGATCTTCTATAGCCATAATGGTCAAGTAAAGCATTCATTTCCCCCCTTAAATAATTTCTTCAGTAGGAATATTATTACAACTAACCACAGGTGCATTCGTTTGATTAATCATGATGCACTACATGCAATGAATTAATAGCGTCCCATTTTGCACTGGCAAGGGGCTCAACATTTCATTCAAGTCCAAAAACACAGCCAAGCCATTTCCCAAATCCCATCATCCAGAGTCTGCTTTTAGAGTCTACTTCTTAAAGCAATTATTGTACCAGCCAGGGTCCAATCAAGAGAGTTATAACAAACCTGTGAATTGCAGAAAATATTTTTGACTCCATGGAGTCTGTAGAGATAAAACTAATCACATAAAAAAAAAAATCACATAAAAACTGAAAGAAATAAATATGCTGAAGATAGCAGCATCTATTTTTATTTATTTTTTTAAAGATTTTTCTTTATTTAATGAGAGAGAGCACAAGCACACAAGGGGGCGGTGTGGGAGAAGTAGATTCCCCACTGAGCAGAGAGCTCCACATGGGGCTGGATCCCAGGACCTGGAGATAATGACCTGAGCCAAAGGCAGATGCTTAACTGACTGAGCCACCCAGGTGCTCTGCAGCATCTATTTTTAAAGGTAACGATTATTTTTAGAAAACTGTGCCCAAATATATCATTTTCACAGGTACATCAGCAGAAAGTGTGTTTATATAAAACTCTAAAGCAGGATTTTTGATTGCAATCAAATGACTTTACTTCTAAATTGATTTCGTTCATTTTTTAAAAGATTTTATTTTATTTCATTAGAGAAAGCACACACATGAGCAGCGGGCAAGGGCAGAGGAAGAGGGAGAGAGAGAATCCCAAGCAGACCCCGTGTTGAGTGTGTAGATGCAGGGCTCGATCTAACGACCCTGAGATCATGACCTGAGCCAAAATTGAGAGTCTGAAGCTTAACCCACTGAGCTACCCAGGCGCCTTTGTTCATTTTTTGAATCCAAGTGTTTCCTGTACACCTTGGAAAGTGAAGTGATAAGTGTAATATGTTAGTTTTATTGGCACAGGGAAAGGTCTGTAAATAGTTAAAGGGTGCCATTTTGTAAAAGTTTAATCACATGCTTCATGCAGAAAATCAGGTACTTCTACTATTGGTAGGGTTTCTTTCATTAAATTCACATAACAAACCAATCTGTTGAAGATAGATCTATTGTATGTTCAGTTAAAAAGTTCAACATTAAATACATAATTTTTTTTGCAATATTAATATGGATACGAATTTAGCAGAGCACTGCACATCATGCATGAAATAATGATCTTACTAAATTAAGAAACTTATAGGGAAAAATACTCTTAGAATTGACTTTGACACACAAATAAGTTATAACTTTATCCAAAAAACTGTCAATAGTCTACCATTTGAAAGAGAAATTAGATGTCAAAATTTATAAACATTAAAGTACTATAAAAATTTCACGATGTAGCTTATGTTAAGTATGCAAAATATACCTTTGCAAGGGCATAAGCACTTTCTCTCTTGCTGTTCATCCTCAGATTTTAGAAATGTTTCAGGCTTCAAGAGAATTACTTTGTAAATCAACCTACAAATCCTATAATTGCATTGCATAGTTTCTTAACTCTGCATTGAAAAAAAATGGTTGGAAATCTATTATCAAAATATCCAATGAATTGGAAGCCTGGAAACTTTAGTTTTTGCAATAGCTGCAAACAAAGGCAAATTTATTCCTATAAAAACAGAGACATGAACAAATTAAATGATGAGGCCTCAAACTGTGCAAGATTTAATTTTAAAATTCTGTAAAAGCCTTTGAAATGACTTGCAGAAAAAAATCTTTTGATCCAGTTCCTTTTTTTTTTAATAATTGGATTATATGATGTACTGCAATGCAATGAAATTGAAAAGACCTATGATTTTACAGCATCTGTTTGGCAAAACACTAAAATTATTATAAATAGAGAATTTATTTTATGAGCTTTATAGGGTAGATTTTTATAGGGTAAAACTTTATAGAGTGTATTTGTAGAAAAGAAAAACTCTAAAGACAGAGCCTGTAAAAATACTTGAGCTGATACATTTATGCATTTCATAAAAATTAGAATTGAGACTATCCTCCACTTAGAATTTTCTCGGAACTTAGTAGGTAATTCAGAACCTCTAAATATTTCCTCAATTAAAACGTTATATAGTCTATAGGAAAAAGTAAATGTGTGTCCTTTTCAAGTCTGTACATATAAAATATAACTGAGGATTTTAGGCAACTTTTGAAAAATTAAAAAGATAACACCATATTGAAATAATAATACATCCTGCAGAAAAATATTAGAGAAAAATATGACTTGTGCTTATTTTTTTATGTTCAGGCAATCAATATAATTTTTATATTTTTCTTTACAAGAATATATGTCATTTTACTTTTTAGAAATAATTTTATTTTTAAAAATAATTTTTACAAAAACTATTTTATACATCAGCCAATATAAATAATATACTCAATTAGTTGTTCAATGAGTAAATATTTCAAATGTTAAATTCTAATTAATTTTAAAATGCCCTTTCATTGTCAAAAGTGTCTTGATGTGGTGTCTAATTCTGCTCAGGTTACCATGACAAAATATTATGAACTGGGTGGCTTAAACAACAGATACTTATTTTTTCACAGTTCTGGAGGCTGGAAGTCTGAGATCAGGGTACCAGCATGTTTTGGGTTCTGGATTCTGGTGAAAGCTCTCTTCCTACCTTGCAGATGGCTGCCTTGTCTCTCTATCTTCATATGGTGGGGAGAGAGAGACCAAGTTCTGTGGTGTTTCTTCTTACAGGGTCACTGATCCCATCATGAGGGCCCCACCCTCATGCCCTCATCTAAACATAAGTACCTCTCAAAGGCCCCATCTTCAAATACCACCACATCGTGGGTTAGGTTTTCAACACATGAATTTTCAGGGAGACACAATTCAGTCCATATCACTTGGACACTAAATTTGGAGGCCCCATACTTAGGAATCTTATTATCATGGAGTAAGGAACATCTGGTCCATTGCCATTGGATTCCAGATGCACAGTTCTGGCTCGTCTTTGGTTGTCAACACCTAGTTCCACAGCATCCAAATCCAAGTTGACATATTTGCCTTTAATCCCTTTTCCAAGAACAGCTCATTTTTAATCCTCTTCTCCCTGTCTGTGAAAGATCTCTACTCTTTTGGCTCTCTCAGCCACTTCTGTGTTCCTCTTGGGGATACAGTCCCTCCTTTCCATCTTGTAGGGAGTATGGGATTCCGGGCGGCTGCCCTTAGGCATTTTGCCTAAACAGGTCATTTACCATTGCCACTCTACTGCTTAGACGCCATCATGAATGTTGGGTTTCTCTATGAGGCTTGCAACCTCCTGAGGAAATGAACCAATTGTTCTCTGTGGTCTGGGATACCCTCAAAATAATTTGAGGTTTCTATTGGTCCTCCCCACTCCTGGCACTTGCCTGAGGAGATGGCACGGGGATACTATTCGGGGATTCATCACTGTCTAAAATATGGTCACATCCCCTCTTATTTCTCCTTCCCAGAAAGTTGACTTTATCTCTTTTTGGTGAAAAACCAGCTCTCAAATCATTCCGCAGTATTTACGTAGACATAGCTTAAAATTTGGCTGTCATATTTTTGGAACCCTCTATCAAATAGCTTCACACTTGCAATCAAATGCCTTGGGTTTCAAGATTATGTGTCTAAAATGAGTTTAAAAACAACAATAAAAATTCAAATTACTTTATTGTTTACTGTGTTTACCCTTGTTCTAAATAATGAAAGCTAGAGGCTCCATGGGGGAGGGCAACAACAGGAATGCTGGAAGGACAAACCTTAGTTATTACCTCAAAATGTCCTGCCAAAAATGTTGGAATTTTAAGACTGAACAAAATCCTTATAAATTATTCATCAAGTCCACCCTTTTGTTTTATAGATGTCCTGTGGAAAGTGAAACCCAGAGAGATCAAATGCTTTTCTTGTAAGGCTGCACTGATTTTGAACCACAGAAGTAGGACTACGATGAACTTTACCTCCACAAACTATACAATTCCTTTCACTGATTTACATGATTTCCATATATATACGGAATTTATATATATCTGAATTTCTCTTTAAAAAAGTGGTATCAAAAATTGGACACGTCCCTTTGAGTGCGTACAAAATATGGTAGAATTCTGATAGTCTGCTGACTGTTGGATGCTACATTTCTCTGTGTGCCAATTAAGACTCTCTCCTTTTGCATTTTGATGCTGTCTCGTCTCAGTGGTGATTTGTCATAAGCACATGCATTTATGCTGACAATGCTAGCAAGCCAGCTCTCTTCTTTCTGTATCGTGTGTGTGTGTGTGTGTGTGTGTGTGTGTGTGTGTGTGTGTGTGTGTGTTTTAGGATTTTATTTATTCATTTGAGAGAGAGGCAGACAGCACAAGCAGGGGGAAAGGCAGCCCCTATGTGGGGCTCCATCCCAGGACCTGGAGATTGTGACCTGAGCCCAAGGCAGATGTCCAACCATCTGAGCCACCCAGGTGCCCCAACTGTATTATGTGTTTAATTTGTGAAATTACATTCAAACTTCAGGGCATCAGAGTGTCATAGGATAAAGTTGCTTTAGTAATTTATATTGCTAAGGACAAGGAAAGTGATTTATACTGTAAAAATGAAGCCCTCCAATTAGTGTATAATCTAAGCCTTAACTGCCTATTAAAAATATTTTTCTCACAGTGTCGAAAACTTTTCCAAAGGTTTTCCATTTTAAGTAGCTGATTTTCAGGTATAGATGTGTTCTGAACCACATTCTTTCCAGCTGGAGGACCCCAGCATTTTAACTGTCCTGTGAGACACTTCACATCTTTGCAAAAACTGAAACATACCGGAATTTTTAGGGAAAATAATTTTAAAACTGTCTTACAAGGCCGATGCTACAACTATGTATGAGCAAGCTTTAATGGCCTTTGAAAGCATGGGTTTGTTTCTGTAAGACACTTAATTGTTCCAGATGGTTTGGTCACCTCACACAGAATTTTAAGAGGGATTATAATCTCTGAGTGGTATCAACTCATTCTTTCTGTATTTGTGGTCCATAATGATAATAAACAAATAATAGTGTCCTCATCCTAAGAAATGCAGGTCCTGGGGCAGCCAATGAATCTTCACTATTTTATTACCTAAAAGGAGAGTTGGCTTATTTATTCCAAATTAATCAGGTAGTTTTGTTTTCCTGCTCTCTACGTTAATCACATCTTTCTTAAACAATAAGATCTTAAAACATATATGCACACAAAGCAGATCCTCTTCATCTGTAAGAGAAAGAAAAAAATAAACCTGTTAAGGACATTATTACAGTTTAAGGGCCAAAGCATAGTTATTTTTAAAACATATGGAAACACAAATGAACAATAGAAAATTTAATGCAAATGTAAGAGAATTTATATAATTATTTCCCGCAATGCTTCATCTTTGTAATACAGTAATATAAGGGTGCTTGCCTTACTTTAAAAAACAATACATTGCGTATAAAGCAGAAAGCATGCATAGCAGCTCCGTTTAGAAGATAGCAAAGTACCACGTAAAAGGCCTCTCTGTACTCAGCCCACCCACCAACTGGACGGAGAGCTAAAAAGAAAAAGGAGTGTGTAGTCCACGGACTTGTTACCACCATGTCAAACCTGGGATTTTATTTTCTAAACAGTGCTCCCCAAGCGGGGTCTTAGGGCAATTACTGGATACCTTTTTTCAGGGAGGTCCCTGATTTGAAAATTCAATCCGACAGAAATGTCCTTGGTTTTTGTTTTGTTTCTAAAATGTGTTCCCCCCTGACAGAATAGGGTAAACTAGGTGGAGAGATGGTAAGAAGAGATCATCCTATACCTTTTGCACTCCGCGCTCTAATGTTCACGTTCTTTCGTTGCTCGATCCGAACTACAGTCTTCTGTGGAAAAGAAGGTGCGGGAGGGAATTTGGCCCCAGGTATAAATGACTTGAACGAGTTCCCTCAGGTTACATCTGACCGAGTGCGGGTGACGATCTAGGTTTTCTGACTTTCAGGTTTCTGCTTTTTCTGTTAAACAACACTAGGTACATAATGTTTGTATTTTGTTATCGCTTCGGTGAACCTGTATGCACGGAATAAAATGATCGTGAAAAGTTCATCCATTGCCCGGTGAAAATTGGGGTGCTGATAAGACCCTGAAACTTGATTGCCCATCGCCCAGATTTCTGGCTCCCTGGCAGATATCACGGGGGCCCTCAAACCGAACGCACGGCAAACTAAACTCTGTCTCCTTCCAGGCAGTTTCCGAGCTGTCACACCGGGAACGCAGCACACCCGGTTCGCCCTTACCCTTCAGAGAGCCCCGAGTAAAGGGCACAGTGCCGCAGCGCTTGGTGGAAGGGCAGCTCGAGGGGAGGAGTTACTGCCCCAGCTAGCGGAGCTGTGCCCGCCTCCCAGCCCGCCACCATCAAACACGGCCAGTCCCCAACAGCTTGGCCCAACTCGCATGCCGTCCACACAGCTGACCTTAAATTTCAGCTTAGATGCTTTCTTTTTCCCTTCCAAGTTCCTACCTACAGTGTCCTTCCTGGCCCAACTCTTCCTGGTATCAAAGGCCTGTCTGCTCTGCAGTAAAGAGGTCTCTGGCAGCCAGGATCCAGGACCTCTCCCTTTGGGTCCTCCGGAGAGCTGGATCCAGAATGTTATATGGCTCCCGGTCTCTTTGGTTGGCTCCTGAGGGCTGGAGAGAACAAGACTTGTTCCTGCCTCCTGGCTAACCACATTCAATTAGTAGTTGTCTAATTTGGCTGTTTCCACCTCAGAGAGTCTACTGCAGTCAGTCTCCCTAATCACCCCAGGGTCAAACCCCCATCTTTCTTTGCCCAGACTCTACCCGGAAGGAGCCAATTTAAGCACAACCTGCCATTTTGCTTCATGACATGGAAATGAATGCAGGGTTGGGTGATTACCAGAAATAACCTAATTTTTCTTATAGCTAATTAGGCACATACTCATTGTGTTTAGAGGAAATAGAAAACATTTCCTTAGTCTTCCCATGGAATCTCTTTTGGGTCCATATGGAGACTTCTTCATATGGACAGCTAGAATCCCACCCCGCCCCCTTGATCACTTTCCTTCTTTCCTTTCCCACCTTGTCATTCCAGCTTTCCGCCTTCATCCCATGCCTTACTTTGCCTGAAAAAGCCAGAAGCCAGACAGCCATTTTAGCCAAAGCAAACAGAACTTTATGCCCTGGATTCTTACCCCTTTCTGAATGAAGCTCCTACACACACTTCTCCCTTGCTAACATTAATCACCACTGGTTGTGTAACTTCATTATGCATTATTATGCTTCCTTTTGAATTCCAGACTCATCTGTCCCACTTCCTCCTCAGCATCACTGCTTAAACATCGTATCAGCCAGGGTTTAACTGGAGAAAAAAACCAGTAGGAGATACACATTAAGAGATATATTACAAAGAATTGGCTTAAGCACAACTGTGGGTCTGGCTAGAGAAGTCTTAAAACCACAAGGCAGGCTGCCAGGAAGGGCAGGCTGGAACTCTCCAACCCAGACTGGAGCTTCAGGACAAAGGAGGAATTTCTTCCTCAGGGAGGCCTCGGCTCTCCTCTTGACGTCTTTCAACTGATTGAGTCAGGCCCACCCAGAGGATCCAAGTAATCTTACTGAAGTCAATCAGGTACGGCCTTTACTCACATCTACGAAGTACCTTCACGGAAACACGCAGATTAGTGTTTGATTAAATACCTGGTAGCTATAGCTTAGCCAAGTTGATAACTCGAAAGACCACTACAGAAATCTAATGGCTACATCTCAAAATTAGCATGTCCCTGCCGAACACTTGCTCTTCTCCCCCCTCAGCACTCTTGGCAAACTGGTCCACTTGCAATGGCAACTGTATCCTTCCAGTTGTTCAGGCCAAAAACGTAAAATTAAGCTCTCTTCCTCTCACACTCAACGTGGTAGGGTAAATATGGGGACCCTAACTATCTCCACACCCTAATCCCCAGAATATTTTATGGCAAAAGAGACTTTGCAGATGTATCTAAACTGATCGGATTTTGAGATGAGATTATCCTGGGTTACCTGGATTCCCAATATAATCACACTGTCCTTATAAGAGGGACACAGGCAGAGTCAGAGAAGAAGGAGATCTAACAATGCAAATAGGGTTTGGTGTGGTGCACTTTGAAGATGGAGAAAGGGGTTCCAAGCCAAGGAATACAGACAGCTTTCAGAAGCTGATGGAGGCAAGGAATGAGTTTTCCCCTCCGCCTCCAGCCTGAAACAGTCTTGTCAACATCTCGACTTTAGCCCCCTGAAACCGATGGCGGACTTCTGAGCTCCAGAATTTTAAGATGATGAGTTTATATCATTTGAAGCCACTGTGGTGCTTTATTATAGCAGCAAAAGAGAGCTAATACAGCCACTTTCTCAGGGGACGTCCTGTTGACTTTATCTTCAATATGTCTAGAAATAGCCTCTTCTCACCACCTCCCCTGCTACCACCTGGTCCTAATAGCCTTCATTAGCTCCGCTCTAGATGATTTCAGTAGCATGCTAATTGTTCTCATCCACCGCTCTCCATTCTCCTGTCCCTGACCCCCTACTCAGCTGCTGCTAGCTCATATGGCGGCTTCAGGAGAAATAGAAAAATTATCCTTCCTTCAGGCGGAAATAATCCCATATACAGCATGGCAAGCAGAGTTGAGACTGAGGATCTTTGTACAGAATCCAGCCTCTGCATCTCTACACAGTAACCCTCCAATCGTCCTCTGCAACAGTGGGCTCAGTGGCCCCATTAACAGGCAAGTCAGACCATGTCACTATCCTGCTCAAACTCTCGTAAGTTTGTTCATTTCATTCAGTCCTCACAAGCGGACTGCAAGCCCTACGTCATCCGGCCTGTTACCTCTCAGATTCTATCTCCTGCTATTCTCCTTCTCACTCACTGTTCCAGCAAAACCAGCCTTTTTGCTGTTCCTCAAATGCCCCAGACACATTTGCATCTCAGGGTCTTTGCTTTTGTTGTTCCTTTAGGCTGCAAAGATTTGTCTGCAATATCTAAATGACTCATTTTCTCACCTCCTTGGAGTATTTGGTCAAATGTCCCTTTCTTAGTGACACCTACCCTGACTAGCCTATTAAAATTTGTAACCCACACCTCTATCCTTACATTCTCTAACCTGGCTTATTTTTCTCTATAGCATCTATTACCTTCTAGCATTCTATGTATAATTACTCAAATGTTGTATTTATTATAAGCTCTGAGAGCACAGGGATTTTTGTCTAAAGTGTTCATTCCTGTATCCTCAAATAATACCTTGTATCTAGTAGATGCACAAAAAATATTGGAATGCATAAATAAAGAGTCCTTTCTGTTTTAGTTTGGGCTCTTCCAGAAGCTGACCCTCAGGCAGCAATCCAGGTACAAGCACTTTATTTGGAAGGTGACCCCAGTAAACACTGCTAGGGATATGGGCAAGTGAGATAGGGAAGGGAAGGCAGCCATGAAGGGTAATGTTTTCAAACGCTCCAGTGAAACTGTGGGGAACTAGAGCCTAAGCCCAGGGAGGGCACCCTGGAAACCAGTGAAGAACATACACTTCGGAAGGGGAGAAGACTTCTCCTCTACCCTCTTACGTTATGTGGCTGGGTCTGAGATTTAAACTGACAAAAGACAGATTAGGAGGAGAAAAGCACACACATTCTATTTGAGGTTAATATCTTTATATGGTGTGAGACCCTTCGTAGAAAAGAAATGAAGGCACAAAGAAGTAGATGGTCCTGAGAGCTTATGCACCAATTTAATGAAGACTGATAACTTGTGGACACGTGACAAGACAAAGGGCAAGGGGGTTTGTGCTCCGAGGGGAGGCAAACTGTGGGAAAGTGAGAAATACGAGGGAAACGAATGAACAATAAAGGTCATTGTCATTAAGTTTGTTTGTGCAGCTTCCTCTTGGCATCAACTTCCCATCTCCAGTGATAAGAACATTCTCTCTTCCTGGTACAGGAGGGCACCTTCCTCATAGTAAATTTCCAGAAAGAGGAAATCAGAGAACACTTCCTGCTTCTGCTGTTTCTCACTTAACTTCAACTCAGAATAATATGTCCAAGTGGCGCATGTGGGAGTGGCATGTTCACCTCAGAGTTATTCCACGCAGGAGGCAGGGACCCGGGGTCTTTGTCCATCAAGCTCCAGGAGGGGCCTTGATTGCCCGGCACCTCCCTTCTGCCACATGCACAGGGCAGAGCTGACTCCATCCTCCGGAGGCTGCAAGTCAAAGAGATCATTGTCGGTGGCAGAAGTCAAGCTCATTCCCATGGAAAGAGTAGGGACTGAAGAAGGCACGAGAGTGGTGTTTCAATAACATCTGCCATGCTTCTCCACCAGGAATGAGAAGATAAACCCTACCCGCCAAAGAAGCAAAGCTATGACTCCGGCCACGGGATGATCCGATTAAACACGGTCTTCAATTTGTGGTACCTGACCCTTCTTATCTGTCACAGGAGAGGAGGGAGCATGAGAGATGGGGGCACCTGGTGGCTGTCTTGTGGGGTTTGAGCAGAGAAGGCCTTTCTTTGCAGGGACTGAAAGAGAAGCCGAGTCAAAGTCCCGTGGAACAGACGGAGTAATAGGTACTGGGACCGCCACCGGGAGTTGGTGTTCCGGTTGTTTACAGTCAGCATCCTGATTGGCCGGTGTCCCTGCTCTCCATGCTGTTCAATATTTTGAATATTAACCCTTCGAAGGGGCTTACTCGTTAAGCCAGAGCTGGAATCTCGAAGGGTTGCCAACATAATGAGGAAGGCTTGGAGCAGACACAGGGATCTGGAATGCAGTAAGAGGCATCAAAGAGGAGGCAGGAATGGGCGGAGGGGATGAGCGGGTGGGTGGTCTGGGTAAACGCCTAAGATGAGAACAGTCCCCTTTGGAGGCTTTCGTGGATTTCTGCAGCATCATGTGTTGCTAGATCAGGTAGTTTCAGGGGTCTGGGAACGGGTAGCTAAAGAAGACGTCTTATAGACAGGACTGCCTTATCATGAGGTCTTTTTGATATTTCAATTCACTAGAGTCAATACAACCAGAATCTACAAAGAGGAAACTTCCCTAGTGACTCTCATGATGCAGAGTCCATCCAGGACAGGTCAGCAAAGGGTTGTAAATGCCCCCAGGGCTATTTTGTCCTTTTGTCCAAGAAGCATCCCTTTGCCACATAAAGGGAGGGTTAGAGTCACACACCACCCCCCTGGTGTAACCAGAATGTCTTCAGACTTGATGTTATTTTTCCTCTAGACCTGTCCTCATTTTTTATTTTTTATGTGCCTAGCTGAAAGCACGGGCTAATTTGGATGACTGATAATGATGACAGCGAATGCTGTAAATAATGGAATATGGAGAAAAGAAGTGAAAAAGAAGCAAGTGAGTAATGATAAACAGATCACTTGAGTCCCACAAAGAGACCTCTGCTAGAATGGTGGGAGTTAGTTAGGAAGTCCACGGCGGAAATAATGAAGTCCAGGATAAGGGGCTGTCACAGGCATTCCTTCCTGCTCCAGATAAGTTAAAACAGCTTCCAATGGTATAAAACATCACTTTGAATTCTCATCAAAGTAGGGAAACCACTGTCTCGGGATTAGCGTTCCAAAGGTAGCCTGACCAGTGTAGCCTCACAAGCATGACCATGTCTAAAACGGAAAGATGACTTTAGCAGCTGTTCTCACAAAATGGTTTCAACACGATGAGGTTATGACACAGAAAAGCTAGAGCTGAAAAAGTGAATATATATTCTTTTTAGAATAAAAGGAAATGACTACAAGCCTGGTAATAAATGTGGCAGCTTACTAGAAAGGCAGGTTTAACGAATAAGGAAACTCATGTTGGAGCTTAAATTGAAAACAGGTGCCAGGCCTATTTCATGGAGTCATAGAATGTCAGAACTGGAGGAGACCCAGGGGTAACGTGTCCAATTCCCACATTTGATGTATCAGGAAACCCAGGTCACAAGAAATGAAGTGACTTGCTCAATGCCACACACGGTGTCAGATTTATCTCCCACTTCAAAAGTTAGTCTTTTTTTTTTTTTTCAGACATTTTAATGCCTCTGGCACAAAGTTAAAAAAGAAACCCCTGCTTCTTTTTATAAGATCTATTTTAAATTTGAGTTCTAAATAATCACACCTATCTGATCATTTTCTCTACTACCGCATCCTCTTAAACCTTACACTTGCCCATATTGTCAGCAGAACGATAGTACTTGCCCAGTATCTTAGCTGGTTCAAAACCTTGACTGTTTTTTTTTCTTCCCATTCATTTGACTCTTTCCTTCCTTCCTATAGCCGAAGTACCAGTATGAGCCCTCAACGTCTACATCTCCCCCAGTGTATCAGTGGTCTTCTACCTCTATTTTTGGCTTCCAGTGTCTCTTTTCCATTATCAACTGTAGACATTGGGATAATCATCATATCATTTCTTTGTTTCCAAAAATCCTTAATATTATTTTCATACCCGCAAGAGCAAGTAGACTTGCTAATAATCTCTTCGACTGGAAATCTTTATCATCTAGCCACATCCTTCTTTATCCAATTAATAGCTGCCATCATTATCAATGTCCTCCAGCACCTCCCATCTCTGGATTGTTTCAGAAATAAACAACACATACACCCTCCATACATAAACATACACACGACGCATGACCTCCCTCAATGGCAATGCTTTTTACTCTTCTCTATCCATCCAAATCCCACCTAGTCTTCAAAGCCCAGCAAAAAAAAAAAAAAAGAAGAAGAAGAAGAAGAAAGATGAACATCTATGATTATTCTGGGTCATGTGTATTTTTCATTCCTTTGAGTCCCTGAATATACATTATATTATTTTGCTAGTTTCTTAATTGTTCTGTATGGATATCTCATAAAACACTGTCCACAACTTGTAGTCTAACGGAAGCATTTTTTCTGTGTCCTTTTCAACAGCCATTGCACATAAGGCTCATCAAAAGCCTGCAAATGAATGAATGAATGAATGAATGAATGAATGATGCAGCATCATGCCTGAGATCCCTTATTGCTATTTGTCTTGGGAAATCTCTATTGTCTCCATATGAAGCAAAAAGGAGGGTAAGATAATCTCTAAAAACCACGCTCTTGAGCTGATGGCCATCTGTTCATTCATTCAGTCAGTCAATCAGCCCATCGATCTGTTGGTCATTCAAGCAACAAATGTTATTTGTGTATCTACTACCTATGGGCCATGGAAGTTTTGAGAACAGTAAGGATTCCTCTCCCTTGTAATCTCTCCTTCTTGGAGAGAGCCACTTCCTTTCCTGGACCATGGTTCATAAGGTGATCATTTTTCACTGATACAACTTATAAGGTAGAAACAAACTCTATTTCCATTCCTGAGCTCAGGCCTAGCTGTCTCCTTTAGCGTCCTGGCTCCCTGAAGAGGTCATGTCAAACGGATTCCCACTGGACCCGCTTGACTTCAGTTCCAACGACTGTCCTGAGACTGTGCTAATGTGAAGCCCCCATGCTTTGGTGCCTGCCCACAGGAAATGTCTGATGGATTTTTCAACTGATCATGGATATACTTACTCAGTCTCCCTGACCTGGGTCACCCAACTCCTTCAACACATTTAGTGTGGCTATTTCCCCACTTCAGATTCTGTCCTCATTTCCTTCCTAATTTTACCAGAAAATCTTTACCCTTAAG
The DNA here is from genome assembly GCA_028534135.1 of Potos flavus. Taxonomy (NCBI): domain Eukaryota; kingdom Metazoa; phylum Chordata; class Mammalia; order Carnivora; family Procyonidae; genus Potos; species Potos flavus. The sequence goes on along the minus strand of CM052899.1, from coordinate 70,037,127 downwards.
GCTCAGTTCTAATGGACATTTAATCTCCGCTCTACAGAGATTAAATCATAGTAATAATAACAACAGTATCAATGACTAGCATTAATTCAGCAACTACTATGTGTTAGACACTGTGGTGAGCATTATTATTACTATTATATTATTATTATTTCATTCAATCCTTACAACTCCTGAAGTGAACATGATTATTATCTCCCTTTTGCAAATAAGAAAATACAAATTTCCATAGAGTCACGGTAATTGTGTATTCTATCAGTTTTTTTTTTAATGCCAGCTAGTAGCATTTAATAATTCAGACCACCAAATGCTAAATTTAATTCTTTCCCATCCACCACTAAATGATTTTCCCCTTCCTATATGTAGTTTTATATTAAAAACAGATATCAAAAAAATAAAATAAAAACAGATATCTTTTTTTTCTGGGAAGCCTCATTATTGTCTCTGTTATAAATTTAATATGCTTAAGTTCACACGCTTATACTGTAGAATATCAACTTGCAATACATCTATGATCAAAAACATTTAGTATATGTTAAACTTTGAAATTTAATGAGCAAAGTAGAATATAAAAATCCTTTTTCTAACATTAATATTTCATTAAGAGTCCAACTTAAACCAATATTACTGAAATTATTTATCCGGGTTATTGTATAATGATAATGTCAATTACCCTTAAATCCTATAAAAATTAATTTCAAGGACAGAGTACTCTAAACTAAACACCCCTCCCTATACCCCACATTAGGTCACCCTGAAGGAGTCTTTGGGGACTCGAATGGGCGAGTGTAATAATGGATGAAGTTTTAAGTGAGAAGAGAAAAGAGATTACACATTTCAAATTAAACTGGGAATCAGATCCTCCTCTATCTGGTTTTGGCCACTTTTTGTCTGTGTTTTCTACCTTTCCCAATTATGAAACTAGTGTGGCAAGCAAGAACTTAAAGGTGACTTCCACAGGCGAGATGCCCTTTTGAATGCCAAGTAGGAGCCAAAGGAGAGATCCAAATGGAAAAGAACTGTAAGCAAGTTTCTTGAGCTTGTTCCTGACTTAGAATTTGTGCAAAAGAATCAAGGAGCCCAAACATGGTTTTTCCCAGAATGTCGTGCTAGGAGATAATGCATCTGGCATCCTTACTAACAGTGAATGAATGGATGAATGAATGAACACCAATAATGAAGTGTGCTTTTGCCTGGACTATCTTCATGCATAAATCATTAAGAAATTCAACATACAGATAGGTAACAGCTCAAAGATTTGATAATTGGGGTCCTGGCCTTCTCTTTCCATCTTTCAGGACAGACACTGAAGGCAGTAGAGAAATCACATTGTTAGAAATGACTGATGAATGCTGATACTTTGAATACTTTTTTTCTGGGCATTGAAAGGAGGTGATGATGTCGCTGTGATTTTCCCTGATGCTGAGAGGTGGCACATTCAATTTGCTGTAATATTATTCCTTTGGTGAACTTCCTTTTAGATGATAGTTCAGAAATTAATTAAAACCACATACTCTCATTAATGAATTCTAAACATTTTATAACTGGTGCCACTGTCCTCCTCGATCTCTTTTATTTAGAGTCGCTGAACAAGGTTATGTTCTTCTTTCTCTTGCCTTTTTCACACTTACGCTGAAAGCTTAACCAACTCCATTCAGAACTAAAGAAAGGAACAATGTGGTTTTGTACTTCATAACAGCAATGGCTCTATTTATAAGGAACAGCTTTCTACGGACTCTGAGGAGAAACATCCATCTCCAGCCCCCATCTCTTCTCGTGCTCGCTTTCATAAGGTTCATCTCTACGTGTTTATTGCCCCATCACGAGGAAGAGAAGGGAGGGCTTTGGTCCTAGTTTAAAAAAAAAAAAAAAGTGTCCTTGTTTTTAGTGAAAGAAGTAAGTAGGAACTAAGTAGTGGTAAAATAATGTATTCAGGCACATTGCCCAGCCCTTTCTCTATGCTTTTCATAAAAGGAACCACGTCAAGGGAAAAAGGAAAGTTCTGGTCCGAGATCCTCCGAGTTCTGGGTTAGGAAGAGTCACAAAGGTGGTGATTTAATGCTGGTTTTCCACCCACACAGAGCAGAGCCCCGCAGCTCCTATCACCACGTTAGTGCCAAGTTCATTCCTAGCTTAAAAGAGCCCACTTAAGTTTTGTAATTTTGCGTCAATTGAATGAGTTTTTTAACTTCTCACTTTAACACTCACAGCCATTCCTGAAACCGTCCTAGCCCTCACTGGGTGTGCGCCACAGGAAACAGAGGCAGTACGCACACTGTCCTCCACGAAGACCCTTCATTCCCTACAGACTCGGAAAAAAATCAAATTCTGCTGTAGTCAGTCAGTAGATTAAAAAGTTCTCTTCCGCTACTTAGTTAATAAGTCTCGACCTGTACTTGGTAGCGAGGCATTGATTCTGATTCACGGCTGTCCAACTCTTTGACGTAGGAAAGGAATGTATTGTCACTGAACACCTAAAACTCTGTAGACTAGGAACCTTCCCTATGAGGGGTTCCTAAGAATAGATATAATAAAATGGTAAAAAAAACGTTGGGACTCATGTTGAGTTTTTTGTTTTAAAAGATGCGTTTTGTTTAAAATTGAGCTTACAATGTATAGTTATATGAGGATGAAGTGATATAACACAGGAAGTTTCTATCAACTTTACCAAAGAACAATGAACTGCATGTGTGTATGTATGTGTGTGTGTGTGTGTATATATAATTTATATATAAATATAATTTATTATATTTATATATATTATAATATATAATTATATATAAATATAATTATATTATATATAATATATAAATTATATATATAATTTATTCATAGTTTCTATCAGTTTAAATATATGATTTATATATAAATATATATAATTTATACATATATAATTTATTCATAGTTTCTATCAGTTTATATATAATTTATACATATAAATTATATATATTTATAATATATAAAATATTTTATAAATATATATCATATATAAATTTATATTACATATGAATATAAATTATATATAAATATATATAAATTAATATATAAATTATATATAAATATATATTTAATTTATATATTTAATTTACTCATAGTTTCTATCAATTTTACCAAAGAACAATGAACTGCATGTATGTATATATATAATTTATTCATATATACAATTTATTAAAATATGTATAGAATTAGTCACATGTAACTTCAAATGTAGCAGTTTTAAAATTTAAGTTCTCATTCCTAATGTATAGTTTTCAAAGGTATGCTACTATAGAACACAATTGTTATCAATCACACTTTCTCCTACAGAAACCACTCGTGTCATAACTCGAGTGTGAAATCCCAACAGAGAGGAGGCAAGCCACCGGGGGAGCATTTATTACGGTGGTTCAGTACACTAACTGTGGAGTGAGATACACTGGGCTTGAGGTCCTGCTCTGCCACTTACTGATGTTGAAGGACCCTGGGCAAAGAAAGTGACTTGTTGAAGCCTACGCGGTTCTCATCTGTAAAAAATACTGACATAGCATCTGTCTCTTAGGTTGTTGTAAGGATGACCACGTATAGCAAAGTGGCTGGCACCCAGTAAGTACTTGATAAGTCCTCACTCATTTTATTAGTACTAATATGCTCCTCCATCTTCCAAGCAGTGATTCAGGTTAGTAAAGAAGGATACATTTCTTAGGGAAAAAAAAATAGAAAGAAGCTAAACATCTCTTCTGAGGGACTCCTACAACACACTTGAAAATAAAAATTGCAACTCATCTATGGAAAAGGAAAGAAAAAGCAGAAGAATGAAATCTTCATCCATGACTAAGAAAACTTCTCTTGGGTGAGCTTAAGATAGTAAAGAAAAGACAGAGTGGAGAGATGCAAAAGTCTGAATGTCAGGTCGGAGAGAGACATGTCACATGTCACGGCGACAAATATTGGCTAATGGAGAGAGGAGGAGTCCCAAGGAATAATAAGCCTTCCAGCCATAGCTGATGACAGTATTACACCAGAAAGCTTGTAAGGCAACAAATGAAGACATAACTGTAAATCACTCCACATCAACGCGATTCACAATAACTCGTGGAAGGATTTCAGAAGTGTGCATACGATTTTGGCAACTTAGTGCTAAGGATTGCT
>CM052899.1:70017088-70032902 GCA_028534135.1 Potos flavus | reverse complement strand
CTCAATTTTCTGTTACCAGTCATTATATTCTACATTAATGCTCCCATTTAAATTGATATTCTGATTACTTAAAAACATACCAAGTGGTACTGAATTCAAATATATAAATAGAAATCATGCAGGCCATATCAAAACAAGTATTTTCCTTAATAAACTCATCATAAGAAAGCATTCAAGTTGGTTGCATACTCACTAATCTGATCAATGTTTGAGGTTAACAAAATTGTCCAATTTCTCACTTGCCTTTTTTGGTCATGTCTTCTTAGCCATGCGGTGAAAAAATACAGGCAGGTCACAGCAAGAGAAGGGTGACAGGTGCCTGTAGGTGGGACTGGGACCAGTTGGGTACCAGGCTGAAGTGAAGAGGTAGATTAGAATAATGGAACCAAGAGTCCTGAGTTCTAATGTCAGATATTACACTAACTTTTATTCAGAAGAGTCACTGTGCCTCTCAGAGGTGTGCAAAACCAGGAGGTCAGACTAGTAATTTCTCAGGTTCCTGCCAGCCCCATCATTCTGTGATTTCAGCTGTTCCTTTTGTTGCTCCTGTCATTCCTTCTGTGGTATCTTCTGTCATTAGTCACTACCCTCATATCTCCGTGGACACAAGGATAGAGATAAGGATTAAGTTGGGAATGGGACAGGAGATGTTATTGCAACGAAGCATGGATAAAGAGTAAGGACAGGCTATATTGCAAAGTAAAAGCCATGTTGTTGAATATTTACCCGCTTAGAAGTTGTACTGACTCTTTAGCATATGTTCAGTTCTTTGATATTCAGTGATATGATAATAGCTGCTGGTACAATTGCTGGAAATTATATCAGATACATGCATAGTCATGTATCTGATGGTTTTAATGGCATATATAACAAAGGGGGTCAAAAATCCCTAACTGATATAATTACAACATTGCACAGGCTTCATACATTCTCCTAAATTGTATTGCTGCTGAAAAGTTCCATGTTTTGGGGGCTGAGCCTCATACCACAAATTAATTCCCCTTTTCATTGTCACTGAAGTTTTATCTCGCCCCCTACAGCTTTTTGTCTTAGTTGGAATGGTAACCGAAATAATTTTACGGAGCTCCTGGGTGGCTCAGTTGGTTGGGCTTCTGCCTTCGGCTCAGGTCGGGATCCCAGGGTCCTGGGATCGAGCCCCGTGGGCTCCCTGCTCAGCGGAGTTCCTGCTTCTCTCTCTCCTGCTCCCCTGCTTGTTCTGTCTCTCTGTCAAATAAATAAAAAAAATCTTTAAAAAAGAGAAGAAATAATTTTTCCAATTATTCGTTTATTCTAAAATAGGGTGTGAGGTGGCTGCATTGGCATCATGGCTCCACTTCACAAGGGAACCGACATTCTGCTACCATCCATCCTACACTTCCCGTGCTGACTGAGAACCATCACTCCCTTCACCTTCTTCGTGTTCTCTCGATATCCATGTGCAGTACGAGCTCTTGGTTCTCTCTCGGGCCATTTTCTCATTAAAAATTAAGTCCTTACTAATTTACAGAACTTAATCTATATGGGAGTTGAAAACAATACAGTGACAAATCTCTATTTGTGTTACCTGTCCTAACGTGATCCGTGTTCCCAGTGCCCTCACAAAGTCACAGGGGCTGTGGCCTCACAGGTGTTGCAATTCATCCATTCTAAGTTCTCTACTCTTTTATTTTATTTTTTTAAGAATTTATTTATTTATTTGACAGAGAGAGAGAGCGAGAGACGGAACACAAGCAGTGGGGAGAGGGAGAGGGAGAAGCAGGCTCCCCACCGGGCAGGAAGCCTTATGCCACGGGGCTCAATGCCAGGAACCTGGGATCATGACCTGAGCCAAAGGCAGATGCTTAACCGACTGAGCCACCCAGGCGCCCTCTACTCTTTTATTTTTTGACTGCTCCACAAACACCAAGAACAGGACTAAGCATTTTACCTTGCATTTCATTAAACTCAATCCTCACAGTAACTTCACAAGGTAGGTGTTATTATTTTACCCCAATTTATAGAAGAGGTTTAGAAAGGTGCTGTCTCTAGTTCAAGGTCACATGTCACTGGTAACAGAGCAAAGCTTCACTGCAGCTCTCCCTCCAAGGCCTCTTTTAAATACCCCGTCTGCAAAATTAGAGATGACCATGTGTCATGAACCTTGTGAATCATTCTCCAATCATTGACATTGCAAAATTACATCCACAAATGCCTGAATGTGCAATTCACCGCCATACATGTTGGAACCGATGTTACAGGTGGTGATAAGCATGCAGCCGGGCCTGAAAACAATAATACACGGAAAAGTACTCTGTATGTTGTAAGCCCGAAGAATATTAGTGTCTACTAAGTGGATGCCAAAATTATATTTATTTCCTTGCTGAGTGGTAGACTATAATAGGCTGGACTTATCTATAAATTACAAATATTAAAAATTCACTCCACAGTGTCTAATTGGTTTTTTGACTATTGTAAAAATCATCTCATTGAAAAGCTATTTCCTCTTCAGCCCCTACACATTTGCTCGATTGTTACTATTTTTCACTTGGACTGTGGCTTTGAATAAAGTATCTACCGTCGCATCTTATCTTGGACTTTAATAAAAATGAAAACACCATCATTAATGCTATAACTTTAAAGTAGTTTTCTAATTTCAGTGCCAAGGGTACAGTTCATTTGGCTCGGAAAAAAAAAGATTTGGGGCGCCTGGGTGGCTCAGTTGATTGAGCATCCAACTCTTGCTTTTGGCTCAGGTTGTGATCTCAGGGTCATGAGACTGAACCCCGAGTCAGGGTCCATGCTCAGCACGGGATCTGCTTAAATTTCTCTCCCCCTCTCCCTTCCCCTCCCCCCTCCCTCTCTCTCACTCAAATAAATAAATAAATCTTTAAAAAATTTTTTTTCTTTGCAGAAAAGTATTAAAATTTTTTGTTATGCTATTGTGTTTAAAATCTCTTGAAGTACAAAAAAGCAGTTCCATCGTAATACATTATCCTTCTACCCTTTACTGCTGGGCTTGAAAAGTGGAGTGGGGCAAAGCATAGTCAGGTCTCAACCTCCTGAGCATTGGAGTCCAATTAACAGGTGGATAAGAAATTTATTTTTCTTAATAGAGTTATATGTCTGGAATTTATTTAGTGGTTTTGAGGGAGACTAGAAAACAGGATTGCAAATCGGGTCGGAAAACAAGCCAGAAAAACCAAGATAATTTCCAGTTGAATTATGACCTCAGATGGATTCCTGAGAATGGAATTTCCATAATTCACAATCCTATTATTGGTTATTTTTGGAGCCTTTGGGGCTGAGGGCAATATCCTCTATAGAATCCCTAGCCTATTTGCTGCCTTGTTAGTCTTTAGTCTCCATTCCCTATTTCACTAATTAATTGTATTTTATATGCTAACAACTTCCTAAAAGGAATCGAGGTGGCTTGTTAGAAATGCCAGAGAAATGGAATCATTAACTTAAGGGGAACACAAAAAAAGAGCTGTGTTCTTAAGAGAAGAGATAGTTGTGCACCATTAGTAGCCTAAGAATAATTATGACAACTAAGCAGAGATGTAAGTTTTCACCTTCCCAGCGGTCACTGAAAGCATGTTTCCCCTCACGTAGTGAGGATAAGTAGAAAAATTTAAACAAGCTTTGGGAGAGCAATTGCTTGGGGTAAATGGAGTCGGCACCTAAAATCTGATGGAGGCGAGAAGAAACAGTGACAACACCTCGTTGTCCTTCCAAACAAAAGGAGGAAAAGAATCCAGTTAAAAGGAGAATGAAAGGATTCCAAAGAGAGGAGCTAACACAACTGGAAATGTATGTTCCCTATGAATAAGCCCTCCCTGCAGAGGTTTCTGGATGCAATATTAATTCCAGACTGGGGCAGGAAATAACCAAATGTCACCCAAATGATCTGGACGCTAATGCAACCTCCTAGCATATGATTTACTTTCAAGAAAACAATTTACTCTCCATTAGATTCTGCCTGGAAAAGTCACTTCAAAAACTGGAGAGGGAGTCAGACTCTCTATGCACAAGCAGAGTAACGGCGGGAGGCCCGGCAGGGGCAGTTACAGATGGAAGGAGCAAGGAGGGAACGTTTTCTGTCAGTCTGGTGGCGCTGCCCCTTAATGGTGGAGAAGCAGGACTCTGGAGGCTCCCGGCGCTAGGCTGGCCTGTTTGGAGCTGTTTCCCCTGGCCTCTGGGGGGCCTGCCCCTCCCGAGCACATCTGGCAAGCCCTGTCTGGCACTGGGCTCTGCGGAGAAGCCCATGGGCCCGTCTGCAGCCTCCACGGAGGGGACAAGGCAGCTTTTCTTAACTGTCCGTTCCCTCGGCTTCTGAGCCCTCGCACGGAGTCTGCAACATCATTCTCTACGATGTGGAAGACGTGCAGACAGGATGACATGTCCCAACGCAGGTCTGGTGTCCCAGACCTGCTCTGATGGCATGTGATTTCCGCACAATGAGAACACATGGGCCTTTGTGCAACGTGCATCTGGAAAACTTCCCAGATCATGCATCTGCCCTCTGATTTACACCTTGCAGAAGAAGGCTGACCCGCAGGAAAGCGACAGAATCTCGAAGCGGTGGGTGGGCTGTGTACCCTCCCCCAACCCCTGCCTCCTTCTTATTCTGAGAAACAATCGTGGGTGTTCCCACCTCCCCAAAACTCCCTCCCCTGAAAAAGAAGGGGGAAAAGCTGCTTCCTGGCTGAATAAAGCTGAAACACCTGTGTGCCAGAAACACACAGATGTAGACAGGCACGGCGCTCCTGCCGATCGATCTGCCCCACGTGCTTCACTCGGGTGGTTTGGGGTGGCAACCAATTAGGGCGGGAAACCCACACCAGAGGAAAAGATTCCTTTGGTCCTCATTATCCCCATTCCCTTGCAATTCTTCTTCTCACATTTCCCTCTCTCCCTCTCACTAGGGCCGGACCCGAGGATAAATAGGATGCCAAAAACAACCTTTGGCTTTTAAAAGGCCTGAGAGGCAGTTATATTTCAGGTGGTATCTTCCCTCCATCGTTAACTCATCCTGCGTTTTTTGATCCAGGCTGGAAGGACGAGTGGAAAGAAAAGCAATGTAATATTCAGTGTTAACGGAGACTTTGTTGTCAAAAGTCTGTCCTTTATGTCACTGCGGTGACTTGCAGTCATGTGAAATGGGGAGCATGTGATGAGCTTCATTCATTCTGAAAATACCTATCGAGAGCTACTCTGCTGTGTACTGCGCTCTGCACTGGGGTATGACACCAGGCAAATGGCCTCACAGAGCTTGTCCACGGACGCAATACAAATAACTAACTGCACCGTGTCTTGCGAAAACAACAGCACGTCTAATACGCTTCGTAGTATCACCATTTTCATTCCATGCTTTTGTCTGCACCCTGATTTCTTCTTTTCTTCTCTGGAGCAGAGCCCTTCAAGAGCATAGAACGGCTCTGACTGGCTTAGTAAACCACTACCCATGGCCGAGGCAGTTCGTATGAGTCCTGCGAGGGTAATAAGACGTTGGGATGCAGGAGCAGGCCTTTATTTATTATTTTTTTATAAAGATTTTTATTTATTTGAGAGAGAGAGGGTGCGAGTGAGCACACAAGCAAAGGGAGCAGCAGAGGGAGCAGGAGAAGCAGACGCCCCGCTGGGCAGGGAGCCTGATGCGGGGCTTGATCCCAGGACCCTGAGATCAGGACCTGAGCCGAAGGCAGATGCTCAACTCACTGAGCCACCCAGGCTAAACCCTGGGCCATTATGCAAATGAACTTTCTATACAGCTACAGAAAATGGACTGGGCTCTGGGGAATGGGTGGGTGTGGAGTAGAGAAAATGGCTAGTAATCAGGGTCTAAAAAGTCAGTCTTTGGACAAAAATTGCTGTTTTATTTTTTTATACTTTTTATTTTGAGACAATATTAGACTTACAGAAGAGATGCCGAGATGCTACAGAGAATTCCTGTGGAGCCTCCACCAAGCTTCCCTTAATATGAACATTATACAATCGCCGTGGTGCATTTGTCTAAACTAAGAAATTAACATTGGTACAATGCTATTGACTCGATGACAGACGTTATTCGGATTTAACCAGTTTTTCCACTAATAACCTTTTTTCGTTCTAGGATCTAATCCTGCATATCACGTTGCATTTAGCTTTTGTTTTGTTTTAAATGAGGTCTTTATCTCTTCTCTGTAGGTGTCATATTGTTACCATATCACACCATTTTGGGTGAGGAAGTTTGCCTCTTTGGATCTGTAAAAATACAGAAAAGGGGATCAGAAACAAGACAAAGTGGAAAGATGGGGAAAAGCTTCTGTGATATTCTTATTTTTGAATCTATGTGCAGGGAGAACAGAGTAATTTAAGGAAGTGGTTTTTCTGACCCTATCTGCTCAGCCCTGGGAAAATGAGAGGTCAAGTACTCTCCTTTGGCAACCTTGTTAATCTCTAGGGACCCAACAACTAGTCTCATGCAGCCCTGGATTACTCTTTCCATGTCCTAGATGGGGCAAAGGAAGCCCTACCTTTCTGGGTGACACATTTAGGATCACAGAAGCCTGTGAAACATGCGGTAAGACTAAGACTAAGGCTTAATGGGGAACTGAAGTCTCAGTCACTAACATACTTGCAACGGCACTGATTTGCAGGGATACAAGCAAAATGCTTTTACAAGGAAAAATTTGGAGCAGAAACTGAAAATGGAGTCCCTTAGCACGTTTGGGGGGGGAGTAGAGGGGAGGGGGAGGGGGAGGAAGGGGTCCACACTCCCTGTAGTAATGAACTCCGGCTGGCACAGAGCTAAGTGTAGTAATTGTCAATTGGTTTAAGCTGCAATCACAAGCAGCTAAGTAATGTGGGACTTTCATACGCGTTATGTTTGAAAAGCCAGTGACTTGGACTGGCCTGGGGGGTTCTTGGGGACCTCGATGTACAAAACGACATTCAGACACATTCCGAAAACCCTTGGGCCCTTTGGGCCCCAGGAACCTGAGCTACAGACTTCAGAGGGATTCCCTTCTCCGTTTCGCACATTCGTGAGCCCCGCAGAAGCCCACGTGCTGGAATTGCAACAGCAGGTAATACAGGGATTGTAAAGATCATCCATCTTCGTCAAAGTTACAAATAGGTCTCCCTGCCTCCCTCCTCCCTCACTCCATCCGTCCGCTTTCCTCCTCGGCCAAGAATCAACATGAAGCCGAATGGGTTCATTCCTCTGCAGCAGTAATGCTGCTGTCAGGGAGGGGGGACCCTCGCTGGATCAAAGCGGCCTCTCTAGCAGGGGAGCTGCAGCCAGGGAACTTCACTCTCTGGTCCCTCTCTCCTTCCCGCCCTCCCTCCCGCCCTCGTGCTTGTCCTTTTTTTCAACATAAGGCATTCTTTTAGAGTTTCAAATGAACATCAAAGAACAGTAACATAATGATTCACGGCTGTGATAAACAAACAAACAAACAAAAAAACCCAGCGATACCGCCACAATAAAGCTCTATAAAATGCACAAACTGGCACGTTTTAAATGACTCTTTAGTACCAGAGGGGAGGAAAAAAAAAAAAAGCATATGAGGTAAATCCTTCACTGGGTAACTCACCAGGGAGACTGGTAAAAATAAATTGCACAGCTCTAATTTTCCTAGCAGCTTCCATGCTATTCTTTGAAACTGAGTACGAACCCCTTGGCCTAATCCCAAGAGCCGATCTATAGTAAATAGTGCACACTTAATGCCTAAGTTCCTTTTTAGCACCATTCAGACAGTGACTTCAGCCACAGAGCTTAGTCATAGCAGACATTTTTGTGGTGAAAGCATTAAACCCACATGCAGCTCTCTTTCTGTGGCCACTGGGGGTCATGCTCCCTTCCCATTAGCTGAATAAATCATAAAGTCGGCTCAGACCACCCAAGGAGCGAGACCAGAGAGCCACAGGCGATGCCTACAGCCGCTATTTCTTCTCAGAATCTACAGGGGGAAGAAAAAGGGAGCAGAAAAAGAAAAAACACTGCAAAACAGACTGGCTGTAGGAAATCATTTGATTTTTTTCTTTTAAATAGGATCTCTTTGAGAGTAACCCAGAGACTTGTTTATTTGTTTATTTATTTTGTTAAAACCAGGGAGCCGGATTTAAGAAGAAAAGTAGTAGAAAAATAAAGCCACATGCATGCCTTTTGTCGTATGCTGGAGTTTGTTGACAAAAAATGTTTTCTCTCTCTTTCTCTCTCTCTCTCTCTCTCTCTCTGTGGATTTTAAATTAAGGGAGGCCACCCTGTGTGGCCGGGCTCTTCAGGTGGTTCCGATAAGACACAATGCAGACACGACCCCCGGGGGGGCTGTGCATCCGGCCGATTATGTGGCCAATCGGGATTTAACAAGGAAACAAACGTGTTGTCTAAGGCTCCCTGTGTCAAATGATTCACTCTGCCGGGGAGAAGGATGGTCAGAGAGGAAGGTCTGCGAAGTCACGTTCCCATCAATCAGTAAATAAGATAAGAAACAGGAATTTTAAACACAACTATTAGCAGGCGACTGCTATCACATCAGCAGACCCCAGCTCATTATGTTAAGCAGTCCCTTTGCGGGGAGGAGGGGGGAGGTTGGCCCTGGAGCAGAGATTGGGGTTTTTTGCTTGCATTTTTTAAAAGTGCGCTGAACTTTAAACAACTCTGCCAAAGCCTAACAGGCAACTGAAATTGGGACCGTGTTTTTCCCCCCAAACCAGCAACCCTCCCCCCACTAAAGTTTGGCAGAAAGAAATAGATTCGAGGTGGATTCTAAGGATTTCCCAAAGCCTGTTGGGCAGGTAGCATTTAGGATCCTGAAGGAATTTGAAGCTAAGTGAGAGTCAATCACTTGTGAACTGCTTCCTTGGCAGCTGAAAAAAAATCAGTTTGTCATCTTGAGACTTGTTTGTAAGCTTTCATCTGTTATTTAGGAGAATTAAGTTCTTAAAGCAATAGACTATATTTAACCTTTGCCTGTAGTCAAGGGAGTGCAGGTAACTTCTCCATGAGGGCTCACACAAAACGCTGCATGAAAACTCTCCAAAATCCTCCTCTCCAGTAGCCCTCTCACTGCTGAAGCCAGGACAACAGGGTCGGTCCACCCTGGGACCCATTACATGATGATTCGGTGACGCCTGCCCACCAGGGAGGAGGGCAAGATCACTTATATCATTTGTGACTTAATACGTGAGTCTTAGGGTCATAGTGAAGCAATCCTAACTGTCAACAGCGCGTGTCCTGGAAATCACAGGAAGGAGGCCAGTGAATCCACCTATCAATAACCTCCAGCCCATTAAAATTTGGTAGTTAAAATCTTCATTTGCGAGCTTACACATCGCTTTAACTACGCAGTAAAAAGCAGAAACACAGTGACCGTCACCACAGTGACTCAAAAGCATCATCAACGAAACCCTTCGCTCACAAATTCTCCCTCCTCCTGTGGAGTGACTTTCATTTCTCTTCTTTCATGCACGTATTTTCCACATCATTGAGAAATAAGCCGTGCTGGGGCAGATGCTCAGAAGCCTCCTTCCTGAGTCAGAGCTCTTGGAAGAATCAGGCCAACTGTTGCACGGTGTCCAGCTGCTTATCTGGGACCGCCCAACGCCTCCTGGGAGCGGCGGCATGTCCCTCTAGCCACATCGGACACAACGTAGACAGAGCGGTCAGCAGGTGCAGCCTTGGGGTCTCTGAATTGCAGGAGAAGGTAAGCCATCCCAAAGAAACGAGTCCAGAGGAAATAGAAACTCTACTGAAAAACAGAAGAAATTTCAGACAGAAATGTGGAAACCAACTCCTTTCATTATTAATAGACATCAGTCACTTGGAAGATGAGCCCTTATGCTGTATAATTTGCAACTTTCTCTCATTTAGTTAATCTCTGCCAGAACTGATTTGAAAACTGTGCTTTTGTGTCCTGACAGTCATGTGTAGAGACTATACCACTTGGATGCACCCAGATTGGAAATTTTTATCACTCTAGATAGTCAGTAAAAAATTGAGACGCTGGAACTTTGAGTCATGGTGATGAAGATAGTAGCATTGGAGTGGATCACTTTACTCCACGAACAATACTGTTTTAAAAACAAATTACCGGAGGGGGAGACGAACCATGAGAGACTGTGGACTCTGAGAAATAAACTGAGGGTTTTGGAGGGGAGGGGGATGGGGGTTGGGTGACCCTGGTGGTGGGTATTGAGGAGGGCACGTATTGCATGGAGCACGGGGTGTGGTGCATGAACAATGAATCTTGGAACACTGAAAAAATAAAATAAAAAACAAACAAACAAAAAATGCAAGTTACCCAGCCCCAGGCTAACACTGACCACACTTCTTCAGACAGGATCTGGGGGTCACCATGCCCCTCACCCTGTTCTTCTCCTGGGCTCTGCTCCCTTAAGCCCTACCTGCCCAGGCTGTCTCCTTTCATTTTATTTTGCCTTCTCTCCAAAGTAGGCCTGTCCCTCCTCAGCACATTAAACTCCGGTCATGAGAAAAGCAACCTCTATGACACGAGTTATACACCACACGAAAAATCCACTTGCTACAACATCAACGTACATTTCCTCCCTAGTCTAAAGCCTAAAATTAATGAATGATAATATCTTCGTTAACTGGGACCACCACCACCACCAAGCACTTATCAAGTTGAACCATAAGAGATGGCCTACATTCAAGTTTTTGGTTCCCATACAATTTATCCTTATAAGGAGAACCTATGGCTGGCACTATCAGAGGTGGCAGGCATGGTACTAAAAAAAAAGCAATAAATCTTTGAATCCCAGTTGAATACCACCTATGAAACCTTGGGCAAGTTTCTCCATCTTTTAGTGACTCAGTTGTCTTATCTATAAATTGGGAATACTGGTGTCTCAATAAGTATTAGCTATTATTATTATGTACTGGAGGCAGAAAGGTTATGGCACATAGGACCCTACCTCCTTTTTTGAGCCTCATAGTCTTACAAGGACCCATGATGTGGTGAGCGCCAGTGCTCTTGCTGCTTTGCATTAATTAGCAAATGACACAGCCTGTGAAGGGATGCACTTGCCCTCAGAGCAGGAATCTTCCATGCTATGCCCAACCCGCCACAACCACTTGCAGCAGCCCCGAAGGTGGAGATAAAGTCGCACCCAGGGGGGCTCAGACAGCACGTAGTTGGGAGGGTTCCCTTTAGGTAAAACTAGATATTTTTTGCCACACTTCAGATTCAGTACATAAGCAAAAAAAAAAAAAAAGTTAAAGCCGATCACTGAACTAAGAAAATTTTCCATCTCTATGTGTCTGTTAATTACGAGTGGCTCCCCAGCAAGGGACAAATGAGCTTTTTTCCCCTCCTTTCCTGTTCCCTTCTCAGCACTAGAGACCTGTTCCATCTTAGTACCCCCACAACATCTCACCAAGCTTCTGATTCTCCTCGGCCTCTATTTTGGCCCTGGACACTCAGGCTTTGAAGGCCCGACCTTTGGGCTCAAGTAGCCAGGACCTATAGGCTGCCTCCCAGCCTGCTTCCCCTTCATCTCACTGTCTCCACATTCTTCTCAGCTGCTCCCCAGCCCAGCCTCCAGCCTGGAAGCCAACACCAAGGGACTCCCTGTGTGTAGGCACTCTTCCAAAGTGCTCTAAGACCATCATCACCATCTAAACATACCTTTCTGGCTAGACCTGGGCAGTCTTTTGACCCTCTTTTTCTCTTATACATATAAAAGCTCAAAAACGTACATGGAATGTGGAAAAGCTGTCACCTTGTGTTGTGTCTGAGAAAGGCCTGGGGAGCAAGGGAAGTCTTTCTTCCCCTGAGAGCCGATGTCCGTGGACAGGGCAGAAGATGGGACACAGGGCCCCACCCTCGAGGAGCATGTCGTCCATTAGGCAAGACTGATGTATAAACAGATCATTCCATGATAGTGTGTTGTGGGATACAAAGAAATTATATACACCAGACAGAAACAAAAGAGAGGGTGGCAGGCAGGCTAAAGATTCCAGAAAGTAAAGGGATAATGAAGGAGCAATATATGAGAAAAATGGTCAAAGTAAAAGAGGAGAAATGGGTGGTAAGTTCGAGAAAATGACCCCCAAACTGCAAATGGAGGCAAGGAGGTAATGGGGGTGCCAAGGCTATGGATTGTGTTTAGGTAGACGCAATAGCTCTTGCTCAATGGCCCTGCTTGTGTTGGAAACGAAACCTCTGTGTCTCGGGGCCCGGGGTTGGAGGCAGATAGAAGGCTACAAAGAATGGACAAGGTTTGAACTACCCACTGAGAGGAACGAGAGAGTTTATCAAAGAAGAGTGAGTGAAGAGATAGATAAATGACACAACAATTCCAAATGAGTTGGAAATGCAAGAGATTGCATGGACACCAGGCATCTGGCTGAACAGTGTCCCTCAGTAACCCTGAGCTCTCAAGGAAAAGGATTAGGGGAGGCAGATTTTAATTAGATCCAGGCTTGGGATTCGAAGACGTCATAGATACTCCTAAGAGCAAATATATGATTGACTAGGAGGTCTAGTTTGGGCATAGCTCCTTATTGCTGTTGGGATAAAATCAAAATCCTTAAACACTAATCCAATAACCCACACGATTTGGCCCTACTAAAGCTCTCTCAGCCTTTATTCTCTGGCACAGCCTCTATGCCCCAGACTCACTGGGATATTTTCTGTTTCTTTGCACACCTTGAAAGTGCAAGTATCTCCTACCTCAGAGTTCTTAAACATGATCTCTCTGTGGGAAGGCCCTTCTTAACACTCGACATGGCTAGCTTCTCCTCGTTCTTCAATTTCAATTTCTGACAAGCCTCTCAGAGAAACATTCTTAGGTCCCCTAGCTAGGTAAGCTCCCCACTGCACCCACACTCTATTCCCTAAAGTTCATCACACTTATAATTGCTTGCCGACCATCCTTCTTCCCCTATATTTTGCAAGTTCATTGAGCGTGTTTCTTCTATTAACTACTACCTCTTGCCTTTCTCATGGTGCTCTGCTCATAGCAAATGTGCAACGAACATGTGTTGAGAGAATGACAAGATGAGCTGATAATCCTAAAAGGTCCTCACAAGGCTACAAATGGAGGAAATCAGAGTGAGCATGGGCAGATGAGGGTAGGCAGAAGATTCAGAGAATGGCGTTGGAGAAGTTCTCCACAATAGCATTGCTCAAGGTGCCCAGAGGAGAGGATTTATTCTAGGTGAGTGGTGGGATCTGCAGTTGTGAATGTCAAGGAACTGGAACATCGGTGTGTTAGATGCTTTATTTCTTCAAATGACTACTCAAAGCATGCACCGTATGGGTACAACCATGGTTGGAAAGCAGCATAAAAACGTAGGGTCCAAAATCTTTAGTTAAGAATGGAGAATGATGGAAAAATCGGTTGATAACATGCCCAAGGAGAAGTGCGTGGTAGAGCTATATGGCCTGAAATTCAAGGGAGAGGGAGATGAGTGACCATCTTCAAGATTTCCAATTTACCGAAGCATGGCCGACCTGACTGGGGGAATTAGCATCGTAGCACTGTGATGGCTCAGTATTTGTTGAAAATATAGCACGTATCATTTAGAAAGGTTATAACGACAAGGTCTTAAACCAAGGGGCATTTTCTGATAAACAAATGGGTTACCAAATAATTATACTAGATGGAAAATTGTATTTCCAAAACTTTCTCATTTACCTTTTTTCTCCTTAGCCTTTAATACGGGTCATCAGAACAAGTGTTTTACTTATTAGCATCTGTCTCCCACTAGTAGTGAGCTCCATGAGAGGGTAATTTTGATCTGTTTTATTCACTGCTATATCCTCACTGCCTAAACAGGGCCTGACGCAGAGTAGACACTCAGGAAGTTGTTCTTAAATGAATGAACTTCATTTAACGACGGGTTTGTTTTCTTTAGTTGTTTGTCAGACTAGTTCAACTAGACTTGGTAGATAAGACATATCTGAATTTTTAAGCCATTTAGTACTATGTCTTTAAAAGATCTGGGATTTGTTTTGTTTTGTTTCAGTAAAAGATATAAAGCAAACCTGAGAAGTGACTAGTAGATCCCAAGCCCTATCATATCTGCATGTGATATGACGGAAACATCTCTGTAAGACTTCTTGGTTATGAATTGTAAGCACAATGAAGCAGCTTCTACCTTTCTTCTCTATACATCGATTCAATATACCCATATGAACTTTAGAGCTAACTGTTTGTGATTCACTTCTCAAAGGTGATGATTTCTTTAATGGCACTTCCAGTAATTTCTTAGGATCCAAACCCAGTTTTTAAAAAAAATCTCGGATTACGTTGCTAAACACTAAGTCCCTTATTTTCCTATGAGTTTTTCATCTGATGTTATTGCTGTTAATTTTTTTTTTTTAAGAGAGTGGCTAAAAATATCTTTTGAGTTGGGGGGAAATGTTCACTTATTTACAAACTCAGTAATCCACAGTATCAAACAAATTACTGTCATAAGCAGTGCTATCGAGTCTACTTCCCTTTTAGAACTATTACAATATTGCCGAAGAACATCCACTTTTGTGGTCCCACCCGGTAACATGGGTCATCTTCTCTGCTTTCAGCATGGAGCCGCAGTTGAGGCAGCCCTCAGAAGGCAGAGAAGCTTCTACCACTGCTCCGCTATGTTCTTTGACAGAGCAGCTACAGACAAGAGAGAGGGGGATGCCACTTCTGTGGGACCTGCTGGACAAAGGGCTCACTGATCTGGGACCGTTGTGAAAACACCGGGCATTGTAGATCTCAAATGGTCCACCTGGAGTTGCCAGATTTAGAAAACAAACACAGGCTGGCCAGCTAAATTGAAATTTCAGATAAACAACGAGTAGTATTTTGTCTGAGTAGGTCTCAAACGTTGCATGGGACAGATTCATTTGAAAACATTATTTGTTTTTTATCTGAAATCCAAATTTCACTGGGTATCCTTTATTTAATCCTAAGAATACCCTCGTTTTCCTGCTATAGTTCAGAGCACTGGGACTCCCTCCCCTAAGATGGGGACAATGAGCCACGTGGGTCCGCTGAGTGGATCTCCTCGCCTATGTTGTAAGGGGTGAAAGGGCATGGATCCCAAAAGAGAGAGTGGCCATGGGAGCATGGTAAATCTCATTGCGAAGCCTTTCTTTTGATTCTGCTAATTAAATGAAGGTAAAAATGAGGCCTTGGCGGTGCAAGTAAAAAAGATTTTCCCAGATGGCATCGGTAATGATGCAAAGCGTGATGAAGGGGTCCATGAGCTGATTCTGTGGCCGCCAGCGGCCCCCTCCTCTGCCCACTTACTTCTTGTGCCTATGTATTAAGGGAAGTGGGGCAAGATTTGAGAGACTCGACTTGTAAGCATATCTCTGACAGTTTACTTTTAATAACATTGTTTGTATTGTGGAAATGAATAGAAAAAGAAATCGTCAGTGGCAGTTTTAATGCTATTAAATGCCACCAGATAGCTCAGCCATGCGAGAAGCTTCACTTTAAAAGCTCACTGACACTGAAGTTTCATTTGTAAACCTGGGGGAAGAAACCAAAAAGAGTAGGAAATGGAACAATCGAACCCTTGGTGAACAATGGAGGCCCAACTACTTTGCACAACAGTTCCTGTCAAATACTAGCTCAGATCGTGTGTGCTTTGAAGATTCATAGCAACATCTGAGTACAGAAGATCCAGATAGATATTGTCTATTATAATATTTTTTTATACCCAATTATTTTCTTAAATAATGTTGAGAATGGGAAATATAGTCCCTATCCCCAGCCTTGCCACTAACTAGATGTAAATCCTTAGACAAGGCGTTTAGTATCTCAGGGCTTCCCAGCCTTCAACTTTTTTTTTTTTAAGATTTTATTTATTTGACAGAGAGAGAGCACG
>CM052899.1:69966155-70016588 GCA_028534135.1 Potos flavus | reverse complement strand
ACATTGAAGACAGTAAGGAGGCTAGTTTGGCTGCATGAAAAATCTCTGCTAAGACTAATGTGTGAAAGATGAGCTCCCAAAATAAAATAATCGTGCATAAAAGATAAGGCTGAACAGGTAGATTGATCCAAGACCGCAGGTCTGGAAAACCAGACTTAGGAGTCTAAACTCTCCAATGTGACACATCTATTTACAAACAAATACAAATGAACTATACATGTGTGCATGAGTGCCTACATAATATATATGCTCCATTTTGAACGTAAAACAATTGACCTTTACACCAAACATGACTTAAAAGAGTGCTGCCCGAAGAGTCCTCTCCGCAGGCTGACCGGTATTTTGAAATCGTGGTCAGCAGCAGCAAAAGCTCTCACAGCTTGTGGCTCTTTTTTATTTAGTTGTACAGGTTCATGGTTTTGGGGATAATAATTTTCCTGATTGCCGTGTTCCCTACTATTGGTTTATCTGCTGCTCCGAGTTGAAATTCTGTTGCAGAATATTTTCATTTCTCCCGCTTCTAAGCTGTTGGTGCAGTTTGCTGCACAGACAATGGCCACTGTGGTTTCTGCTGTCATCCCTTCTGCACATATGCCTCACCCAGGGAATACTCTCCATTTCAACGCTGTTAGATTGGCTGCATTACAGACTTTTATTAATTCACTCCTGCTAGTTAATATTAAGTAATGGCTTAAGTGATTTTGATGAATTACTAAAGAGCCTGAATCAATTCCTGTAGCAGGTCCAAGTCTTGGAGCAGCACAAGAGATTGGCCCGAATACTGCTTTGGAAAAAGCTTTGGGTTTTGAGAGTGATGCTTGATAGAATGGTGTCTCATTCTGTCCACCAGGCTCCTGAAAGACATCCTGGCCTTATGGATTTAATTTTATGCATCTTGGTCAATCAGCACACTGTTAGATACAGTACTGCCAAGGAAAGGAAATTCAGTGATGATTTTTAGCCATGTTGCCAATGAAAATCTTACATTAACTAAGTCTAACTTCCTTTGTTGAGTCTTTGAACTATGGCTGTGGAATATGGATTTAATAAAAATTGACCTATTACACAAGTCTCTGTTTTAGTCCATTGGTAATGAGGAATGGATTGGCCATGATGATGTCAATGGTGACACAACTGAACAAATCTTCGTTAAGTAGCTTGGAGATCTTCATGAACACTAGCTGGGAAGCCAGGCTTTTTGAGAGTTTGCCAAGGTCAATGGGAACAAAAGCTTCATGAACTTTGAAGCCAGTGCTGGCATTCTCTGCACTTCTGTGTCAACCGAGATTATGTCTCTATTGCATGAAGGTCAAATCTGCCTTGTACTTTCTAAAAATTATACGGCAGGTTTCAGATCAGAATGACACCCGTAGGAATCAAGAGGGTGCCATCAGAAATCACGTGTCATTTTCTCTTTTTCATGAATTGTGGGAAAGCTTCTGCAGACATTTAAGTAAATCTTCCACAAATGACTTAAAAAGTATTCAAGGATTTCAGAGCTAAGCACACAGTACCTGCTATAGGAGTATTTGCCATTCTGATTATTATTATCGCCTATCATAAAATGCCTCAGCATATATGTATGTCTTAGGGTTCAAGAACTCTATCTTCTTTTTTTTTTTTTTTTTTTGAAGATCTACTTTAGGAGACTCATCTCTTAAAATACACTTAAAACCTGGTAGATGGTCATTACTTTAACACCTGGAACGTTTTATCTGTAAAATTAACATACATATTTGAGAGATCTCTTAAGTTTTATAGAAGGAACATTTCCTTCTTTGTCTGAAATGAGAGTGTCTCCATCTTCACTCCTGCTTACAACCGTACCTGCACTTCGATACCAAACACAGACAAGAGGTTGGACCGAAGTCTTAACCACTCTGTTCTTTGCTTTCTACCGCATGTGCTTTCAAACTTCCTGCCATGTTGCAGGTCTTTGGGGGTATTTATTTTGCCTTGATGGTGAGAAACTTTAAGACTCTCAAATTTGTGTTTTCCAATTTATCGATGGCTTTTTTTTTCTTTCACTTTGTATTATCTGAAACCATCTTAAGTTTCTGTGGCATAAGCCACTGTACTTACTGGATATATGTAACATCTATTCTACCTCGATGAAAGCAATGTAACCAGATACAAATGTTCATTCTGCAGCTTCCCTCACAGGGGGGAGACGGTGGCATATGAGAGGAAATTGATGAGCAGAGCTTCCAGGAAAGTTCTTCAATAATTTGAGCAGCCCTTTGGGCTCCTTCTTTATCTTTCTTGCCTAGAATGTGGATGTGATGGCTGGAGCTATGGGGACCAACTTACAAATGCGAGGTGACCTTGAGGATGGGCACCAAAGCAGATACAACAGAGACCCAGAAGGAGCCTGGAGTCCTGATGATAGTGTGAAATCTCTGAACTATCCACGGGCTGCCTACCCCCGGACTTGATCTTATATGAGAGCGAAATAAAGCCCTGGACTTGTTTAGGATCCCTTTCCCTATATCTTAACTACTAAGGTTCTATGGTAATTCTTAACTGACACCGTGGCCTGTCTTTTTGCTACTGGCTTGTTTCAGAGTGATATTTTCCCTTAAATGTTTTGGCCCTGCTTGAGGATATAAATTCTTCAAAAGGCAGGAACTGGGTTTATGCCATTTTTATCTTTCTTTGGTACCTGACAAGAATCATATGCAACTAGAAGGCTGTTAATAAGTCATTTTTGTTGCTGTTAAAACCATCTGAAACCTTAAAGATTGGCATTTCCTGATCAGTGGCTGGATATATATGATACATAAATGCATATATACAACTACATACATACATACATACATATATTTGTTTATTTATTTATTTACTTATAAATGCTATTCTCAAGTCTCTAACACTTGCCTTAATTTCACCTCTGTGTTTCTTTAAAACATTGTAACCAGAACAATAGCCTTGGAGATAAATATAAAAGGAAAAATAATTAGGAAAGAGAATATCAAGCTGCCAAACTTATTTTAAGGATTCACTTACTTTGAATGGTTAAACTGATCCATTCCCTTTGAACTTAATGCTATATCTAAGCATGAAAAGGACTAGCCATTTTCCACATGCTCTGATCACAGCCTTTATTCAATTCCTACATCTAACAACAGTAGTTGGAGAGAGACTATATAAAGATTTTCCTGAAGGACCACCATACAGTACTCATACTTGACTTGCCAGTTCAATCCATTTCTTTTACAACTGGTTCGGAATGATTTTCCCAGTAAGATACAACCATACTTCACCAACTGAAAGAATTGTAAAGGCCAACATGGATTCCCCTACGTTATAGATATTAATTACCTTTGAATTTATTTCAAATTTCCAATAAACACGTTTGCCTCAATACTACTTTGGTTCTCTTTGTTTGGTTTTGAATAGGCCCAGAAACAAATGACCTTTCCTCCTGGAGCATCTTTTTCTTCACCAGGTTTCTCAATGAAGAGAGAAAACAAGGACTAAGGCAGATGCAGATTAAAATGCCATTATTTTGTTGTTGTTGTTGTCGTTGTTGATAAGGTCTAGGTTGAAGAATACTGAAGAATACTAGTTTTTCAGTACTGAATCCCAAAATGAAACTGCTAGGCCTGGGCCCAGCACTATCAGAGGTCACTCCCCATGGAGGCCTGGTCCCTCCTCCAGGGAAATGTGGTAGAATATGCTTAGAATGGGGAGAATCAGACCGAAGGCTCTAAGTTCTGCAAGCAGTTAGCTCCTAAGTAGAGAGGGAGAATGAAGTCATCAAGAGGCACGTCTGAATCAACAGAGAGGAAATCTAAGTGCTCTGGAGTGTCGACCACATCGGCAGACTAAAATCAACGTCCTTGGTGTGTCTAACCGCTAGAGGAAAATGGGCCAAAGTCATTTTCCTAAATCAGGGGGCTTCCCCTCTGTGCTGCCTTAGAGAGATCAGGCAAGCCTGGAGAACAGGGTTGGAATTCCAGCCCAAGCTAACCTCATTGGTTAAGGGATATTTCAAAGTTGGATTAAAGTTTCATGTACCCCCCCCACCCCCAGCTGACCAAATTCAATACGCAATCTTCTAATTACTAGGTAAGCATATCTACACTTATATTGAAACATACTGCTACTGATACCTTGACTTTGCTTCTCTTAATGCTAGGTTTAACTTTGAGAAGCAAGAAACTAATACATTTCTATTGCTTAAAAAGAAAAAAAAAACTACGAAGCTATACCTTTTTATCTAAACAAGCTATCAAGAAGATCTCACTCTCTAGCCTTTTGGGTTAAATCTACCTAACTCGGGCTTTCAACACTTTCGTTAACTCCCTCACAGAGATTTCTTGGTAATATATGGTTTTTGATCTTATCTGAATTGCTGTCCCTTGACTAGAACTCTCCATTTAAAATCACTTTCCTAAGAGTGATGTACATTTTGGGCATCTGAGTATATTTGTAGAACTAGTAGTTGTGGTAACAAGACTAAGTTTACATGTCTGTCCACATCAGCACCATGTACTCAAGATGGATTTCAGCTGCCAAAAAGGTCACTCCAAACTGCTTGCACAAACCTGTCTTTATGCCCCTGTTTATTATGCTCCCATGTAGTAGATGTCTTAGGCACTGAAACAGCACAGCCATATATCAACAGCTCTCGGGTGGTTCCCAATGTTCTAAACAAGAGCAAGGGTGCGCTGAACCTCCCATGTAAACTTTATACAACAGATTCAGCAGAACTGTAATTATTTACAAAATGATGGCATGAGAAATCTCTGGATTTATATCTTACGTTAAAGTAACTTAGATGGTGTCCACATAATTCTTGAATTCGTGGTAGGTTCGCAATTTATTTTGTTTTATTTTGGTTGCACTTGATACAGCTCTCAGGCTATTTTCATTGAACTTTCAAAAAGAAAACATCTAAGATGGAACAGGTTTCTGAAATAAGCCCGGTATATACGTGGTACTGTGGCAAGTTAAACTTATTTTTGCATTGGCATAACGTATTGTGCATTTGGGTATATAATGCAAAATCCATTTTAGTTTTTTGCTTTTATAATGAAAACAAAATAATTAAGAAAAAAAATAGGGCATTTCGGAGACATATCTGTGGACACTAGGCCAACTAAATCAGGTGGAATTTAGAACTTCATGTCCCTTTTTAAATTTTTTTTTTAAATTTGTTTCTCATCCAAAGTAGTGAATCTAAGCACAAGGCTCCCTTTGAGGTCAAGGGGACTCCCTGTTTGCACTGGCATCACAGGGTGGAGACGAAAAAAAGGCATGAAGCCTCTGAGAACATGGAAAAACCCGGTTTCAATGAAGATTACAGTCCCAAAGTTCAAGTGATACGATGACATCAAATATCGTATCTACTTAGAGCTGGATCTATACCAATTTGTAAACTGTATCGCTAAGGAACCTAAAATTGTTTTGTCACTTATTCAATACTCATGCCTGTTGAAACTGAGCCTGAACAGCACTGAGGATTTGAATGAGGAAAAAGATTTACCTCTCTTCTGGCATATTTACAAAATCAATGTGTGAAATCAATTATTCCTTCTCTTCCCTTTTGCTGCTAAGAAGTTAAAAATTTTTTCTGCAGGAAAAAAAAAAAGGATAATGTATCTTCAGAATCCTTTGCTCACACACCAAAATTACTTTGGGTATGTTCTATTGAGATATTTCAGTGGGTGTTTAGCCATAAGAGCATGAATAATCTGCTATGAAATGTTATCTTATTACTGTCAACATACTTTTCAAGCTTTAACTAAATATTGCTCCTAACACCACTGTAAGGAAAGAAAAAGATTATTATCATATCTTCTCACAGCAGGAGAACTGAAAAAAGAGCAGTTAGTTAAGTGTTTTACTCAAGGCGAGAGAAAGCATTAGGGTTAGAAGTCAGATTAGACTCGAGCATCCTGCCCTGCTCCACAGACAGACCCAGGTTACCAACCGCCCACTGTTCTAGGAGGATGAGGAAAAGAGCCAGGCGACCGCCATTATGCTCCCCATATCATTAGCTGGGAAAGAATGAGGTCAGTTCTGCCAGGGAGAATTCATTTTTTCAGAACTTTGAAGAAGTCATTATTTATACTGTACTATGTCAAACACACTATACCGCACCGTGTCAAATACCTCACCCACTCGTGGAGAGTATTTTACAAAATTAGAACAGGATGGTAAAAAATTATTCAGTCGATCCTGAAAAATCACAGAACTCAATGAACATTTTCAAAATGAATTAGTTCATAAAGAGTTTCTCTATATGGAAATGACCTATTCCCTCGCGAAAATATGATTTGTAATAGGATGCAAAACCTAGAACCAGAAATTATGGGACAAATATGTATAGGGTTGGGAGTCTTGAGGTTTTTTTGCCCAAAGTGGGTGCATTTTTGAGAACTTTAAAATTCATATTACAGTTCTGTACTTCATTTTTTAAATGTAAAATGGGAATGATTACAGTGCAGCTGGACTGGAAAAACTAGGAAAAACATAATAAAATGGTATTTATATTCTCTAGACTAATTTTCCCCAGAATCTTGAAATTGTCACGTTTTATCATTTTGCAGTTGATTTACGTAAATGAAATTTCACTTGGTATAAATTGACTTTGGAGATTAGAGTTATATATAAATATAAGTATACTTTCGGGTCTTTTTAAAGTGGAGATACTGTTTTTTAAAAGATAATGTTATGGCATGTCTTGAAGTTATTAAAGACACCCTAAATCTTCTCTAAACAGGTGTCAAAAAACCAGGCTCGTCTTCACTACTTTGCATAAACTTTATTTACCTGTTTTTTTAAAATGAAGTTCATAAATAATGGAAAATAAGAATAGCCTTTTTATTTATAAAAATAATACAAATAGGACAATTAGAATTAAACTCTTAAAAATAAGCCAGTGGTACATTTGTTAGAAGCAATGATTGCCTTTCAAGTACAAGATATGCACTGAGCTTCACTAAGGATTCTAAAATCTGTTGAACCAACACAAACCTCAGTGGAAACAATCTCAGATTTGCTCAAAGCTAGACTCCAGGAAGGAAGTGAAGCTGTCGTTTGTCCAAAGAGCTATTGATTATCCAGTCTGAGGCACTGAGCAAAATTATGACAATCCAAAGAATAATATGAGGAAAGAGTCTTTAGAAGAGCATCAGTTCTTTTATCCTCTCTGTACTCTATCCATCTTCTCCATCCTCCCTCGACTCCTTCTAGAAAATTGTGGACTGTGGTTCATTGCATCAGAGACGGTTAGGAGAGTAAAAAGCTGAGGGAGAAGATGACTGATTTTCCTGGCTTTGATTTCCCAAAACTTACATCCATGAAGACTATTGCAGCTGTCTCAAAACACATGGCAAATATCAGGCTAGGGATAGCTCCTCGAAGCTAAGGTTTTGGTGTTGATGTTTCTCTGAAATTTCCCTTGAGCCTGGGAGAGAACACTGGAGATACAGATGGGTTTCAAAGACCCTCTTCCTGCTTCCTGGCAGCTGTCAGAGGCATGGGGAGAGCGAGATTGAAAGGTCAGGTGAATAGAAAGGCAGGACCCCTTCTCGGAGCACTGGCACCAAGCACCTTGCGCTATTGTAAGGAACCAAGAAAGCCCTGTCTGTGTGCGCCATGGCGCTAAATAATAACTGCTACCTTCCAGCACAGCTGAGGCAGTGGTGATACAAACTCCCGCCACAGTTATTTCTTTGGAGGATTTTAAAGGCACTGGATCTGATATTTGAGTTTTTGTGGAGGAGAACATTTGATGTTCAAGTCGCTTCAAACTAAATAGCAGCCATGAATTCACAATGAAGAGAAACCTCGGCAAAGTCAGGGAGCCGCTGAGATTCTTCACTTGTTTTCTCTGTACAACTCCTTCCAGAAATCAACTGAATTCCACAGTAGACTGATGGAAATCACTTCTCTCAGAACTTTCCTGAAAGCCAAGACACAATTGAGCATTCTGGTTTCACAGGACATCACTTCCAACCACTTGCCACAGAAATGGATGAACACTGTCCAAACCCCAAAGCAAGATTTGCTGAATGCCGTTCAAGTACTAATCATCCAGGGACGACTCGATGTTCAAGTTCAAACCTGGAACAGAACTGAACAGTTTTGAAGGGGGGAAGGACTGAATTTGAAATTTGAAATGAAAGTGTGTACCGCCACACTTCTCAGTCTGCAGGTGAAGCTGAGCAGCCTGGATGCTTACGGACTTGCTCGCTCACTGAAGACTTCTCCCGCATGTGCTCCTGTTCATCAGACTCAGCTGTGCAAAATGAATGCACTCTACCCATCGATATTTGTTATCTTTTTCTTTTGTGTGTGATTCTGATTAATTCAAAATACTTTGACTTGAAATGAGCATGTCAGGGATAGCTTTATGATTCAAAAAAGTTTTCTTCTCAGCCTCATGACTGCGGATGAGATGATTTCTGCCGGCGTCCCCCCTCCCCCATCCACCACCATCACCCTGTGTCCATGTTTGTCTGCTTAGAACGGGTGATTCTCCGTTGTAAACACTCTCCCATACGGCCGGCAACAAAGTATCAAGCAGTATAGAGCTTCAAGTTACTTTTTAAAAATTGAACCTACCAGTGATTGTAACTTTTTCCCCCAGAGAGTTTAACATCCTACAATCATCAGTGTCTACAAGTGCTGTTAACCAGCTCCGCTGATGCAAACATTTCTTTGTAAGCATTTACTGAGATATTATAAATTACTTAACTACAGCAGTGTACTTTCTCTCCCTTAATCTTGATCTGATCCCTGAGGGGCTATTTATTACAGATATATACAACTTGTCATTATAAGTGAAGTTAATGTAATATGACACAAGTAGCGCACATTGTTTAAATGTGTTCCAGAAAGTTAGCAAATTTAGTTCAGAGAATACTTCTATGCTCTTCTGCCTGAAAAGCAGCAAGAAAGGAGCGAGGCCAGAGCGGGGGTGGGTAGGAGCAAAATATTAAACACTGCTCACTGTAGGTGGCCAATTAATACCCTGTGTCCAAGCTGGAACAAATCCTTCCACTATATACATAAAGCATATAATCTCTTATCTGCTTAGGCATTATCAAATATTTTAGCAAATCCTAGTAACTTCAAACACAGGTTTAATGGAATGCAGCGTTAAAACATGCAACGTCAAGAATCAAGTTTTTTAAGAACATAATCTGTTTTAGAAGGTTTCAAGAGAACTACTTTGCAATGCCATTATAATCTCATCCCATGAGGAAAGATGTCTGATTTGGCAAAATAACATTACATGTGTTAAAGCAAAATGCACCGTGGATTCTGCCTTCCTCAAATCAGAGCTGTAAGAAGGAAAATCATTTTAATTCCTTAGAAGCGGAAGGAGTACACAGCCATGGTTCCAGTTCTCAACATTTGGTCATAAAATAGTATCAATTTAAGAGGGAATTCTAATAGGTGGTCACATGATATTAACGGTATCATCCAGCTGGGACCTGTGCCAGAATTAATTCAACATTGTGGTTTGTATCTCATCATCAAGTTAAAAAGTAGTACAATTCATTACACCGCAAGTATGCAAAAATAGCAAAACAAAGCCGAAACACCAACATATCCAATAATAAAGCTCTAACAAAGTTTCAGTTTTCACTCATTCGTACATTTACTTTAAAACGGATCCATTTCTCCAGTATATGTCCTTTTTTTCCTGGATAACTAGAATATAGTTAAGGGTTTAAGGGTTTTTTGTTTTTGTTTTTTTTCCCCATCATCTCCATCTTCATCTGGGATTGTGTTCATGCACTCAGGGTGATTTAGATGAAAGCTCAGAAAGTAGGTAAAGTGAGAGAAATCTCCCTTGCAGAGTGAGGCAATCACAGCATGAAGCCAGAGAGAAAAGCGAAGAAATGGACAGGGAGACACTGACAAAACTAAACTACATGTAGAAAACTGATCTTTCCATGTATTTTAAAGGAAAAGCTGAGTGATATACTTGACTCATAAGTGTAACATTTTATGCCTTTTATATAAACCAGATTACAGACAGCCAAAAGACAGTCCCTAGCTAAATACGGGGGGGGGGGGGGGGGTAAAAAAATATTTTTTTAAAGGGAATGATTTCTTAGTAGGGTTTGCATAGCTTAAGGAATCTAGTGCTTGCGAGTGATGCAAGATAACACTTTCTTGTAATTTTATATAGTAAGCAAAGATTTAGAATATTTACAGACCACCCTGAGTAAGAACGTCACTGGATTCTAGGAGCATGCTCATACCAGAACATTCATCTTAAAAAAAAAAAAAAAGTGCCCAGTGGCCCTCAGGCCATATATGGCTATAGGGGAAGGTATGCCTTTGACCTCCCAGTGCCTGCAGAATTAGAGCATGACAGCCTACTGAAGGATTTTTTTTTTCTTTAATTTGTTATAATAACTAACTTTTTTTTAATCAGATCTGGCCACCAACCATACTAAAACACCAAGGTTCCCCACCTCCTAATCTCTGACAAAAAGAGATTGTAAAGATACTTGGATTTTTTTGAGTGACAGTCTGCTCGGGTGAAAGGCTATGATTGAGCGCAAAGCAGTTTTTCCATCATTTGCACACCAGCAAACTGTAATGCTCTGGTTTCTGTGTGCTGCTGGCTGGCTGGCTCTATGGTCATGAGCTGACACAGAAAAGAGGTCTGTGTATTATATTTTAGACCATATACAGCCAGACTGCTCTAAGTTCCTCTTTCTGATTTATGAGTAGGTCTTGAAACAGTCACCCTTTCTCCTTATTAAAATTGATACAGGAACGTTCCAAGCTTTCAGTCAAGAAGAATTCCTTTCATTTTTACTCCTTACAATGTAATTGTAATGAATTACAGTATTCTACTATTTATATTCTCCACATACACTTTCACAGAAGTTCCCTGTCATTGTACATGACTCAACAGATGCTACAATGTCTGATCTTAAAGATTTCGTGGCCCCCGTGTATTTTTCCCATTACTCAGAAGCTAGATTTTCCCCATGGTTATTTCCTCTTTGGGAATTAAGGCACTTTGGGATAAGCATTAACTCTTTCAGGGTTCACCTAGCTGTAGCCTGATGTAGCAGTAAACAAAACAAACAACATTCCATTTGTCTGAAGGAGGGCTCATTTCTACTTACATAAGAATTTAATGGGAGACTGGTTTCTGAGAAACAAACTGAGGGTTTTGGAGGGGAGGGGGGTGGGCGGTTGGGTGGGCGGTTGGCGGTGGGTATTGAAGAGGGCATGTATTGCATGGAGCACTGGGTGCGGTGCATAAACAATGAATCTTGGAACACTGAAAAAAATAAAATTAAATTTAAAAAATTTTTTAAAAAAAGAATTTGATGGTTACTCAGTTATTGTTAGCTTTTCCTGGAATGCTAAAAATAGTCTGAAAAAATCATTTACAGTAATTGCTTTCCTCCCCAGCAACTGTTTAGAGCACGGGATCCCAGACAACCCGTCCAGCAGTATATTCTGTCAGCAAGGACACATAACCGACATTAACACTGTATGTTTACCTGCAAGTCATAATCTACCTGGGGTGTAGGTGGCCAAATATTTAATTTTAGGATATCAGTTCAAATAGTTTTTAATTAAATGAAACATCCTTGGTTTTCTTCCTTCCTAGAATCCTGAAGTATGTAATAGAAGGCTTCTAGAAAATGTAGTCTTATGCAAAACTCTCCTCGTGATTCAAGTTCTGTGACTATCGTAATTCATTAAGTCTGACATATTTTAACAGAGTACCAGAGAACCTTAGATTTGGTGGTAATTTACAATAGGTAGGCATTTATTTTAAGAGCAGGCAAATGGGACTTGCCTTCTCAAATTCAGGAGATTGACATTTTCAAACCAACATTAGCTATATGGCTTTCTCGACCTTGATCTAAAAAAAAAAAGTGGATGCTATTTTATTGATATATCTAACCATTTGGTCTTATTAAAAGGTCAATAGACTGTACTCTTTCCTTTATGAACATTCATCCATTCATTGACTCAAAAACTATTTTTAGTAGCCCTTGTACTGAATAACAGAGGTTCATAAAGATCACTTTTTACTGCCAAGGAGATCTGGAGTTCTGGTCGACGTCTTGCTAAAAATGTGGTTCTAACACAGGTTCTGTCCTCACACAGTGTGCCTGTGAGAAAAAATATCTTAAGTCAAATTCTCTTCTGTTAGATACCAAAAAGGAGATCATAGGATACCTTTCAAGTGTGGGATTGCCTACTTTCTTTCAGAAATGACTCACCTGATTCTGGAGAGATGGCAGTGAAGGCCAATGTCGTCAGGAGTGAAACTTGACTGACCTAAACCCTCTTCCTTCTTGGAGCTCACACATTTTAGGGATTTGCCTTCAGAGGCACACGCAAGACTTTTAGACACATACAATACTTACTGAGAGTATTTTAAAAGATATTCTTTCCATCTCAACTAGTGGGAAATAAATTTGTTATCTTCTACTGCAAAGCTTTCTGATTACAGAAGATTTGTTTCTTAAAATTGTTCACAAGGAATCAGAAGAATCAAACAAAAATAATAATCCTGAGAATATTCAGATTTTGCAATTTTCAAATACCCTTCGGTTTGTGTGACTTAGGTTATATTTTCTAAACTCAGAATACTCAAGGAGCAAGTTAATGGCTTACTCAAGCGGCTTTCCAATAATGTTCCTGAGAGCCTCAGGAGAAGTGGGGCTAGAGTTAGAGGTGGGAGAAAGGCCCGGAGAGAAAACTGCCCTTTCGACCACATGACTGTACTTTTGGCTATTGGATACATTGAAAATCATCATAAGACTTGATTTGGCAAAGGATTCTGCCACTCAGAGAAGGAAAGAAATGTTACAAAATACACATTCTAAATTAATGTGTTACCACGTGGATTGCAGAAATCCAGAATGGCTGTTTTTTAGCAAAAGGATTCTATTTCTTTTTCTCGAATAGGAACTTATGCAGACTATCAGAATTCTCTTGAAATTTGAGTAAATTTCAGTATTCATTACGGGAATGTAAATCAGTTACTAACCTGTAGAAAAAAGTACGAAATGAGCACTGTAGCAAAGATTTTATAAAGAAACGACTAAAGAGAGGAGTGTGTTGATGTAAAAGTAATTATTCTTCGGGCTGTAAACTTAATACATTTCCACTGTCGAAACATTTGGATACACAGAGAGGTATTTTTAAAGTGAGATCAAATCAACTGTAGGCCCATTATTAGCTATTGCTTGGATGTGTGGATGCAGAAACACCACCAATATTATAACGAGTATACTTTTGTGGCCTAGGTATTTAATTTGACATTGTCTTATGCAGTTACTCATGCATTAAAAAAAAAAGACACACACACGAAAAAACAAAAAACAGCAATAACAACAACAACAACAACTAAAAACCTCTTAAGGAGGGAGTAGAAAGGACAGAATTAAAGAAAGTTGTCGCTGGTTTAAAATTTTAAGAAGCATGAAATAAGGACCTTAGGTCTTTCCAAATATCTCCACCTTTTCCATTTGGACAATCCCAGGTAATAAGCAGTATTCGCCTTGAAGCTGTTTTCTTGGAGGTGGGAGCCTTAGTGTTCCAGGTCTCTGGAAATTTAATTTATTCTGAGGGATATCATCCCCACTGGTCTACACTTCACTTTTCTAATTTCTTTTTCCCTGATCTCATAAAGAAAATAGTTATAAAATAAATAAAAGACCATTTGTCCTGTGAGAAGAAAAGCCAAATAATCAGTTCAAAATAATTGTCTTAATGAACTGCTAAGCCTAAATTAGACTTCCTGATGTAAACTAAAATAAAATGCCCACAGCTTGTGATAAATTAATGATTATTGCACATGTTAGGCAAAGATTATCTAGTCTGTCTGTAAGCTTATAAAAGGCAAGATTTCCCAACCGGAGGTCAGAGGAAATGGGTTTGGGGATGGAGAGATTCACCCAATGCTAAGTGTGAAGGTCTACTAGGATTTTCTCCAAATGTATTTTAGATTAAGTACCACAGAATTGTTGATCTATTTAAAGTTCATGGCTACTGCAACTATTTAACCACATTGGATAAGTGTCAATCCCACTATAGAGCAAATTTTAAAAATTGAATCAGTCAGTCTAGTGGTAATCATAATCTAGAAGTAGGGTAAAGACTTATCTAGCTTCTTTGAGCCTCTCGCCCCACCTCCATCCCTCTCTCTCCTGCCCCTTGCAACCAAGGTAGCCTGATTAACTCTTAATTACCACATTTGTTTAGTTTTAGACTTCATGTCCTCCCTAACTCCTCCTAAAACTCCTCCCAGCCCTGGGTCGCCCACCCTCCCACTGACTCAGAAAGCAGCCTGTAAATCCTCCACAGTAACAATGGCCTTTTTACCTATCTCTCCTCTCCCATCATTTTCCCCAACATTCTAGAAAGTCCTAGCCATTGAGTAGATGTTCAACAACATCTATTACATAAGTGAATGAACAAGGGACAACAAATAAATTACTTAATTAAAATAAAAATGAAATAAAAGGAATAAATGAATAAGAAAGGAAATAAAATTTTACCTGAGACATTGCCATTCTAGTGACAGAATGGCACTTTTGCCATTTCTTTTTGTGCATGAACCTAAAACATTAAACTCCGCATTACCAGGTGAATTCCACTTGGCTAGCTGTAATCATTAAAACATCACCTGCTGTCAAATATACCTTTCAGCCCCTGGGTGTTATTGAAGCAAACTAAGGACCAAGCCTATAGCATTTCTTTTGAATAAAAGATCATTAAGGGTTAATGACCCATTGCCTTGCTTTAGGCCAAAAACTATTTCTAATCAGTCATTAGTCTTCCCTTACATGGCCTGAA
This sequence comes from Potos flavus, assembly GCA_028534135.1. Classification (NCBI taxonomy): domain Eukaryota; kingdom Metazoa; phylum Chordata; class Mammalia; order Carnivora; family Procyonidae; genus Potos; species Potos flavus. Next base: position 70,001,777 of record CM052899.1, on the reverse strand, counting down.
ACTCTACAACTATTGCTTAATTTAAGCACAAACTACTATGCAGTCAGAACATTGCCTATCTCTCTCCTTTAAACATAATGAGCACAGATTTCCCTGAATTTAATCAGTTGTTTACATATGAGTTGGTTCTTGGCAATAACAAAAATTGTGTCCTTCATTTTCACAAAAATTTAAACATAATATTCTAAGAGGTCAAATCATATTGGTTATCTCCTGCATGAATCAAATCATGATATTTAAGATTTGATATTTTCAAAGTTACAAATTGTACAGCATTTTACTTCAATGTTCTGTGTAACTCACTATTCACCTTTTCTCGTTTGGCACGTTTGATTCATTTCTTGACATATAAATAGCATTGTCTAATGACAATGTGACCCATGTTTCTTCAAGCAATTTGATAGCATATGATTTCAGAAATACCTTGGATTTCTTAAATTAGTAACAGAAAATGTATCATGCATTTTTCCAAAGTTTTGCTTTACAAATATTTACTGCAGCACAAAACTTTGTTATAGTTCTTCAGTCTACTTGATAATCCCCTGATTAGACCATCCCATGCTCAGAGGAGCCAAAGAAAAATTGTGGAGCCTGCCAAAGGCAAATAGACTGTGTATTTCTTTCAAAATTCTATTTTTTTTAATAGCTTGTGCTTTTTTTCTGATAAAATAAACGATTCCAACTAACAAGCCCCTCATTGATCTTTGACCTTTTCAGCCACATCAAAAGCATCTTAAAAGCCAATTAGTGGAAATACAGAGAAAAGGTCATTTTGTTACAGCACTTGACATTGGAACCATAATATTTTACATAGATTCAAGTTATCCCATTGCTTTCATTACAAAAGTAGAAAGATAAATACTTTAATCATAAAGCAGGCAGGTATTTTGCATGCACAAATGATTTTTGTCTTCCTCATGCTGAGTACAGTCATTTCCTTAGCACAGCCAATGCAAACGGTATCTTGTAAACGCTTTCTTGATGATCTCTTTTGATGTAGAACAGGGACAACACTGATAAATGATGGCTATTGATAATCCCCAAGCCTCATTTTAGCCACTGCTTTAATTGCTTTCTCAAAACAGCCCTTTCCCAGACTATTTCAGAAAAAAAGTAATACACATAAGATTAAACATTGGCTTTTATTAGCTTTCCCCCTTTTCTGCTCTGATAGCGTTGATTTTAGGCAGAATAACACAGAGGAAACGGAGAAAATCCAGGACTTGGATGACTGCAGAACTGAATAGAAGGCCTCAGAAGTTAAAATAATGATTTTATGAAGATGATTATTCAATAGATTTGTAGTTAAATTTCTAAAATTCAAATGTTTTGAGAAGCATTCACTTATTAGTTTTTCTGATTTGATTTGAAGATCTGCAATTTGCAGGGCCCTAGGCTAGATACACTTTGAAATATATAGTAATACAAAAGACGTGGTTACTGTGCTTAAGAAATTGTATTTACCAGAGGATATTATAATCTGGTAAATCCTTCACTATGTTGTGCTACACATGATGTCTTTCTGCCAGTTTAATACAAAATGATATAAATCATTTTGATTTTGGTAGCACTTTCCTGTGGCACAGAGAATCAATTAATCTTATTTTTATGAGAGTATCTGATTTTCCTCTAAGCAGGACATTATTTTGTGTATATGGTAGAAAAGTAAACAAGTATACAAAAAAAAAAAAAAAACCCTAGAACAAAAACCTAAATATATCCTGAAATGAAGCATAATGCTATAATGCTATAATTTAAAAAATATGTGGAACTGGTAGAATAAAGTCTCCAAGGTCACTTGTAACATACAAGTATCAGGTATTGAAAAACTGTATTGGACTTTGATTTTCTGAGCAGGAATTTCCAGTCTTTTCCTAAATGCTTTTCCTTTAAAGTACAAGCAGACCACATTCATCAAAACCAGATGCTAATGTCTCTGCTCAGTTTCAGTTATCAATATCAAGTTTGAAAGATCCAAAACATTTTTGCAAAAAATAGACTATGCCTGTGATCAGGTCATATTCACCAGGGTTGACGTGAGCCAAGGTCTATAAATGCCTTTGAAATGAAAAAAAAAAAAAAGTCAAGGTCATTCAGACCATGTTTTTCTCTTTAATTTTTTTTAAGTCAAAAAATTATTTGTTCGGGAAATTTTACATACATGTGCAGCATGCGTGCACACACGCACACACACACACGAGTTTTGTTAAGGTCTGCTAAATATTAGGCCAAGAGAAAAGCCAAACTTCCTGATTTGGTCCTTTGAAAATTGCTGACATTGAACGGATCAGCCCTTCAAGTTCTGCAGTGCTCTGTTGGCCACGGTGTGTCCCTACGAGGGAGGTGTGCAGTCAGCAATCAAGAGCACAAGCCTTGCCCTTCCCACAGTCTTGAGGGAATGGAGCAAACCACAACTTAGAGCCCCACAGCTAGTACTAATGTGTTGGTAGGGTTGGGGGGGGCAGGGGGTATGCGGTGGGGGGGGACACATATGCTGATATCCTTAAGAGAATAATGAAGTTCTTGAGTTCCTTTGATGCCTTTCCATTGGGCATCAAAAATTCTAACCATTTATCACTTTTCTTCAGCTATATTTAAATATTCTACATAAAAATCTTTTCTTTCCTCTTAGAGGATAATACTAATGGCAGTGATATATTAAACAAAATTTTACAGGTTTTTAAGACACGTTTACATCCTTGATTTAAGCTTTTAAAATTCACTACAGCTATAGAAGTCCAAAGAGATAAGTAATCAAATTTTTTAAAAAACAACTTGACTTCACGAATTCACTATAGCCGTAGGATTTATTAAAAATACCAAGTTGGTGTTAATATTGTAGTATAGTATATGACAGCAGGTAGCATACTTTAATGTTACCTCTGTATTAAATGTAAGCATCTATATTAAATGTAACCTAAACACTATTTAGAATTTTAAGCTTAGAGATAGTTAAATGCTGTGTTAGGCATTAAATGTGCAATGGTAAACAAAACAATCAGAAGCTCTGTCCTCATAGAACTTACAAACCTACATTAAACAAACACATAAACACCTAAACCATCAAGTAAATAAATAAAGTGGTCATATGTACAATGAAGAAAACAAATGGCACAGTAAAACTTATTGAATTTTGCAGTTCATAGATGGTGTGATGGTTAACATTATGTGTCTACTTAAGTGGGCCATGGGTGCCTGGATATTTGATTAAACAGTATTCTGGGTACATCTGTGAGGATGTTTCTACATGAGATTAACATTTGAATTGATAGAGTAAATGAATAAAGTAGATAGATCTCCCTAAGGTGGTTGGGCGTCATTCAATCAGTTGAATGCCTGAATAGAACAAAAAGTTTGAGTAAGAGAAAACTCCTCCTGTCTGGAACATCAGTTATTTTCCTACCTTCTGACTCGAACTGAAACTTTGGCTCTTCCTGGGTCTCAAGCCTGCCGACATTTGCACCAGAACTACACCATTGGCTCTCTTAGGTCTCCAGCTTGCCAACTGCCAATCTTGGAAACTGTCAGCCTCCACAATCACATGAGCCAATTCCTTATAATCCCTCTCTCTCACTCTCTCTGTCTCTCATATATATGTATATTTATATAAATAAATCCATATAAATACACACATCCTATTGGTTTTGTTTCTTGGAGAATCTTGAGTAATGCGAATGGTATCTCTTTGGAAATCTCACTGAATCTGAGATGTGGAAGATAAACAGAAATTAACAAAGTGAAGAAAGTGCAAAGCATTTGCCAAATTCTTGAATTGCAAATAGCCCTAAGTGGCTGAAATTTTAGTGCAAAACACCATGTTATATACTTTGTTTTATAGTCAAAGTGTAATTATGAAAAGTTTTTAAGAAAGGCTGTGACCTGTGTTTATATTTTATATTTTAAAATAAATTTTATCCTTAATATAAAACTATTTTTTAAAAATTGGATTGCTGGAACTAGTGATTGGAGAACAAGTTAAAAATGATGAGTGGGTTGAAAGGGAGATAAGACAGAAAGAAGAATAGTGGTAGAGATAGAAAGAAGTAACACAGTGTAGACAGGTTTTGAAGATAAAATCAGCAAAACTAGCTTATGGCTGAAAAAGATGAGGAAGAAGAAGGTAATGTGAAGGATGATTCTTATGGTGATGGCTTGAGCAGGTGAGTTGAAACAGATTTGGATGAGGAACAGATTTGTAGAGGGATCAAAATAGTGAAATATGCGGCATATTTACTTTCTAAACATAGTGATCCAAATAGTGATTTCCGAGAGAAAAAATGCATGTAAGGATCTGAAGCTCAGGAGAGAGGTCTTAACTGGAGAGAGATCTTTGGGACCCATAGACTTCTAAATGGTATTAAAGGCATGGCAATGACTGAGATCACCTAGGGAATGAACACAGAAGGAGAAGAAAAGAGTACATAGAGCTGAGTCCTGAGTAACAATTTAACATTTGGGAAGAGAACGACCCACAGAAAATACTAAGTGATCGGTAAGCAACATCAGGAGAGTACAATGTCTCGGCAGTCAAATGAAGAAATGTTATGAAGAATGGAAGAGGCAAGAGTGTTAATAAGAGTGTTATCAGCTCGTGAGAACTGTTAAGAGGAGAATATTAAGATTTGGCAGATGGAGATGATTGAGAGATGGGAAAAAAAACCCATAAAGCAGTATCACCATATCTAGTAGAGTGAAAGATCACCCTAGTAAATAATTCTCTCAAGACTAATAAGTTCATATCATAACCAACATAACAGATTCAAAGAAAATCTGAAAATATGAGAAAAGAATTCTATGCAGGATCTCAGGAATTGCCAGTTTTTCTAAAATGCTGTGTCAACTCAATATATACCATTTCACTGATGGCATTATTATGTTAAAAATATATTTTAATAGGCAGTTTTTTTCTATTAAGTTAATTCTTATTGTCTGCAAAGAAAAAAAAGTTCCAAAATTCCTAAAAAGTTTCATTGAAAATCTAACTCAAATAAAGATCTTATCATGGTAGAGAGCTAGGCCTGGTGTTGTCCCCTGCAATGAACAGCTAGAAAACTGGAAAGAATGTGGGTAATGATTATTCACAGACACTGAGATAGCAAAAAGTATAGTACTATAATCCCTGAGAGAAAGGGAACAAAAAAGGCAAGCTCCCTATGCTCACCCTGGCTCTCTGCTTTGAGGTACATCTATATTGTGGTATAAAGAGAAGGATCTCAAGCAGAGCACAGGTGTATTGCTGGTTTGAGGACAGAGAGCCAATGGGAACTTAAGGAGCAGAGTATTGGAAAGAAGGGAGAAATCCACGGAAGAGCTCAAGACCTCTCCTTAAGGGTTCTCTTAAGCCTTTGGCTGAATACCAAGGCATACATACTTAGTGTGAAGCTCAGTGGGTCTGGGCAAAGAATGACCAAGGATTTGAATCATTCCCAGACAGTATTCATGAGACATTTATGTACATATGTCCACAGTGGAAAGATTTCTTCAACATTCGAGAAATTCTGTAGAGATCTCATTCTTAAGCAGGAAGTCTAAACCAGCATTAGAGTAGCCCTCATTAAGCTTAAAAACAGAACGTGAAAAGATCAAGATGACCTGTAAGTAATGAAACTGCCGGCCAGAACAAATCTAACACTCTTAAAAGAAGACAACACAAACCATATAGTCACCAATGTAGCATTGATGATGTTTACAATCTAATGAAAAGATTTCTAGGTTGGGGGTGGGGATAAAACAATAAGAAAATATATTCCATATCCAGGAGAAAAATCAGTAGAAAGGAACAGAGTCAAGGACAACAGAGATGATAGAATTAGCAGATGAGGACTTTAAAAATATAACATCTGAAACGAAAATTTAACTGAAGAGGACCCACAATAGAAGACACACTCAGAAGAAAATATGAGCTTGAACACACAGAAGATACTCTTCAAAGTAAAGCACAAACTAAAACATTAAAATGAAATTAACAGAGCCTCAGGAACCTGTGGAAAAATATCAAGGAGTCTAATATCCACGTAATGGTAACCTTGAGAAGTGAGGCAGAGGAGAAGAGGAAAAAAAACTGAGGAGTAGTTGAAAATTTTTCAAATGAAAGCTATAAACCTATAGTTTATAAATCCATAACACTTTTTAAAAGCTCAATAAACCTTATGCAGGATAAAAAGAAAACTACATGTAGGCATATCATAATTAAACTGCTAAAAATTTCAGAGAAAAACAAGCACATCTTGTGGAAAGGAACAAAGATAAGAATGACTACAGACATCTTGAATTGAACTGTGCAAGCCAGAAGATCTTTAAAGTGCTGAAAGAATGAGAAAAAAAAAAAAATGTCATTCTGGAAATATCCTTCTAAAATGCAAGCAGAATCAGGCCAACAAAAAGCTATGAAACTGTAGCCAGCAGTTTTCTGCTCTACAGGAAATGTTAAAGGGAGTTCTTTCAGTAAAAGGAAATGATAACAGATGGAAACTTATGTCTGTAGCAAGGAATGAAAAGAGTCAAAACAGTAAATCTTTGATTAAATATTAAGAATTTTTATCTTTCCTAATTTAAAAAAAATTTATTATGTTGTACACCTCAAACTAATACAATGTATGTCAATTATACCTCAATTAAAAATTTTTTTTTGTTTCCCTTAAAGAGTAATAAAGTCTCAGATAGCTTCACTAGTGAATTATATCAAATATTTATTGAAGAAATAATGCCAACCTTATGCAAATTATTTTAGAAAGTAGAGAAGGGAAGAATATTTCTTGATTTATTTAATCAAAATTGGTACCAAAGAAGATTGATACCAAAACCACAGAGTTTACAAGAAAATTAAAACACCCTTCTCAAAATTTGATCCAGAAACACATAAGAAAATATAAAATATATATATATCAGCTAATCAAATCTAATAATATATAAAATGATAATACATCATACAGAGAATAGTTTATTCCAGATATGTAAGATTGGATGAATCTAGACAAGACAACCAATACCATTCATCACATTAACAGATTAAAGGAAAAAAGCATATTATCGCCTCAATTTATGTAGAAAAACCATTGACAAAATCAATACCATTCATGATAAAAAAAAATTCTTAGCAAAGTGGCAATAGAAGGAAATTTTTAACTTAATAAAGTCCATCTATGAAATGCTTGCAGTCAATACTACGCTAAATGATGAAAGACTTCCCCCTAAGATCAAGAGTAAGAGAAGATTATTTGCTCTTTACACCTCTACTCAATAATGCACCACAGGTTCAGGAAAGCTGGTGAGACAGAGGTACAAAAAAAAAGGAGTAAGGGACACAGGGACTGGAATTAAAGAAGCAAAGCCTCTCTCCCGTTTTCTTTCTCTAAATAAGTCAGTTGTATCAATGTCTTTCTTTTCTTTTTCAGTTTTACCGTTTATGTTTGGGTTCAAAGCTGTCTGTGAAAGAACAAACTCTTTGGGATCCTTAGGTTCGAACTGCTCTCAAATCCACCAAAATCCAACTTCAGGTCTCTGGGCAAATGCAAAAACAAACAAACAAAAAAACACCACAGATTATTTTTGTTCCTGAAGGCATGCTCCTTTGCAACATTCCTCTACAACCCATCCCGTCAAGAGGAAGACTATACACCTCCACCCTTTGATCTGTCCTCATTCATTGCTTTGGCCAACAGAAAACAGCAGGAGCAAATTCAGTCAGTTCAAGCTTAGAACTCAAGAGATCTTGTTTCCTCTCTTGCTTTTGGAAGCCTGCCATGACACGAGAACCAGCCTGAGCTGTCCTGCCGGATGACAAGCGACCATCTGGAGGAGAGGCAATATTCCCTCGCTTACAGCTAGCACGGGCCAATCCAAATGCCTGAGGATGCTCCCCCTGAGATGAGTTGAGTCCACCCTATGACAGCAGACCGTCAGTGGAACCCAGACCAAATTGTTGACCCGAAAATCATGAAAGCATAATAATAATCATTGTTTTGAACCACTAAATTTTGAATTAATTTGTGGCATCCCAAATGCTATCTGATAAAAGCATTTGTTGTAATTTGCTCACATATTGCCTCTTTTTATTTTTTGACTTCTAGTATCATCTCCCCACAGGTGAGTCTATGTTCATTCCTTCGCCTTCCTCTCTTGTGTACAAATGGGAATTCTGTGACCTGTAACATATATGAACTCTCTCCAGATTTCAACTTCTCTCACAACTTCACCCTGTTAAATGATGGGGGGATGAACTAAAAAGGAAGGACTGAAGTGACTTTAAAGAATTATTTAATTGGAAATAACAAGTAATTCCCTTTACCTTTATCTTCAACTTGATTATACATTCAACTTATTTTTGATACAGTGGCGTATTGTGGCTAGCAATATATAAAGAAGGGACATAAATAGTTAAATAATTGATATATTTTGTCATTTTAGTACACATTTCTGAGGAAAGTAAAATTTAAAAAAATAATCTTCATTAGAATAGTTTGGTCATTATGGATTAATTTATATGAGCCTTCTTTGGAATCCTGTTTCCTGCCAGCAGTTGTAAATGCCAGATGTTTATGTTGAAATCTCCAATCTGTAGCTCATTAATTTACACATGCAGCAAACATTTCTTCATTACCTACTATGTGCCAGGCCCTCTATTACACTAACATTACAACAATGGAGAAGACAAAGGCCCCTTTGCAGCATCTCAAAGCACTGATATTTAGACATTATCACTGGGGTGAATTGCACTTTAGTTAGTAAACCCCTGAAGCTTTCAAATTATATTGTTTTAAGGATCTCCACATTAGAAATACACCCTTCATCATTTATATTTTTAGGTACTATTTTAAGTAGAAGAGAAAGGAGTGAGGTTATTGCCCCTGGATCTAATTCTAGATGTATCCATGAAATGTCACAGATGCGAAGAGCATCTGTTATATATTTTGCCACAGAAATAAAATCAAGAACTGCTTGGGGAAAGAACGCATATGTGAATAAAGCATTGTGAACAAGATGACAGAGCACAGGAGCATCTAGGTGAGAAGGCCATAACAAAAGCTTAATATACAAGGTAACTCTTGACACAGGAGGCAAATGGGTGTTTCCATTTGGACAAGATGTCAAAGAAGGAGAGGGTATTGTAGGCACAGGGAACAGTATTACCAAAGGTGTAAAATGAAGAAAACGGTGCTTGGCAGGATATGAGTATGCAGGGGGCATGGAGCAGGGAGAGGAAGGAGAGGGATTAGCAACACAAAAGGTGGGAGGTCAGAGAGACTGGTTGAGGCTGCAGTGTGGGAAGCTCAGCATGCCATGCCCTGCTGAGTTTAGACTTGTCTCTGTAAATGATAGGGAAATTACTGACGCATTCTGAACAAGTAAACAGTGAGAATTAGATTTACATTTTAGAAAGATTTCTCTGGAGGTATTTTGGACAGTACATGAATGCACGGAGACAAGGGAGGCATAGTTTAAAAAAAAAAACAAAACAGCCAACTATTAGAATAGAATAGCAAGAGAAGGCAAAAGCCTAAGGCCATCCCAGTGGTGGGGAAGGAGGGGAATGTCTGTTGATCATTAAGACTTGATCCTGTTGGAACGTGGCTGGGGACAGAAGAGGAAGAGGCCAAGATGACTCAGTTTTTGGAGCTGGGGCATCAACTAGGTGAAGAGTAGTCTCACTGAGCACAATATGAAACAAGCCAACACATTTCCAGGGATTTCAGAAGACTGATATGGCTAGCAGACAGTGGTACTTGCTTATCGTTGAAGTAGAGTATGGAAGACGTGGTTTTCTGGGTTATCCAAGCAGAGTGATTCCCCAGTTCTGCCCACTGGCTAAGAAAGTGTCTCATGCACACCGATGCTAATGCTGAAGGATAATGGAAAAATAATCTTTGTCTTTCAGATGAAAAAGTATTGGCATTATGAACCAGAATTCAATGTATAGCCTACCCCAAATACTCAAAAAGTCCTTTTGTATTTTTTGGGATTAACTACCATGTGCTCTTAAGCCAGTCTCTGGACCTCACTTTTCTGAGTGTGCTAAACTAGATGGTTCTTACCTTCCCTGTCTGCCTCCTTTAACAACAAAATCTGCACTGCGTTGGACAACGACAAGCGATCTCATTATCGAATGAGTTCTACAAGAGTGAGTCAGTATGCCTATTAGAATAGAATGGGTATTCCCTTTCATCAAAAATATTTGCAGAGCTTTGTCGGCTGGAGACTTCCCCTTTAGGATAGCATCTCCATTCTCCAAGCATTTTGGCATTAAGATATCTTTTTCTTTTAGGAACTATTACCTTCAGAGTGCCAAATATGAAGTTTACTGATAAGATAGTCTGAAGCAGACATCAAATAACAAAGAGTACCAATTTACTATTCCTTTTTTCTATAAAATAAAAATAAAACATTTTTTTCTCTTCTAAATTTAATTTTCAGCCTGTCAAAGAACTCAAAAATAACCTGTTTTTCTTATGAAAAAGACCAAGGGTTTTCCCTGAGGACATTTTTGAATATTTAACAACGTTGTTCTTGACTTATTTAAGCTTATCTTCAGAGAAGCAATGTGGGTTAAAAGGAAAGTAGCATAACTGAATTTTTTTTTTTTTTTAATGCTAATGCTCAGGGGGAATGAGTTTGGCATTACCGCCTCTATGACCGTCAGGATATCATTTCCTTTTCTCCGTCCATACAGTTGTATGTTCAAGAAAACAAGAACCTCGTTTATTGGTTTTGCTTCTTCTCCCCATGGGACTTGCCAGTGTTCTCAATTTAAATCTAAGGCATAAGTACAATCGGTTGACTTTGGCTTAACTACAGAGTCACATATTCACAAATCTATAAGGAAAACATAGCATTGATTCTGATATCCCACAGACGATTTGGTTTCAGTTGATAGCTCCACTTTATTCAAATACACTGCATATTTTAAGTTCTTATTTTGCATGTTTGTGAATGGGAACTGAAGAATTTGGGACCACATTAAGCATATGGAAAATCTGGGTAGCTCTGAATTAGTCTTTTTTGGAGTTACTAGCCTTATTTGGTGTTATTTTCAGGCAGATGAGTTAGATCTGCTATTGATATAAAATCCTGAACGCTGAATTCAGGGTTAGACTTGTAAGTAATCAAATTGCAAGTTACTTTCGTTCTCAACTGATGGTCTCTCTAGAAGGTGGTTAGGGACCATGTTTCTATAGGGATTTGGCCTTCCAAATATGTTGGCAGTTCTTGGCCTCCACTCAGGCTCTGGCTGGTATGGAATTTGTTTTTCTTTGAAGGCTGCTCCAAGACTCAGTAGAATGATTTGTATCTGGATCTGTTTTGCTTCTCAGGTGGTATCATACTCCCTTGCAGAGACCTTGCCAGGAATAACCTCTGTTGGAAGGAGAGGGGAAAGGAGGGAGGGAAAGAAGAATAAGGAAGAAATGGAGCATATGGGACTGACTTTATATTTCAGAGTTTTGAGAAAGAAAGCAGGACTTACTGTGGAATTCATTTAAATAAATATTCCATTGGCTAGATAATCATACCAAAGTGTTTCAGTACGAGATGGGAAAGATATAGATTGATGGTTATTCAGAGATGGCTACGAGGATATTAACCACAGTGAGATTTGATGCGTGAAAAAAAAAGACCCTATTAGGCTGTGCCAACGGAAACGTAATGCCTGAATCATAGAATCGTAGAAAAAAAAATTTTTTTTTTAATGCAGATCTCTTGGCTGCACCTGTAAATTACAGAATCGGAGTCCTAGGGGCCAGTTGGGGAATGATACACTTCTTAAAGAAGTTTCTTGGGTGATGTTTCTGCACACAAGCATTTGAGAACCACTAGCATAGAAAGCCTGAGTGCAATCTTCCAGGGATTGATGGGCAAGGATAAGGCAGACAGAGGAGGTGATGCCTATGATATTTACCCACAGATGGAACTAAAACCACAGGGGGGCAGATTGCAGTAAAACTAACGCCTTGAAATCATAAGCACTTTTTCATCAGAAACGGTTTTATCTTCTTGCACATACGCTCATTTCTTAATAAAGCATTCGTGTTGTGGTGCCGAGTGGGTGAATGAGTAACTCTCTAATCAGGATGATCATATATTCTGGTTTGACAGGGCAGCTCTGGTCTACACCTGTTAAGGCAATATCCTTTCCAGTTTAGCATTTGTCCTGGATTGCTCTCTTTTTTTCATTTTAATTCCAGGATAGTGAATGTACATTGTTATATTAGTTTCAGGTGTATAATGTATAATATAGTGATTCAACAATTCCATACATCGCCCAGTGCTGGATGTCTCATTTTTTTTTTTTAAAGCAAAGTATTATTATGACTCTAATTGCATTAAAATAAGACAGGATGGTTGAGCCTACTTTCACTTTGTATTTCCAGCTTCTGTGCCATGGTCTCATCCACTACTTGTGAGGTACATGTAAGTAAACAGAATTCTCACTTTGAACATGTGGTTAAATCTGAAAGGTGACCACAGTGAGTCCCTCTCTTTCCCCTATCCTTTCCCAACACCTGCCTTTATAAAACATCATGCAGAAAGCTTGCTGGGAAAATAAGTCCCTTGGTACCCCAACAACCGAGGGCAACTAACTCGGTCCAGCCTCAGGTAGTGCAGAGATAAGCAGTGTATGTTGCTATCTCTGCGGGCTACCTGGTGGCCCAATCTGCCATTCCTTTGTTCATACTTGGCTCGTAAGTTGCACAAAGCTACTATGTCACCGGTTAGCAAGGGGAGAGGAGAATAGAGAAAATTATAAGTTAGGTGTTCATAACTGTATGCAGGAAAACAAAGGCCAAGATTTTCTGCCACAGAACATGAAACGAATAACTGGAACAGTCTTGTTCCAGTGTTATTTATTTTTTTTTAAACTCTGCAGTGTTAATCTTCAATTATTTAATTATTTTACTGTTTAATTTTATTTCTGTTTGCAATAAATCCTTTTAGCAACAACATGCTGAAAAAAATGAAACTATATGTGTAATTAAAATTTAAGCTCTGAATTTCTGGTTCACAAAATTTGTTGACAGCATTCACATAAAAGTCATGGTGATATTCCCAGTCATAGGAATCCAAAAAACACTTATCTGCTGACACCGCATTAATGTGTCATTAGGTTGAACTATATAAAATTGCTATTTTGCAGATCCAAAGCAAAGAGTTTCAATAATACCATATAATTCAATTTGAATACTTCCTAAGTTATTAGTTATTTTAAGATGATAATTTATCATGACATTGGCAGAAAGTGCATTTATATATTATTCTTTGAAAACTAACTTTCCGTTTAATCAGATGTTTGTTTTTATACAGGACTTTCACTCATTTTCCATTCTAAGAGTTGTGGGGTTTTATTTTTTATGCATTACAAAAGTTAGTTTTGACTTCATTGGCGATAAAAGAAATTGCAAACATTTAAATGATACCCAGTTTCATACCAACATCAGATGCTTCAACTGAGAAATCAGTTAAGTGAATTATAACTTGAAGTATCCAATTCACAAGCAGCAAGCTACATTAGTAATATGAATACAAATATTGGAGGAGCAGATAATTTTGGCAAAATAAATGTTCCTTCTAAATTAAGAAACCTGTGAGGCAGAAATACACTTAGAATTAGTTTTGTCATACAAATAATTCATGATTGCCCAAACAAACTGGGATATTCTATACTAGCATAATCTCTAGTTGCTAAAATTTATACTTTCGCATATACATAGAGTAATAATACTATGAATTGTGATGAAGTCTATGTCGAATAAAAGAAACTCATTTAACAGGGTAACATACACTTTCTTTTTTTCTTTTCTGCCCATCATCAATTCAGCACTAGAAATGACAAGCTTCCAAAGAACTCCTTTGTGAATTGCCTACATATTTTTTTGTTTTTTTCCCAAATACTTTTATTTTATTTTTTCAGTGTTACAAGATTCATTGTTTATGTCCCACACCCAGTGCTCCATGCAATACGTGCCCTCCTCAATACCCACCACCCGGCTCACCCATCCCCCCATGCCCACCCCTCCAAAACCCTCAGTCTGTTGCTCAGAGTTCACAGTCTCTCATGGTTCTTCGCCCCTCCGATTTCCTCCAATTCACCCCTCCCTTCCCTCTCACAATGTCCTCCAAGTTTTTCCTTATGCTCCACACGTGAGACCATATGATAATTGACTCTCTCCGCTTGACTTATTTCACTCAACATAATCTCTTCCAGTCCAGTCCATGTTAAAACAAAAGTTGTGGAAAGAGCCAAGATGCCCTTCAACAGATGAATGGATAAAGAAGATATGGTCCATATATACAATGGAATATTTGCCTCCATCAGAAAGGATGAATGCCTACATATTGTTAATGGCAGGGGACTTTCTGTAAGTTACTCCTCTAAATTTTGGTTATAACTTTTTTAATTAATAAAAATATTTAATCAAAGTATTCAACAAACAAATTTTCTTTCTTTTTTTTTGGTTTCAAGTTTTTATTTAAATTAGTTAGTTAACACATAGTGTAACATTGGTTTCAGAAACAGAAATTAGTGATTCATCACTTACTTATAATGCCCAGCACTCCTCAAAAAAAAATTTTCAAAAAGCAGGTGAAGCTTTAAGAAAATTGCAATAATTGAAAGCAAAGTTTACAAACCAGAACACATTGAAATTGATCCCTATCAAAGCAACAGAGTAACAAACTCAGCCAGAGGAGCTCAAATTCTGTACCAGATTTCATTTTTAAATTCTATAATTTGTCTTTTGAAATATTTTGAGTTGTGGAAAGAATCTTTTGATCAAGTTCTTACTTTTATTAGATATAGTTCTCTTCTAGATGAGAATGGAATGAAATTGAAAAGGCCCACAATTTTACAGCATCTAAATTTGGTGAATTGTCTAAAAGAATTATAAATAGATCTTATTTATCAAAGAAAAATACCCAGAATAGGGGCAAAAACAGCACCTGTGAAAATATTTAAGCCTTTCAATGCAGGAAAAAAATTAGAATTGAAAGTTTCCTTTAGTAGAATTTGCTCTGAGCTTACCAGTCACCTCAGCATGTGTGGGAATGAATTTCTCAATTATAAATATCATGATATAGAAAAGGGTCAATTGATGATGTCAGTAAATTTATATACATTTGTCATAAAATATAATTTTGAAGGAGATTGAAGACACTTTTATGAAAAAAAATAAAATACAAGACCACATTGAAAATAATAATTCCTTGGAAAAATGCCAGTGACACATTTTTAAGGATAGATATAACTAAAAAATTAACAAATACAGGAATTTATACAAGGAAGACTTATTCAGACTACATGATTTTTCAAATGTTCAGATCAGTATGAGGATATGTTTTAAATGGTATTTTAATTTACATAGATGTTTTTGTTTTTAAGAAAATGTATTATTTGAAATACTTCTTGAATACAACTATTTTAGAGGTCCACCAATTTATTGCGATCAATTTGTTGATCAATAAACATTTCAACAAATAATTGAATTTGTTTTAGTACCTCCCTCCTCTTGCTTTTAAATGTATCACAGTTTTGATAAATTATGTGGTTGTCCTACTTCCAATGGCTAATGAGAGCTAGATTAGGCTGTCACAGAAAGAAAGTAGTGGATGTCATGTCCCCCAGAATTTTGAGAACAGGATAAAGTGAGGTTGGTAAAAGATGTTGCAGGTGGTACATCTAAATCAGGAGAGAAGCTGGACTAAGTCTCTGGGTTTCAATCTTTTATATCTTGTCCATATAACCACTTTTAAATTTTAGATGAGGTTTGTGCAGAAGAGAGAAGCAAAGCCATCTTTTTTTAATGGTTATCTACCACGTAAGTAAAAGGAAGGAAAGAAGGAAGAGAGGGAAGGAGAGGAGAGAAGGGAAGGAGAGAGGGTGGAAGGAAGAGAGAGAAAAGAACCAGTAAAGACAGAAGGATCTAAAAGCCAAGATGCTCTTCCCCTATTGGGCATAATGCTGAACAGTTACTTTCTTCTTGAACTATACCTAGTCTCTGCCACTGAGCTCCCGTACAGGTACAGCCTGGTTTTATGCAATGATCCTTACTCCAGGAAATGGGCAAGGGCCCCAGCACGACACCCACAGAACATAGTTGAGACAGATGCTGGCGGGAAGAGAGAAAGGAAGAATAGGAGAAGCACGAATGGGGCAGTTCTCTGCAGCCAAATAAGCGGGGATCTGTGGACAGGCAGAATCAGCCGGGACTTGAACACCACACTGGCAGCGGCACCAGGGAGTGAAGGAGAAGCTTTCTCCGTAGCTATTAGGAAAACTGCAGACCAGTCTATCTCAGCACCTCACTGGTAAGAGGAGCACTGCTGGGTGAGTCACTGAGCTGTGAAGGCTTTGTGATGCTACTGCCTTGCGAGGGTTCAGAGTGTAGCCTGTGGAGCCAGCTGGGACTTTGAATCCAGCCACGGGTCCACACCTCACAGCCCAGGTGATCCTGAGTAGTGTCCTGAACACGTCTAAGCCTGCGTCTTCATCTGTAAAGTGGAGATAATGTTCTTTTGCATCATTCTGCTTTGGGGAGGATTAAACAAAAAAAAGTGTATAACCAGCATTTACTGCCTGATAATATTGAGTCAGCACTCACTAAATTGCAGCTATTATTACTTATTACCAACATTATTGTTATTAACATTATTATTACTATGATTATTTTATGACGACGTAGCGTTCTGGTTTTCCCCTCTGCCTTTCCAAACTTTAATATGAGGATTATTGCTTCGTTCTTTCAACAGATGTTTATTAAATTCCTACCAAACTCAGGGTACTGAGATTATTGGCATTGAAAGGTGAATAGACATGTGGTAAGGTCCTGTGTCTAGAAGAGGAAACTTTTTGCCCCTTTGGGGACAGTCTTTCCTCAACAGTGGTATAAGTGAATCTCTATGGCTTTGTTATAGGACCTAGATCAGGAAAGATTTGTGTTGTGTTCCTTGGGAAAGCTTGTTATCTGTGTTTTCTCTGTGAGTGTCAGTAGGACCTTACTATGGATTAGAAAGACGAGTCAGTGTTGCCAAAATTGTTTATGGTGGCCGTATGGTGGCAATGGCATGTGTGGTTTGGGGCGAATGGGGCTTAGCTGCAGGCTTTGTAGTACCTCAACTATCTTCTCGCAGAGTTGCCTGCAGGCCCCCTGCGGGGCTCTCTGTGCCTCCATACAGGACGTTTTATAAGTTGCTCCCTTTGTTCCAACCATCTGTCCCGGACTGGCTGCAGAGCAGCCTTATCTCCCAACTCGGCCTGCATAGGATCTCCTCTAGGAAACCCTACTGGCTCGCTGGCCCTGAGCTGGGTCACCGTCTATAATCACACAGGAAATACTTTCTGTTCTTCACTGATAGGAATTTCTATCTTTCCATCAATCATAAATCTCTTAGAGATGGAAACTATTTCTACTGATCTTATATCTCTGGCACAGCACAATGCCTAGAACATAAAAGGAAATCTAAAAAAACCAAAAAAACAAAAAAACTTTTGGCTGAAGAGATGGGTGAATGATTGAATGCAAGTGATGATGCCATTAGTACAGATATGTAGGATTAATTATTCTACCCTGAAACTTGTCCTATATCATCAACAAAGTCTGCGGGAGTGACTTCTAACTTTTGTTAGTTCACGAACTTGATTCTCTTACCCTAACTAAACTCTCAGAACTATCCCCTACCGACTTCTACTAACCAATTTCCAAACATCCACCTAAATGTTCTCAGAAACTAAATGCCACCTTCCCCAGCCACTTCTGACAACTGCTGCCAGACGTTCCCACTCACCCACAAGCCATATAGATTTGTCATCACTTTGAATTTCCTGTAAGCCCCAACTTTCTTTCTCCATCACTTCCAAAACTGATGACAATCCTAATTCTCTTCCTGCCCCTAACCCTCCAAGAGCACAGCCCTTCCACCTGTCTCGACCCCATCTCTTCTCAGTTGCTGATAATCCTGGCCTCAAGCTTGTTCCTCCTCTACTCTTCATTAATCTGTTTCTCCTTGGGATCCTTCTCAGCTTTGTTAAGAGAGTTGGCTTTTACTTTTCACAGAAAGTCATCACTGAATTTCATCTGCCCTTTTACCCACACTCAATACATGTTCTTTTGTTATTAATCTCTTATCACTGTCCTTCTCCCTAGGCTCTTTTCAGGCCGCATTTGGGTGTGCGTGGGTCTTGCTTATCTTCGCAAAATTATCATGGAATTCCACATGCTTATCTAACTGCCACTCAAGATTCTCCTACTGTTCAGCATGTCTAAACCCATGGGGAAATTCCTTAATCCCTTTCAATCTGAGACTTAATTGCAGTAGTATCAAGAAATTAACAAGAGAGTTTTAGAGTCAAAGCCAAGGTCAACTACTTCTCTCTAGATTTTGACCATTGGTCTGGTCCACTCACTTTCTGCAGCACTAAAGAGTTGGTCCTGACCACTTTTGTGTTTATTCATTTCCCATCTCTAATCAGTCATTGACTCAACACCATCTTTCTGGTTCCATTATAACCAAACAATATTCATAACCAGTACTGGAAGCATGGGAAATATCCAATTTGATATAAAAGGTATTAAGCACCTAGTACAATGCATGGCCCATCATAGTTTCTTAAATATCAACTTCCTACATTCACCCTTTCTCTTTGCTCAGGAAAACTACCATGAGATTTTATCTCACAGGCAGAAACTGAGTACTGAAAGACGGATTAAATTTTCCTAGCTTTCATAGTTAATCAGTGACTATATCGGAACCAGGAACCAGGTTTTCCATCTCCAGGTACAGGTGTACCGATTGCCCCTTTGACTTTTCTGCTACTAATGTACAATTTACACCATGAAATTTCATTTCTAAAAACTCCAAGGACACTTCCAGATTTAGCAATTATTTGAAACACACAGAATACTAACCATAGAATACAATTGGCAAATATGCCCCAGTTTAAAATAAACTAATAGATGCAAAGACAGAAGAATTTGAAAAACAGAAAAGAATGAATTATTTACATTGCAGAAAGATATTTATTTTACCAAGGGGGAACTACTGATGAAAATAGCTCTAAAATGTGCAATAGCTTGTTAGTCAAAATCTTATATAAATTATATCATTTGTGTAATTAAATATACATATATGTTATATAAATACCCTGTCACTTAAAATAACATTTAGGTAGCACCTGGGTGGCTCATTCGGTTAAGCACCTGCAGGTCATGATCCCAGAGTCCTGGGATAGAGTCCCACATCGGGCTCCTTGCTCAGCGAGGAGCCTGCTTCTGCCTCTCCCTCTGCCTGCCGCTCCCCCGCTTGTGCTCACTCTCTGTCAAATGAATAAATAAAACCTTTAAAATAAATAAAATAAAATAGCATTTAATTTTCAAAGTTTGATGTATATAAAAACTTTTCAAAACCATCATGTGAACCAGGAGGTGTATGGTAACACCTTGGAAGTAAGTGCTGTAGGTGAGAGCTCAGCTAGGGATACATGCACCAATGAGAAGACGTGATACTGACTTCGTGAATCTTACAATGAATCTTACAATAAATCTTCAAATCTTACAATGCTATCGGGTAGCTCTGACGCTGACTAGCTTGGCAACCTTGGTGAAGTTCCTTTACCTCTACTGAACTATGGTTGATACTTTTATAAAATGGTGATAATGCCCTAGGATAAAAAATAATGTTTATCCAGAACCTAATGCAATGCTTGGCACAATATAGTGCGATTTTTCTCTGCTTCTCCTCCTCTAGCCTCTTCCTGAGAGTCTCTGAAAATGATCTTCCTCTAATCCATAAAGTTAACACTGCTACCACAAACCTTAAAATTTTTCTTCAGGAAATCACATCTCTGTTCTTTCGCTTATGTGCAATGGGAAAAAAATAAAAGGAAATAACCTCAATGCCCAACTATAAGGAGTTGGTTAAACATACTTGGATACATCCATTTATGTGAAATGGCCCATTCTAAATGAAATGTGACCATGTATTTGTATTTGTTACTATGAAAAGCAATTCATAATATATTAATTGACAGTGACAAGTTCAAAACAATACATAGAGTCTGATACCATTTAAATAAGTCTTTTGCACATAGTCACATATATATTTATACATAACGACATATATCATTACTGGATTCTTTATAGCTGGACATTGAGGATGTTTCTTTTTGTTTTTTCCTACAGGCAAGCTAAAGAACATAAATTCAACTTCCTAAAAAGAGCTTTAAAACAGTATGGAGACTCTATTTTAAAAATTTTAAATAACAATAGTTATCTCAGTGTAATGGGATTGCAGTTGATTTAAAGATTTTTTTAATCTATATTACATACTTTCCCAAAAAATAAATATATATCACTTGCTTAGTTAAAAAAGATGATAAAAGTGAACACAAACAAGCAAACCCTATGTTCATTGGACCATATCATATACCCTGGAAGGTCAACACACCACACGTATATACCTCATGCACAGGTGACATGCCAAGAGTCTAAATGGCAAAACACGGCAATTCCTTTTTTAGACTAATACAACAAATATCTGTTATTGGTGTTAATTTATTAATTGTCTTTGTGTCTATGCAAATTATAAACGTGACTAATAGTTAAAATACCACTACTAACTCATCACTACAATCAACGTGCAAGTATTGATGTAGCACAGAGAGGAAAAAAAGCATACAGATTCAAACAAACTTGGAAAATCCAAACAGAATCTTTTATTAGTGGCTCCTAATGACCCACAATGAAGGCTAAACATCTTGGCTAAACAATTATCTTTGGGAATTGAAATGTAAACAGAAAAAAAATTCACTGTTTTCCCTACCCTGTGTGGCTATTCCTCTTGGGCAATAACAAATCTGTATACATCCCATCAATTTTTAAAAGTTTCTGTCCCAATTTTAAAAGTTATCACTTTCTCATTTAGAAAACAAAGTTATACAATTATGTATCTATGTACCCACATTGCCTTCTCCTAAACAAAATCCAGTATGAAACCATGTAAGAAACAGCCAACTTTGTTTCTACAACCAGGCATATAAAATGCCTCCTGAGTGTTATTTCTGCCTTTGTTTCTTCCACTCATGTTTGCCTCTCAAACATTATCATGTAGCTTGGCAAAATTTGGGTATATTCATCTCATGCAAGTCCTTAGAATTGTGTCCCAAGAGCTGTTCAATGTTAAAAGTTCTGGTAATGATTAAAAGTCCTAGAAATAAACTGTAAAATGTGTGGAGGTATTTCTATGTGTGTTTAGAAGGGGGCTTCACCAAAAGTTAATTTCTGCCTTTGTACTGGGCCCTAAGGAGTTGGGGTGAGTACAAACTGGGAAGAAATTGATCTGGTTCCTTAATAAGCCCCAAGTTGCTAGATGAAAGGCAGTGAGGATACCATTTGTTAAAACTCAAAACATTGTAGTCTCATAGACTTTAACTTTCAATGGACATTATTTTTGGACTGATTTCCTATAACTCTCACTATCCTTATCATGAATAAGGAACCAATTCAGAATCCTCCCTTTTAGAGTCAGATAGAACTAAAATAAATTTCTTTCATTTTATTTTTCTACAAACATCAACCTGGGCAAACACAGAGGCAAACTGCATTGCCAAAAGCAAATATCGCTTCCAGCTGATGTATTAGCAGAGAATCAACTTGTGCTTGCCTAGCCTTGGGACTCTTATTGCTTACTTTCTAAAGAAATGACACTTTTTCAAAAGTACAAGTGCTCTAACATGGCACTTATAATAAATGGAGAGAAGAGCACAATAAAAAAGGAAATAGTAAATAATTATATTAAACTCTGTGGCCCTTTACTTGGCCATCTGTCTTCAATTTCAGGCATGTTGATTTTGAGTAGCATCCCATTGTAACCAAATATAATAGGATAGGCAAGCTAATGAACTACGACACATCCCATCTTTAATGGGATGTATCACTAAGGCAAAGCCACCCAAGATGCAAGGCAGCTACTGTTTTTCTGTGAAGCTACTGTGAAGTTTTTAGTACAGGACCCTGGGGAGAAGAGTAGCCTCATTTATCTCTGTGTCTGTTGTAAATTCTCAGACTTCTGCCCTATCCTTTTTCTCCTTTCTTGACCTTAACCTCCAAACAAAAATGAAAGAAGTGGTGAAGCCACAAAAAGATGTAGGCAAAGGAGAGAGAGGTAAGACGCGGATTCCTCTGAAGGAAAAAAAATATGTATGTTTATCATTTTCATCACCAGTCAGGATTTCTCAGGAAATTGCAAAATCAATTTTGCCAACATGGAAACAGTCATTGGCCAATGTAGTTATTGACCAACTGTGTCTTTGTGTATTCCTCTCCAGAAACCAAACCCTTTCCTCAGAAAACACCTATTTGGTTAATGTTCTTTAAGTTTATTCAGAATGTGTATAAGACTATTCTCTGAAGTGCTGAATTTAATTTCTTGCTTGTGAAAAATATTGAAAATACTATTAGAAATGAAATATTATTACAAACTAGGGGACTTAAGATGTTGCACCGAAGGAGTCAGAGTCTCCCTTAATCCATTTCCATTTTTATATAGACTGGATTGAATGATTCTGACTTAACAGGATAGTTGATTATAAAGCTCATTAATGCAAGAGATTAAGGATCTTTTCCTGAACTCATTTCCTTCTCTAACTGACTTTACCTTTTCCATCTCTTCTACTTTAACTACTCAAGTGAAAAACTGTCCTCCCATTCATTCAAGCTGCTTTAGGACAGAAAGTTAATTCTTTGTTCACAAGAGCTGAGAAGCAGTATGATCCATTATAAGTTAGAATTCTCCCTTTTTTGGGGGGGGTCTTACTTGTCTACATCAATTCTTACACAGAGTGTGGTAAGCAGAATTCTTAGAGTTTCCCCCCACCCTCACCCCCCAGTGTGCACACATTGTAGATTCCCTCCCCTTGAATGTGAACAAGACTATGGATGTGATGGATTTCACTACTGTAATTGGACTACATTATACTAAATGCGACAAATTTTTCAAGTGACTTTCAGTAAAGAAAAGGGAGATGCTGAGCAGATGTGGCCTAATCAGGTGAGCCCTGAGAAGGGATGGGCCCATCCCGAAAGAAGAGATTCAAAGTGCAAGGGCTTCTCCTGCTGGCCCTGAAGGAGCAAATTTCTTCCTTATGGAGATGGCCAGGTACAGGAAATGGTGAATGGCATCTAGGAACCAAGAGTGACCCTTATCTGACGGCCTGCAAGAAAATGGGAACCTAAATCCTATAGCTGCTTCTTTTTGAAACTGAAGCCTTCTAAAACCCGAATGAGCTTAGAGGACCCCAAGCCTCAGGTGAAATCACAGCCCAGCCTGACACTTTGATTTCAACCTGGTGAGATCCTGAGCAGAGGACCTTGGACTCCTTGGACACAGGAACTTGTGTCTGGACTCCTAACCTTTGAAAACTTATGAGATACTGTTTTATTTTGTTTTAAATAACTATATTTGTGGTACTTTGTTATACGGCAATAGACAACTAATACACACAGCACGTGAATCCATTCAGGGGCATTGTAAGGTATTTGATAATTAATTTCCTCCCAATGAGCAGCCTTGCATTCATTCCCTTGAACTGTCACTATTTAGGACTACTCATGATAGTTGCATAATGGCAAAGACAAACTCATTTGATCTTTGGAATATTTGAGCTGAAACCTAGATGTACTCTCCCCATTTTATAGATGAGAAAATTGAGGTTCAGAATAATTGACTAGTTTGAGGCTAAAAGTAGAACGTTGAAAGTAGAAAAAAATTGAGATCTATTCCAAAGTCTTTTTCACATGGTCGAGAACTAGGTTAAGATTTACATTGGCTTAGTTATAAAGAAATTAATCCGTTCCACTTCTGAATTGTGTTAGCACTGTTCTGGGTGGTTGATCTTTGTATTTTCTGTGGCACCCAATATGATCTTTTAGAGTTGTACCAGATCTTGGTTTCTCACAGTATATCATATCAGCTTGTAACTGTTAAGTATTTAATGGATATTTTGTGAATTAATGAATGACTTTAATGAGGCTGTAAAGATGGGAGAGATAAGTAGAAACATGAGTATGTCTATAAATTATAATGGGGGGAAGAATAGGGGCAGGTAATTATGAAAGCACAAAGGCTTTACAACCAAATGTCTAAAAAAAAATCAAGGTTTAGAGAAATACTTACAACTTATATTGATGAAATACTTAAAACACTAATATACTCAAACAAAATGACCAAATAGAATCATCATAATGAAATAGAATTCCAGGGCTGTGATTTCCTCTAAAGCTTCAGCAGCATAATCATCTTTCCTTCCTGCTTCGAGTGCCACTCCTTCTATGAAAACTGCTATCTCAAAAATTAGATCAATGTGAAAAAAAATGCTTTCACCAATCTCAGATCACGCTGATGTCTCTTTCAGGGGAACTTCAACAATACACTAGATGGGAAAGAACAAGAACCCCAGATTAAGTTTTGACTTCCTCATTTCTTGCTTTAATGAGGGATGTTCATTGACTGAACTCCAGAGTTTTCCGAAGGTTCTCATTGTGTAATCTTAACAATCACCAAGAAACTTGAGTCTTCCAATTCCATATCCTCAGAGTCTAGCATGAGGTTTCAAATGGGTTTCGTGAGGTATGAAATGGGAGTAAATGATGTATATTTCTCCTGATGATTCTCCAGTTGCCAAAAGCTCAGACCTGGGGCACCTGGGTGGCTCAGTCCGTTAAGCATCTACCTTCAGCTCAGGTCATGATCTCAAGGTCCCGGAATCGGGCCCCATGTCAGGCTCCCTGCTCAGCGAGGAGTCTGCTTCTCCCTCTGCTTCTGTCATTTTCCCCTGCTGGTGCTCTGTCTCTCTCTCTCAACTAAATACATTTTTAAAAAATTCTAAAACAAAAGCTCAGACCTGAATGAGGTCGGCTTTAGCAGCTCATGGGAGATTCAGGCAGGCCAGGAGGCAGCAGTAGCAAAGTCAGACTAGCTAGTGGAATATGGCTGCATGAACCATACTGACTCAAGAAGTCACTGTTTCTCAGTGAGAACGTTGAAGGGTTTCTGTCTTCCTCAAGTCTAATCTCCTACTGAATAAGATACAAAAATGTACACTTCCCGGAGCACATTTTTATTTTTCTTCCACAGAGATTTTTATATAAGGGGAGAATGCTGACATTTGCATTTGATTTATTCTTAATTTCAGAAAAACATGACCAATAAAAACGCTATTGAAGTGTGACTACAGTAATTGAAGGGACGAAATAAAGGAAAGGACCAAATGTCATCCAAAGCAAACTATTCTGGAATGTTATTTACTCCAGTTTTGGACTTCGATGTAAGTGAGCCACAAACTGGAGCCCCAATCTGGAGTAAATAGATTACCCTGGACCTGAGGCCCAAAGGTCACTATAAAGGCAGCAATCCAGGAAAAGAATGCTCAATAAAGGCTCTATGTCAAAGAGACACATGGACGCTATTTGTTAGTTTTTTAGTCCTGGTTTTTAGTCTTGAATTCCTGGAAGCAACCATTATTCTTTGATATCCATATGGATATGCTTTATCCATAAAGCAATCATTGGTCAAGAGTGGTAGAGGTGTCAGCTAATGTAGTAATTGTATTGCAATATATAAATGTATCAAATTGACAGACTCTATAACTTAAGCTTACACAGTGTTATAGGTCAATTATAACAATTTTTTTTTTAAAAAGAGCATGTTAGTGGCCTGAAAGAGTAAATACTATTTACAAAGATGTTTACATTATCTCAATCATATAAGTAACACATGGCAAGGATCTGGTAAGTCTATCAAAAACTTCAAAATAAGGTTTCTAGAAAAAATACAGGATGACTGATCACATTTAAATTTCAGATAAATAACAAATAATTTTTTACTTTAAGAATACCCCAAGCAGGGTGCCTAGGTGGTTCCATCGGTGAAGCATCTGCCTTTGGCTCAAGTCATGATCCCAGCGTCCTGGATCGAATCCCACATTGAGCTTCTTACTCAGTGGGGAGCCTTCTTCTCCCTCTGCCTGCTGCTCCCCCTGCTTGTCCTCTCTCTCTCTCTCTCTGACAAACAAATAAATAAAACCTTAAAAAAAAAAAAAAAGAATACCCCAAGCATTGCATGGACATACTGAATTAAATATTATTCATTGTTTATCTGAAATCCAGTTTTAACAGGGCATCCTGAATTTTAATTTGCTAAATCTACAACTCTACAAAAGACATTAGATGAAATCAGTCTCAACTTCCCAGACTCGATATTTTATCCTTTAAGTCATTAGCTTACATGTTACCTGAAAATAAAAAGGAAAAAAAAGAATCAATTGTCATTTCCTAATTGCTTTCTCCATTGGTCTATGTACACTGTCATGGACAGAAGGTAAAGGTCCAGTAATAACTATCTTAACAAGTTCAGCTAAAGTACTACGGAGGTGTATGGTAGGTGTCTCAAATACCTAACTTTTAATAACCTTTCGTCAAACCATCTTTAAGTGGATATTAAGGATGCATTTATGAAGTACTTAGTATAATCTAACACTGTTTCATACTGTGTAAATAGAAGATCAAGAGGCAGTCTCTTGGTTTGAGGGGCTTAATTAAACTCACATTAAGGAAATAGTGGGGCACATTCAGAAAAAAAAAGAAGACCTGCAACTTATCTGGTGTCAAGTGTGTGCTGTACAGACTCATTCATTTATTTATGGATCAGTAAGAGCCATTATCAGGCTCTGTTGAAAAAGCATGAACAAATCAAAGTCTCTTTTCTTATGGCACTTGCATTCTAGTTGAGGGGAGATACAAAAAAATGAATTCATAAGGAAATATCTAGTAGTAATAGTTTCTGTGATGACTATAAAAAGGGAGATAGTGGGTGAATTTAGATTTGGGGCAAGCAAAGTTGTCTCATAGAAGAAGATGGGAAGAACCTATAAGAAGATTGAGGAGTATCAGCCTTTCCGCAGAGGATAGAGTTAGTACAAACACCCTAAGGTAGAAGTGGCCAGGGCAGGAGCAAGCTTACTACGACAGAGGAACAGAGAGAGTGGTTGAGTGGCTGGTCAGCAAAGGGGAGAGGGAGGCAGGCCATTTAGGTCAGGATTTTGTTCTAAGTACCATGGAAAGACATTGAAAGATTTTAAGCAAGAGTCAGTAACAGGAGCTGTTTTAAAAGAAATCATTTCAGCTATTGCAAAGACACAGAATTGTCTGCACACAATAACCAAGAAAGAGTAGAAACAGAAGCAGTGATGGAGAGATTATGACCCTAAGCAGAAAAGTCAATGGTGCTTCATCTCAAGTTGGGATGAAGATGGAGATAGAGGTTAAGTGTGAGATATATTCTAAAGGCAAAGTCAATACGACTCGCTGATGAAAAAGTAGAAATTAAGGGTTCTTCCTAGGGTTTTGGCTTGAGCACCTGGATAGATAACAATATCACTGAGAAGGAAAATCAGGTAATAAAATTTTAATATGGGACTCATTTAAAGTTTGAGATACCCGTTAGTCAACCAAGTAGATTCACTAAATTGGAGAGAGTTTTTCCCCTCCCCAGAAAGAACTTGTGTGGGAAAGAGGATTTGCCCTTGAAAACGGATTAGATTGAAATGGATATGGGAAGAATGTACTGAATTTCTAGCAGAAGAAATAAAATTAGAAAAGATAAAAAAGAGAGAACGAGCATGAAATGTGGTTGGAGGTTGAAGAATGGGTAATTTATGTTGGGGAATGTCAGAGGTAAAATCAGAACTGTCAGGTAGGATTAGTTTATGGGGACCTTCAATAGGAAGAGTTTAAAATCTTCTACTAAAAAACCATGGAGCCATTGCCAATTATAGAGTAGGAGCTGGAATAAATCCCAATTCTGTCTTGTTCTCTGTTATATCCCCAGTTTTTGATGCAGAGTCTGGTACATGGCAAGTGGTCAATTTATTAAATGAAATGAATGGAAAATGAATGAATGATTGTATAGCTAAGTGTATTTGCACACTGAGAGAGCAATGGTGGAGAAACCAGTGAAAGGGTTGGCTCCTATTTTAAGCATCTAGGTTTTCAGATGAAGAGATAAAACCTTTGTATAATACAGTGGTGAGAGCAGAAAATGGAGGTGCCTTATGATAATGCCCAACATGATGAGATGACAAAGGTAGGCAGGAAATACAGGCTTAGTCCATCCAGAAGGTACAAAAAAATTAAAATAGCACAAAGAGTTTCTTTTTTTTATTGTTAGTTTGGGGTAGAATTTAATGATTCATCAGTTGCAGATAACACCCAGTGCTCATTACATTGAGTGGCCTCCTTAATCCCCATGATCCAGTTACCCCATCTTCCCACCCCTCCCCTCAAGCAGTTTGTTTCCTAGAGTTAGGTGTCTCTTATGGTTTGCCTCCCTCTTTGTTTTCATCTTATTTTATAAAATAGCACAAGAGATTTCTGTTAAAACAATGAATTTGACAGACAATGTATTTGGTTAACGAGATTAAGAAAAATTTGGATAGGATTTTTAAATTTTTCTAAAAATCAAGAAGCACAAACTTTCAGCTATTCATGTGTCATGCCATTCAATGCTTATTAGATCATTTTATAATAAAAAGTTTATGTGATTTTTTTTTTCAGTGTGTTTGTAATGGTTTTGCTGGAACTTAAAACTGATTAGATTATTTTCTAGGGCACAATATTGATATCCAGTGGAACAATGAGTCAAGATCTCACTTTTCTTTGTAACCTGCCATGGTTTCAGATAGTGTCTATTTTCTACAAAAGTTTGTAATTGTCATACCTTTGTATTTATATGTGCAGATACACACATATGCTATAGTTTCTTGATCGTAGAGATGATGATGTTGCATTGCTTAATGGAGAATCAAAACTAAAAGTCACTGCTGCTCAGCACACAAAGAGGAAAACAGAAGATGGAAAACCCCCCAAGAAAGTCAGTAAGCTATGTTGGCACTCACTCGCTATTGGCCTCAAAGCTCTCAGATTATACACTCCTTTTACTGGATTATTACTTTAATGGGACTTTTTAAAGGGCATTTTAATAGCCTCCTTGTTTCAGCAGATATACATTGAAAGGCATTTGGAATACTTCCCAGTTGCAACATTTTTGATCTTCGCATTTCTTAGAATTCTGACAACCTACCAGGTAACAGTTAGTATGATATTATGCTGACACATTCCAGAGCTGGCAGTTGTTAGATTTGCCAGTGCAGATTGTTGTCCAAATCCCATGGGTCTGAGATTTATTGCCTTTTCCTCTTACCCACCTCTTGGTAGACCCTTCCTCTCTCTTCGTATTTTTTGTTTAACTCCTTGACTGAATACACCATGGACGTGTTTTAGGTACATCATGACTATCCACAGTAAATGTGTAGACCTGTAAAAAAAAACAAGAATTAGCTACAGAAGTTCTTACAGCATGAATTCGCACTATTCTCTGCAATTTGGGGAGCTCACTTAGAGCAGAGATGTTTGTTTCCTTCACCCAGAGTCGTACCATTCTCAGAGCTCTCCCAAATCACAGATCATTTATAGGTGATGATCTGTAAACCCTCCAAAAAGCTAAATCCAGCACAGTGAGTGCTGTGGCCACTACCCAGACTTCTCTTTTCCCAGATGAGAACTTCAAGTATGGAAAGGAGGGAAGGGATCAGAAAATGATTATAAAGATGCTTCAAAAGCTATCCTTTGGGCAGCTAATGATAACAAGGGCCAGACAAGTGTAAGTCTCCTAGTAGGGGATTGGCTTCAAAGTCCATTTGGAATCTATCTGCTTCCTCATAGAGGAAGCAAAGAAAAGAAAGCAAAGCAAAGTTGGGACACTGTCTCATCCTCTGCTCAATGTCAGGTTTTTCCAGGCTCATGTAAGGAGCAAGAAGGGCTTGGAAACTGGCATGTCTACCAGGCCAAGGCACTCCAGACTAGCACTTGGTCCCATGCATTCCCTCCTTCCTTCATCACTCAGTAAAGATTTATTGGACCCTAACTATGAACCAGGCATGGAGCTAGGAACTCAAAATATAAAGACACAAGTAAGGCCTGACCTCAAGAAAGGCCACATCTAGAGGGAGAGACAGGGGCATAAGCAGACAAGTAGAGTCCAATAGTAAAAATAAAATAGATCAATGTACTAACGGTTATGAAAATTTGGAGGAAGGGCACCTAATCCAGTTGGTATGACCCTGGGGGGAGGGATTTCTGAGTTGAATGGTCAATAATGAGGAGTTGATAGAGAGGTGAGCTTGGAGCATGGAAAGCTATGAGGACCACATAAGCAGATTCACCAAGTTGACCACTCCTGTAATGCACTTGGAGAACTCCATGCAGTGCAGATTTCTGTTTTGTAAAGTGTGAGCTGTGAGCAAAGAGAAATGGCGCTGAAGAATTCAGGTAGTCATCGACACGGAGGGCGTGAAGTTTATGGTATGGACAAATGCTTCCCCTGATCTCTACCGTTAGTCACATGTGACTGTTTACATGTCAGTTAAATAATATTTCGAAAAATAAGACCTTAGTCCTTCAATTGCACTAGTCACATTTTGTGTGCTCCATAGTCACATGAGGTTTGCAGCCACCACAAAGAGCAGATAGTAGGACATTTTCATCAGCACAAAGAGTTCTAGTTGGGCAGTGCTGGCATATGCAGTCCTGAGCCACTGATGTGTTTTATTTAGGGAAGTCAGATTTAGGTCTTAGATTCACACCAGAGACTGAAAAGGACAAATTCAAGGAGACAAGATGAAGACATGAGATCATTTAGAAAGACTCTTTCACAGTCCATGAAGCTTCCTTTCCAATGGGGGAACACACACGAAAAAACAACGAATTGTAGTGAATACATAGTATGTCAAAGAGTGACAAGTGTTAGCAACAAAAACAAAGAAAAGAAGGAAGATAGAAGTGGCTCACTGTGGGTCATAGTTGGAGGTAAAGTGTTTAGGGAATGTCACACTGAGAAGGTGACTCTAAACCAGAGATGGGAAGGAGGTGGGAGTATGATGTAGGCATCTGGGAAAGAGCACTACAGGTGCATGAATAGCCTGGCTTATCTAAGACACATATCAGTTATGATTTAAGATTTTTACATTCTTTTTTTTTTTTTAAAGATTTTATTTATTTATTTGACAGCGAGAGAGGGAGTACAAGCAGAGTGAGTTGAGAGAGGGAGAAGCAGGCTTCCCGCAGAACAGAGAGCCCGATGCAGGGCTTGATCCCAGGACCCTGGGATCATGACCTGAGCCGAAGGCAGGCCCTTAACGACTGAGCCCCAGGTACCCCAGATTTTTATATTCTTTATCTCAGTGTAACAGTCAGAGTTCTCCCAAAAATAGAACTCAATAGTATATTTGTGTATGTGTACAAATATGTGTGTATGTATCAGGAGGCATTTTAAAGGAATAGGCTCGTGCAATTATACAATTGCAGGGGCTAGAAAGTCCAAAATCTATAGCACAGCCTGGAAATTGGAAATTCAGGCAGGAGTTCATGTTTCAGTCTTGAGGCAGTATTTCTTCTTCTCCAGGAAACCACAATTTTTGCTCGTAAGGCCTTCAACTAGTTGAATGGGGCCCATCCACATTATCAAGGATAATCTCCTTTACTTAGTCAACTGATTGTATATGCTAACCACATCTGCAAAATACCTTCCCAGCAACCTCGCTTCTCACTATCACACTTATCAAATCCCCATGTTTCAGATAATGGAGTCAAGGTTTATAAAGACAAAAATACTTGCATAAACCCACTCAAGGGGAAGAATAAATGAGCTTAACACCTCTCCAAGTGTCCTGACCCTAAATCTACTGCTCTTTTTTTGTTGCCCAGTGTAGGTAAACCAGACAGAGAAGACTGTATTACAGCACATAGATTAAGAGAGGGGATTCAGACATGCATGTATTTATGAAGGTCACAACTGAACTGTATTTTTTAATAGAGTGGAAAGTGCAGTGTGAAGATTTTTTTTCATCCTTGCACTGTTTCTGTTCTGCATATGGTTGCGCTAAAAATCAGAATTAATTTACTCATAAACTAAAAAGATAAGAACATCCAATGAATTCATTAGAGTGCTTTTAAAGAAGTAAAAGAAATATAATTTTTTTCTTTGAAATCAACTTTTAAAATATTCTTTCCATTGAGTTTTAAAAATTTGTATTTTCCTAGTATTTCTTTGTCCACGATTCTCCCTTAACTTTAAATGAACAGTTTTTAGACATCAGTCTTGTAGAGAGCATAAAGCTGGGTCAACTTTGTCATTCAGTCTGTCTTTGTAAATAATAGTTGAGCATCACTGAGATCACAGATATGACTGATCTTTGAATAACACTTTTTTTTGCTTTTATAGCTATTTTACTATGCTTTTCTTGATAATTCAGAAGGTTTTCATTTTCCTTCTAGTTGTTACTTTTGTAGCTAGAACTTCTTATTTGTAGTTCATTTCCATACTACTTTGACTCCCTACTATTAGCATTGATAAAGGTAGTTATTTTTCCTTTGATCTCCTCCTCTTCTCTCACCTTCATCTCTTGATTATATCCATATGTTTATGTTTATCTATATATTTATGTATTAATCATATTTTTCTTGTTCTTTACCTTATACCTTTAAATATACTTACAACTCTACTGCTTCAATGATCAGTTTTAAGCAATCTCTTTTATCCCCAACTACAAAAGGAAAATAAATCAGTGTAACTATACCATTCCATTTCTCTCTCCCCTCCTATTATTACTTACATTATTTCTATATTTTAAAGATGTGTAACCCATCATGTTCTATAAGCATAATCTACATATTTGCTTTAATTATGTTAAGTGTTAAGTTATGTACATGTAAGTATGCCTATTACTTGGTTTAGTTCAATTTATACTGTAATAGGTTCTCCAAGAGGGGCTCATAGACACTATATTAATTGACTCCCAATATGTTCAAAACACATTGATGCTGCCTTTTTCCTTGAACAACAGTGGCTGGAAAGAAATTATTGAGTCAGGCTTTCTTTCCTTGCAGACATTACAGGCATTTTCCCCACTGGCTTGAAGGAATGAAATTTGCCATGGAAAATTCTGAAATGAATTTTCCCCTTAGAGATGACTAAAACTTTTGCCTTGATATTCATCAAATTCTTAATTTGTTGTTGAAGTTCAATAATAATCTTTCCTCAAATATGATGTGACTTTTCATTTTGCATTTCAAGTTTTCCCATTATTTTGGAATAGTTTTTTTTTAAATCTTAAGTAGCTTTTTCTATTATTTTTTGTACTTCTTTTCTTTAGGAGACCAATTATGTGCATGTTAGATCACCTTTGCTTGTCTTTACCGTGTCTAAGATTTTTTTTTTGACTAATGCTTTCTAAACTTTTATTCCATTCCATTTTATTTTATTTAAAACTCTCAATCCCATCCACCATGCCTAATATTTTGTTTTTGATCATTTATATTCTTCCTAATGCTGCTTCCACTTTGCCATTATTACTGGCAATATTTTTCTGGTGAGCGTTCCTCATATGCCTGTTGTTTTTATCCAGTTTGTTTCCTCTGTTTATCTTTTAGTGTGTTTGTTTAGAAACTGTGCTGGTTTCTTTTTTGTTGCTTATCTCTAGCTGTAGGAGATTTGAATCAGCAAGGAGTCGGACATGAGTCCAGGCTGGCAAGTATTCACCTTATGACATAGAGTTTTTACGTGAGAAGAGTTCTTTCCAGCCAACTAAGGTCAGTACTGAAGGGCGATGAAAAATGTATAGTCTCTCTCTATCCCCCACACTTTGACTTCTGCAAATAGGGCTTACATGTATTTTTCATTCATCCTTCTTGTTCACACCAAACAGGATTCAGGGAAGCTTCTGTTCCTATAGAGTGTGTCAGAGATTAATTGACCTTATAACTCAGATTATCCCCTCCCCTAAGAGAAGCATGGTCTTGTAAGTTTTCCTGAGAAATGCATCCTTTTTCTCAGGTTAGTTTAACATCTTTGCCTTTAGGGTTCTGCAAGTTTCCTACAATATATCTAGAAAGATATTAATTTTTTTTCTATCATAGCTAAGATTTACTCTATCTCCTTATTTCTGGGATTCACATATTTAACCAAATCTAAATAGGTTTTATCTTTGTTTCTTTGGATATTATTCTCACCCTACCTCCCTGCAATTTTTCGTGTTCTGACTTTATGGTATTTCTACTGGATACATACTGAAATTCAGTTTCCCAGGTCCTTAATCTCTCTTTCTGATTTTTTTGTTTATCTCCCTGTGCTGCATGCTTAGGAATTTCCTTACAACTATCTTTCTTTTTTTTTTTTTAAGATTTTTACTTATTCATTTGACAGAGAGAGAGAGAGCCCAAGCAGGGAGAGTTGAAGGCAGAGGAAGAACCCGGTTCCCTGCCGAGCAAAGAGCCTGACGTGGGAGTCGATCCCAGGACACCGGCAGACATTTAACTGACTGAGCCACACAGGCATCCCTACGACTATCTTTCTGATTATGAATTTTATCCTCAGTTATGTTCAATATGCCTTTAGCTCAAGCATTAAGTATTTTTATAACGATTCTTGTATTTTTCAACTCTAGACATTCTTTTTGATTCTTTACCATAGGTTTCTTTTCTTTTTTTTTATAATGCCTTGTTCT
The DNA here is from genome assembly GCA_028534135.1 of Potos flavus. NCBI lineage: Eukaryota > Metazoa > Chordata > Mammalia > Carnivora > Procyonidae > Potos > Potos flavus. The sequence goes on along the minus strand of CM052899.1, from coordinate 69,967,183 downwards.
TTCCTTTTGTTTTTGCTTTCTACTTGTATGACTTTATTATAAACATACTTATTTTAGAAAACATTAGTTAACTGCATTTGCTGAAACTTTTGAGGATCTAATCCTACAATTTGATGTGTCCTCCAATTCTTAGAGTAATGGAGTTTTCTTTGTGCATTTTATAATTTTGGATTGTGAGCTCATCTTCAATGGAACTCCACCCAGAAGAATTCTTTGTGGCTCATCAAGGACATGTCCCTCTAGAGTCACTTTGCATTTGTTTCTTTTAAACACCCCTGGGACATACCCAGCTTGAGACTAATTTTAATGTTAATTCATTTGTTTTAGGTGCACAAATTATGCAAGTACTGTCATTTGAACATCAGACCCTAGTGTGGGAATGAATTCTCAGGAGACACTTTTCCTTAGCAATAATACAGTCAGAAACAAACAAGTTTCTTTGTTGTATCCTTCTGCCAATGGAAAATATTTTATTGCCCAGTTTTTCATTAAGGTTTTTTGAACATCCAGGTTTTTATCTGGGGAAATCCAAGTTCTAAGTACTTGCCTTTCTAAGGCTTCAGGTAAATGAATTCATATTGCCTAGACTGACAGCCTCCTTTTAACCCTTAGGATAGTTATTTGCTTATAACTCTGATTTTCAATTCCTTCTTGTTTCTGACAAGAAATTAGATTGATACATATTATCCTAGAGAGTCTAGTAAGTATTCTTTTTTTATAACTGCCTATTTGTGACTAGATACACACATACATACACATACACATATCCCACATGCACAAAGACACTTTACATGCAAATAATTACAGTGATAACAACCACTAATTGAATCCTCAAAATGTGACAGGAACTATGCCACTTTATGTGCATTATCTCAATAATAATATTCTAAGTAGCTACTATTATTATTCCCATTTCATAAATAAGAAAAGAGAATTTGAGAGCTTGGGAGACTACCGTATAGTGATAGAACTAGCATGGAAACCCAAAGTTATCTTGAATCAGTGACCAATGTTCTTTTTTTTTTTTT
>CM052899.1:69939651-69965655 GCA_028534135.1 Potos flavus | reverse complement strand
GTCATTTGGTCTTCTATATCACTAATTCTCTCTTCTGCTTCATTTATCCTTCCGGAAAGTGGTCGATTTTCTGTTCCTAGAGGTGCTGTTCGTCTTCTCTTCTATTTTCTGCTAATTTTGTAGTTGTTTAGAGTGGTTTGACAACTATCTAGCTGAACTTCTGGGATCAGACACTATCTCTGCCTCTTACTCCTCTGCCATCTTGCCTCAACTCCCTCAGTGACCAATGTTCTTAATCATCATATAGTTTCCATATATGTGCACCTGCATATATGAGAGTGTCTCAATATATGCATGTCTTTTCTGTTTTAAAAATTTTTAGTTTGGGGCACCTGGGTGGCTCAGTCGGTTGAGCGTCCAACTCTTGGTTTTGGCTCTGGTCATGATCTCAGGGTCCTGAGATTAAGCCCCACACTGGGCTCCCTGCCTAGCAGGGAGTCTGTTTTTTCCCTTCTCTCTCTGTCCCTTCCCCTACTCATACAATCTCTCTAAAATAAGTAAATAAATCTTTTTAAAAAAAATTTTTAAATAAAAACTTTTAATTTAACAAAATAATCAGTTTTTATAAATTGTTAGAGATCATATAAATGCATTTATATTGTGTCAGCAAAATGCCATTTCTATATTTAAAGTCAAGTGGAAAATTATCACGATAAATATGTAAGTTAATTTGCTTTTGCAAACTAAATTTTGAAGGATGTAGAAATATGATAACTTTTCACTTCTTCATGCTGGGGAATTATCCATCCACCTAAAGAAATTTTGCAAATTGGTAGATTAACCTTTCACATCTGAATAGTAATGATTTTAGTAGAAATATTGCCTTCTTTTTTATTACTAGTTATAGTTTCTATGAGTTGTAGTCAGCAATCCATAGTCTCCTTTATCACCCTGGAGGATCCCAACATTTGTGGGTTTTTTCGACATTTTTAGGATAGAGCAGCTTCACTAGAACTGCTTTGGTTCTATAAACACTGATTTATGTCTTCGAGCCAAAATAGGGAGTCATCAGGATCTCATTTGTTTTCTTCCAAAAGAGTCCTCTACTTGGCTAAACTTATGGAAAAATAGATTTATAAAGAGCTACTGTCTAGCAGCATCAAGGTGCAAAGAAAATGGATATACTGTCTTAAGAATAATACCAAACTCCTCAATTTTAAACATTTTTGCTATTATAAATAGTAAAGCAATTAATACTAGACCACAGGATATGAGCATTTCCAGAATTAATCCATATTAAATTACCTTTCTAGAAGTTTAAATATTTTACCACACCTTATATACATGAAATATACTTTTTTTGCTAATATAATTAGCAAATACAATTTTTAAGCTCTAAAATTATAATATTTAGGAGATTACACATCTTTTAAAATATCTAGTAGCACTGGTTTTTCTTCTACTGTGAATTAATTGCCATGTCACCTGGGTGGCTCAGTCAGTTAAGCGTCTGCCTTCAGCTCAGGTCATGATCCCGGGGTGCTGGGATCGAGTCTTGCCTTGGGCTCTCTCTTCAGTGGGAGTCTGCTTCTCCCTTTACACCTCCCCTCTGCTTGTGATCTCTCTTTCTCAAATAAATAAATAAATAAATCTTTTAATAAAAAGAAAGAGTTGTCTATATTAATTCTCCATATAACTATTTGAGTGTGGGTATAATTCCCACTATATGTTTTATATAGTAATATTAAATAATTGGCTTCTAACACCTCCTTTGATGATGTATTGATCATCATTTGGTTTTTGAACTTACAGACACACAAAGGCTTCTAATTTTTAGATATTCGAATATATCAATTTTAATTTTTATGATACTTTGAATGCTTTTAATTCTTCTCCCATCCACTCCCATCCATCTGTTTTTTAGAGATAAAACAGATATGTGTTTCTCTTTCCTTTTAGTTTTCATGGTTCTGTTTGTTTATATTACTACTCCTATTGATCTGGAATTTATTGTAGCATCTAGAGTCGGTAAGAATCTAAATTGTTTTTTTTGTTTCTAAATAGATAACCAATCTTCCGCAGTATTAATGTTTTTCCATAATCCATCCATTCTCAAAGGATTTGACATACCTTTTTTAAAAGCAGGTATTAACTACTTGTATATTATAGACTATATTTAGCATTCTGTTGTTATTTATTTTAAACAAGTCTTAGCCAGTTCTACACAGATTTAATTATTAGTGCTTTATGTCTATTTATATATCCAACAGGCATATTCACCAACCATATATCCAAATGTCCTGTCTTATTATTATTCTTCCAAAATATCATTTTGATTTATTTTTAACACTTTAATTCACCATTATAAACTTATTTTATGGACAAAACAAAATCTTTTCTATATATTCAGAGTTCTCATTTGTGAACATCAAATGTTTTGTTACGTTGTGATACTATGGTACCCTCTGGGTGTTTGCACTTAAATAAATATTGTGGAATGTTTCATCTAAAAAGTATTCCTTGGCCAAGAACATTTGGGAAATTTTGTCTAATTTACTCACCTCTTGGAGATTCACAATAAATATGAACATATAAAAGAAAGAGAAAAAATTGTACAGTGAAGAAATATATACAATATTGTTTAACCCAGTATTTTCCAAATTTTCATGTTACTTTATTTTTTGCTTAATCATTACTAGCAAACCACCATAATGGTTTTCCTGTCCCATATGTTATAAAAATGATACTTCCTTTGGCTACTGCCGGTCCTTTTTTATCATTTCTGCCTGAAATGTCCATTGGTCCCCCCCAGATAAACTGAGCATTTCTATACTATAGAAGTGCTTCTAGTTGTCAAAAGATAGAAATAGTTGGAGATGGCAGAGATGCTGAATTTGTGTTCTGTCAGACCCATCAAAGAGATTTCCATTCCTTCATGGTGCAGGAGCTAATGGGAGTGACTTCAGTCAAGGAAATAGAGAAGCTGGAGTGGGTTGCCTAAGCCTTCAGAGGAGAGGCAGTCTCCCAGCTAGCCTGCAGCCCAGTGAAAGTGGGTCATTTTACCACTGAGGAACGGCTCTGGGTGGCACTTCAGAGACACTGTGGTGAGGGAACAGACCCTTATTCATCGGGGGGCAGATAGTGTTTTTCCTCTTCTGTGATAGATTCACGCTGGCCCAGCAGTCTTTATGGTTAGGCGTGACTTCCTGAGGGATTTTCTCTGGATTCACAGAAGGTTCCCTGAATCCCAGGGAAAGCCTGACTCACCCTCAGTCCTGTCAGGGTGGGGCTGGCATGACTTGGATAGAACTTCTACTTGGCTGAACTTACACGACGGTAATTTCAGCCTGAAATCAGCTCCCTCTAGGAGAAATGGAGGAACATGAGGCGGAAAAGGCCCCTCGGAGGTGCTGACAGGGGCGGTAAAGCCTCCTGTCACAGGCTCCTCCCTGGTGCCCTAGGGTGACACGTTAGGGAACTTAGAAAATATATTTTTTTCTCTACAACTTCATTTTTCCCTACGGCAGCTTCTCCCACAAATTCATGGCCCGATATACTAATAACTGACGTTTATCCTAATAGCCGATACCATGCTTTGGATAACTGGACCCAAGCCTGGAACTGAGCTCCCAACTTTGCATCTTTAGTCCTAGCTCCCATACGAATATGCCAAAGATTTCTTCCAATATCATATCTTGGTGTTCTTTATCACTTAAATTACAAGTGTGATCTTGTTCCGTTTAATGCCACCCTTGGAAGAGGTACTTAAATTCTCACACACTGTCACTCACACGCCAACACAAACGCACATATGATTTCTGTAAACGAGCAGGGTATATCGATAAGTACCTCCAAGGGAGTGAAGGGTTTGGTTGCCATTACTGAAAGCATACAGTAGCCAGACGCCAGATAAAGAGACTATAACAGGTTGACCCTGAGGTTGGTTTGGGAAGTAAGTTGGCAAGTCATGGAAAGAAGGAAAAGAGACAACATGGGTGGCACAGGTGGCTGCTTCACAGGAACGTCACTCACGATTAAATGAGATAATGTGCATATATAAAATGCATCTGTCGTGCTCAGGAAATGTGAAGAATTGTGGTGACAACAATAGCCTCTACGGGTCACTGAAACCTTGGAAATTCAGTTACCCATGAGCGGCTTTCTGAGAAAAGGGTCTATGTTCATCAAGAGTTCTCCAAATGGAGGCACCTGGGTGACTTCGTCGTTAAGCACCTGCCTTCTGCTCGGGTCGCGATCCCAGGGTCCTGGGATGGAGCCCTACATCCGGGCTCCCTGTTCAGCAGGAAGCCTGCTTCTCCCTCTCCCACTCCCCTGCTTATATTTCTCTCTCTCTGTCAAATAAATAAATAAAATCTTTAAAAGAAAACAAAGAGTTCTCCAAATGATTAAAAACTCCTGGAATCAGGGAAAGCAGTTGGAAAACATTGAGTATTAAGGAAGGAAGCATAGACGTTTCAGATAAACTGATCTTTCCAAAGTTACAAAGATAACAATTTCCAAATTGCTATCCTTGACTAAAACATATGTGTTGCTTTTCTTCGACTTATTTAACTATTATCCTCCTTTTTTCAAAACTCAGGCCAGGTATCCCCTTGCTGCATACCGACCGGACCACTCAGTGACCCTTGCATAGTTCCCTTCCTACAGGTTGGTCCAGCTCCTCCAATTTCGTTCCAGCTGCTGGCAAGCAGGGCTCCAATCTTACACTTTCTTTCAATGTCCAGAATAACTTTCCTACGTGGTTACTAATAAACAAGTACATATCACTGACAATGATACATGTTAGGGTGTCTGTAAAGTATAATGAACTTCTGAGGAGGTCTGCATAATGGCTGCCCCCTCTGTAGAGCACAGCAACCAACATATCCTGAGTGCTTCATGAATAAAGGGTGAGGGAAGATGAAAAAAAAAAGAGTCACTATGAGAAGTTATACACCAATAAATGGATAAATCAGACAGGTAAAAACACTAGGAAGTAATTTCTTAAAAAGATGCCGGATGTAACTGACCCTCTCAGCATTTATTCCGCAGGAATTTTACAGTTTTCAAACATTTATTTTATTTTATTTTTTTAAGATTTTCTTTCTTTATTCATGAGAGACAGAGAGAGAGGGAGAAGCAGGCTCTCTGTGGAGGAGGGAGCCTAACGTGGGACTCGATTCCAGGACCCCGGGATCATGACGTGAGCTGAAGGCAGATGCTTAACTGACTGAGCCACCCAGGCACCCCAGTTTTCAAACATTTATGACTTGTGTACCAAAAATTCACTATAGCAATGTATTTTCATCAGGAGACCGAGGTTGAGGTTGAAAGGATCAGCCACCCTTACATTCTGCTTGAGAACGAAGTCCCCAACCATAGTTTCCTCTTATGGTCCTTACATGGAACGCATCCCCCATTGTTGACTTATACATTTATAGAAGCTTCCCAGCACTACCTAGGATAAACAGAATTGGAAAGGAAAGATTCTTAAAATCAAAAGGAAAGCAGCCAACATGGTAAGTAAATTATCTTTTGTGGTGATAGGGTTGGGAGAGAAAGGGGATATGTTTGTGCAAAGCAACCACAAAGTGCCATCGGAGCTATTGATGGATAAGCTGTTTCTGAAACCTCTGCTTTTTAAAGAAACCATATCAGGAGCACCAAACAGCTCATTTGCTGCCGATTTGTCTTCAAACTGTTTTGCGTAAAATGCTGATAAGCACAACTTGACTTGAGAGAGAAACTATATACATTTTTCATTTAAACACAGAGCAAATGGGAAACCACAGGACATATACAACTGCGGGAGCAGGAGACGAATATGCTTATGAGAAGGCAAACAAAGATGCTGGACGGGTGGGACAAAATCCTAGGCAGTGCACGAAGTCAGAGAAAAAAATGACCATTGTGAGTGTCATGCCATTGCTCTTCTTCTCCCACAAAGGAGCATTTCTGCTTAAATTTTGTAAGAAATTCTAGAGTGAAATTTTAGAGTACCAATTAATAGCTTCCTCCCTGGCACGTGCATTTTAATGAAGCCCAAAACTAGAATTGGAAAAATTACTTAACTGGTGTTGATCACTGTGTCTTTAATAAAGGGAACAGTGATGTCATATTCTGAACACAGTTAGATAGAGAAGACCAGCGTCAACTCTTGGGATGAATTAAGGGTCATGTTGCCCTAAAGCATCATCTGTAACATCCAGGAACCCTGCAGAGCCACCTTTCTCAAATTAGGTTGTGCAAAACAGTAGTAGTATCAAATGTGAACAGGTGACAATGTCAAATGAACGATTTTTCAGTCAGCTCTCTCACTCTCTTGCTAATAAAGAAGCTCATATACACAGATACACATAAGAAACAAAATCAATACAGAAATTTTGTAACATGTGTTCACGAATCTTCCAGGGTATGTCCTAAGATTTGGTCATAGTTCTAAGTCCTACTTCTACTTCTATTTCCACAGTGTGTCCAAGGGAACACATCTTCACACAAAAACTACACGTATCTATACATATATACATAATACATAAATAATGTACTTGGTAAATAATTTAGAAAAATTCTATACTATATCCCTTATTTTTAAGAATCACAATGTACATTAGTTAAAGACTTCAAAATGTCCTACAGCAGGAAAATGCTATTAACTCAGCATTACTAAAATTTAGCTAATCGAAGAGTCTCTTCTTTTTTTAATATGTAATATTTCTCAATAACTCATGGAACACAGAACTCACTTTGCAATGTACTGGTATAGAGAAATATTTAATAACATAAATGAAAAATACAAAAGAAGAAATGTCACAGTGTGTACACTATAATCCTATTTTTGTAAGATAATTACAGACTTGTTTTTCCTATTTTTCCATAACACGTATTTTCATTAGAAAAAATATGCTATTGATAACATTTTTAAAATGCTTAATATTGTTTGATTTGGCATGGGGGAAAGGTACATAGAGTGTGACCCATTTTCTAAAGTTTCCAACGTTCACATCTCTATTTGGCCTATAACTAGAGTCAAACACCTTCAGTGAGTGACGGCCCTGTCTTGCTATGCTGGGTGTTGAATGTTGAATATTGAATGTCATGGGAAGTGCCCCAGGCTCCTATTTCTACTCCTAATTGGTGCACCTGAAAAATAACCATTGAACTGGGCTTTGAATCGCCTGCATAATTAGAATGGTATATAACAAGGAGGCCAAATGTAAAAACGAAGTATTCCCATGCTTTTTCCCCAAACACCAACTTTAGGCACCTGACCAAATACTATTCAATTTCATCTGAATGACTCTTTCCTGCTTGACTGAACAAAAGCCCCGGTTTTCTCCCCAACTTGGGCAGATGGGCAGAGGGGAGTTGAGCAGTAAGCATTCACCCCACCAGAAGCAGCTGGACAAGAGGGAGACAGGAAAGGTGTGCATGGCTCTCCATTCCCCCATAAGCCTCTTGCTTCGAGGAAACGAGAATTTACCAAATGTTTGCTAGAGCAAAGAAGTATACTGTACGAGAAAATGTACTATATGGAAATTTTGCTGTAGCAGAGAAGGAGCTGTGGGGATTGACAAAGAGGACAGGGGATATAACTTCCACCTTGAAGGAGCTTATAATCATATGCTTAGTGCAGGATAAATGTAGGCAGTAGGATTCATACATTTTAGGTCTACTGGGATGCAGCTCTAAATTCGGTGTAGGCAGGGAGGTGGGAAGGATTAGAGAGCTGGAGAACATGTAGCCTGCAGGATATTGATCGGGCATGACAGGGTAAATAAATGAGGCAAGAAGTGTGAGTGTGTGCCTGTGTTAAGCACTCATGAGGTTTGCCTCAAGAGGTGTATGACCAGGCTCATGGCCTCAGCGAGTAGGCTTTCTCTCTGGTTAGTCGATGGCATCCCTAGAGGAAACATACATACATACACATATACATATAGTTTGTAATTGGGTTCTAAGTAAGGGGATAGAGCCTGGCATGGAGCCTGGAGAACAGGTACTTAATACTTGTTTATTGAATTTAATCAGAACTGTAAGCAGTCAGAGAGCTAGACTGGAGACCTCTGCAGAATTACGCAGGAAATGAGGATTCCTGTGAAGCCATGACTGACAGACACAATGGCATAGGTGGTGTAGTGACGCCTTGGGACAAGTTGGGAAGAAGGCAATTAGGAAAGTTTTTAAACACAAGAATGAACAGTTTAAATTTGATAGGAAAGGTGCATTAGAACCACTTTTCTGCTCTAAGATGGTAAACGACAATCAAAATTAAGTCCTAAGAACCAGAGTTTCTGGTAAGACTGATTGAAGAGACATAAGACTTGAATGAGGTGAACTAACACGTCTATTTCTAGGTTTGTCCTACAGCCATCAGGACACTATTCGCTTCAGAAAAATTGCCAGGATTTGATGATAGACTTAGTGTGAAGGACTGAAAAAAAATGCATAGATGGGGTTCATTAAACACAATTCATTTATTCTGAAATTCTGCTTGGGCATTCAACCACTGTAAGAAATACATTATGATGGCTCTATCCTTTTTTGTGTATAGTCGGCACACAATGTTACATTAGTTTCAGGTGTGCAGCAGAGTGAATCAACTTCTCTATACGTTATGCCATGCTCCCAAGTGTAGCTAGCATCTGTCACCATCCATACCATCCGTACAATGCTGTTACACTATCATTGACTATATTCTCTATGCTGTACATTTTATTCCCATGACTTATTCAAATTCCATAACTGGAAGCCTCCACCCATTTTTGTAATAAAAAGACATGTAAAGTCTTTCACTACTTGCTATGTTTTAAACCATTAATTCTAGTGCAATATGTGTGTGTGGGTAAGCACACATGTTTGGCAACTTGGGAATCCTGCCCAATATATGAAATCCAGCAAAACCAACAAGCATTAGTACAGACTTAAAAAGCAATAATCTGAACACACAAAAAGGTCCTCATTGCACTGACATCATTTTAGGAGGAAAAGGAAGACATGGCTGAAACTTTTGTTCGAGGGATATTTTCCAAATGATCTGTATCCACACGGGAGGTGAGCCTTCTCGAAGTGAATTCCCATTTTCTGGTGCTCACACAGCACGCTGCTATTGAGTCTGACCCCAGGACAGCTCTGGTTGTATTGTTAAGTCTTATATGCATTCGCCTATTGCTTAAATATGAATGTTCTATTCTTGGCTTTTGGTGGCAAAGGCCATGTTGCATGCACACCAGAGATGAGCAGAAGTAATCATTGCTTAATATGTGACTTCATCACAGGCAGAGCCATAAATATTTCCAAACCACAAAACAAAGCTCATTAATATCACTGCTTATAGAAGCTATAAATACATTAATTCTATGCATTTGTACAATATTAGGCATAGCTGGGAGTGTTTGTTCTTTCATACATCTGTCCTCCTTGCTGGTCTGGGGAAGCAGATCCCGAAGAGTATGATGCTATGCATTTCAGTTAGTGCCAGCACAATGCCAAAGTATGTGGTCATGGCTTTTTGTCCCAGATTATTGCTTAGAGTGGAGCTCTGAAATGCATTCTGAGCCAGGCTTTGTGTGAGTTGAGTTACCAACTAATCATACAGTACTAAAATCTCAAAGAAAAATGTGCAGGTTAGAGGGGTGGAGGAAGACGAAAGTTGATTCTATTTTATAGGATGTTTATCTTAATTAGATTAAGAAACTGCCCATCTTCTCTTTCAACCTGGAAATGTTGAAAAAGGAGAACAGGACAGAATCTTCTATCTCCAGGATGATTTCAGTGATTAAGCTTCACCATTCATTTATTTTCTTAAAGGCATTTTTGTCCCTGAAATAATTATTCCAGATAAGAAAATTCCCCATCACAACCATGTGAAATCGGACCCCGACAGCACATTCAGGCTGTGTCTCTGGTCGAAAGAGTGGTACTCAGTATCAGGACTTGTTTTTCTCCCAAAGACAGATACCCCCAATGTTGGACTGCATTCGCAATGGAAATCATCCCTTAGGCATTGAATCCAGCCACAGAGGATTTGGCAAAAAGGCTGTAACCTCTTCTCTCTCCTCACCAGTGAGAATCCCACCACAGTTTTCCATCCGTTGGTGACCTCCATCCTGGATTACCTCAATGCCCTTTGCTCAGAGCTATGGTTAAAGACCTCCCAGAAGCTTCAGCTGTTGGTACAGAATGCATCAGTTGTCTAGTTGTTAACGGTCGTAGGCTGACGTGACTGGAGTGTCTCTGAATCCCCAGGGCCCATCTGGCTTTGGCTGGTGGTCTCATGCCCTTTCATCAGCCTGAGTCACTGGGCTTTTTAAGAAGTGTATTGGGACTGTTGATATTTTGCAACTTTTGAATCTCCATGTAAATTCACCACTTCTAGGGAAGGAAGTGGACTGGGTACAAGTAAAAGGCAGGAAACACTGTTGAGAACGGATACATGTAAAAGGAAGTTTTGGTGAGTTCAGTCAGCTTCACTCAGTCAAGTAGGTAGCAGTAAAGATAGCATGACTCTCTGTGAAAGGATGCCATGAGGTGCCTACGCTTGCCAGCAGGATTCTACAGCAAGAGGTTCTGCCTAGGGGCACCTCGGTGGTTCAGTCGGTTAAGCATCTGCATTCATCTCAGGTCACGAGCCCAGTGTCGGGCTCCCTGCTCAGCAAGCATGGAGCCTGCTTCTTCCTTTGCCTGTGTCCCTCCCCCTCTGCTCGTGCTCTGTCTCTCACTTTCTCTCTCTCAAATAAGTAAATAAAATCTTAAAAAAAAAAAAAAAGATTCTGCATATTCAGGTCAGGTCCCACCATCACAACTAATTATAATTTTGAAGAAAATGAGTATGAAATAGCAATTTTCAGTAGAGAATACATACAGTCTTTAATGAAATCCAAGATTATCAGGTCTGTTGACTAAGGAAATACAATAAAAAAAATAACAAGGCAAAATGTCATTGTCCTTAAATGCTTCAGGTCCAAAAGTTTCCTTTTGTGAAACACTTGCTTGGAAATCAGAAACAGAAATCAGTGTAGCAATTATATGGAAGGCTCTGATGTACCCAGTGGTTATCTGAGCTCATATTGGTCCAGCATTTTTGATTTGGACTAGTCAAGCATTATTTAAAACTGGGCATTAGAAAACAACTTAAAAACATTAATTTTATAATATTTTATATAACTCAAATAACTCAAATAACACCGTGGATATAAAATGCGAAGGTGTACTAAAATAGTTCGGGCATGTGATATAATGATAACTTCTACTTCACTCAGGGAAATCAGTTATGTCACTGACAGCAAAATTTGAGTTGGGCTCACGGAAGACAATCCTTATGCAAATGAGAACAATCAGCATTCATTGCTGTAACAAAATATTCTAATGTGTGGGTAGAATGACCTACACAAGTATGAGGGTGAAATCACCCACTATCCAAAGAGAAAGATGGTTCATAATCAAGCATTTTAAGTAAATGAATTCTCGTAAGTTGAGAAAGTTAACTGACAGGAAAAATAGAATTAGCCAGATTCATACAACTAATTCCCAGAATTAATGGCATTTTATGCTACTAAGTGTATTAAAGTAACTGTAGGCATTATTACTGTCCATATTTCAGATATTCCCAGGGAAACATAATGTTTAAAAAAGAAAGCTTATGACAAATCAGCACATTCAATGAAAATAATTATCTGAGCAAATGCACGTTAAAATATATTGATTCAGATACTATGCACACGTCACAGGAAATTGGAATATGCATCTCCCTAGACAGAGGCTGGAGTTTCAGTTCTGACTCCTCACTATGCCCCCTTCACACCGGTTACCTTCACCATGATCCCCACACTGGCTCAGCTAGTTACCAGCTACGTGGCCATAGGACTGTCTGTGCATTAACTACAAGTGTAAAGACTCTGCCAATGGCTTCACCACTCTATAGACTGCCCCACGGGCAGCTGCACATTGACTTACATCATATTGGAGTTAATTTCCCTTCATATACACTTCTAGCCTTTAAAGCCCCTTTGGATTCAGCACCCTAAGAACAAACATATCTTTGGTTCTTCTGGTCCCCAAAGTTCACCATCCTTCAGAGTCAAGGAAGTTACTTCTAATATTCCAAGATGCCTGAGACTTCTAAAGGCCAGTGAAGTGACCAGCATCAGTCTATGCTGAAGTATTTTGTTGGTCTGCAGCAAAACTCAGGAGGGAAACAAAGGGCAAAATAGTGATTTGTTTTTTCCCTAAAGTTAAATGTATATTCCATAAAAGCTATCTGGGGGATCTGGGTGGCTCAGTCAGCGAAGCATCCAACTCTTGGTTTCAGCTCAGGTTGTGATCTCAGGGTCCTGGGATTGTGTCCGATATCGGGCTCTACACTCAGTTGGAAATCCGCTTGTCCCCTCTCCTTCTGCACCCCCACCCCCATGCTCTCCCTCTCTCTAAAATAAATAATTTTTTAAAAGCTATCTGTAGCTTAACTTCATGTACTTCTAAGAATCTTTCCACTTTTTGGTGTTCGTTCTTCTAAAAAAATGATGGTGATGAACTGATGGCAAGTTTTCCCTTATATCCTTACCTACTAAAATACGAAGATGAAAATTATGTTATTCCCTTCTCTTTCTCCCTTCCTTCTTTCCTCTCTTTTCCAGCTTCGTCTTTCTTTCACTCTCACATTAGTTTACTTATTCAATCCTTGTTATTTTACTGTTTTGTGAAATTCAAATGTATGGAAAATATGGCGTCATGGACCCCCACTGGTCATCAGGCCAAATTGATTGACTGTCAATGCCAACCTTGTAATGAGCATGCAGTTCTTTTTAAATTGTACTGAAATCTATCCCTGCACATTCTTAGTATGCAACTTTGTATATTCTATGGAAGGCCTGTTGTAAGACTATCCAGAAAAAAGGGGAGAGGGACTGGAAAGGAGAAAGAAGAAAACAGAAGACAAAAGATATTCTGATATCTGTGGTTTCCCATGTTTTCCATCTGTCCCCACAATCAGGCTCAACTTTGATTCTGTTTAAAGCTGACTGAGAGGGGCGCCTGGGTGGCTCAGTCGGTTAAAGCCTCTGCCTTCAGCTCAGGTCATGATCCCAGGGTCCTGGGATTGACCCTTGCATCGGGCTCTCTGCTTAGCAGGGAGCCTGCTTCCCCCTCTCTCTCTGCCTGCCTCTCTGCCTACTTGTGATCTCTCTCCTCTCTGTCAAATAAATAAATAAAATCTTAAAAAAAAAAAAAATAAAGCTGACTGAGAGAAACATCTCCTTCATATGCTCTAAGTTTGGGTTGCATATGCACCATCTGAGTAAATTCAATGGCTCCAGAGAGGCTATGGGTCACTTTCATTCTAGCAAACTCCAGAGTGACTGGATCACTCCTGTGACATCTCCCTGCTGACAGAATAAATCAGAATGTGGAAACACATGGGGACATGTAAAGACCTGTAGCAGCCCTGGCTGCTCTCCCTAAAAATGCAAAAGCAGTGGGTGAATAAGAAGGAGGCCAAAGTCCCATCCTAGCCCTGTTCTATCTGGCCATGTGATTATGAGGATGTCAATTTATGGCTGGGATCAGTTCTCATTCTCTACCTGTAACAATAGAAGGTTCCAACCGACCAGAAAAAAATGCCAGAACATTATGAACCAGACCTGCCTGGACCCGAAGGACAAGAGTACTCCCCAATCTGATTTTGACCAGTCTGCCCCAGACGGGGCTCCAGAGGTGAAGTAGCACAAAACAATATTATTAATTTCAAAATAACAAGGGGCCATCAACTAATATTCCGATTATTCATTAAAATTTCAGCTATAGTCTAAAAAGAGAAATTCTGTCTATAGTAAATAATATTTACTTTAAGACACCTGACACATTTCTATTTTCATTAATATCAGAAACAAGGTAAAGGTGTCCGTTACCGCCACTACTATTTAGGATTATCTAGAAGGTTTAGCCAATACGTTAAGATATTTAACACAAATAAGATACCTCCCTAATGAAAAGGGGAGTACAAATTATCTTAATTTTGATTGTCACCCTTTAAAAATAGCCAATATAAGCAACTGGCAAGAAATTAAAACTAATAAGAGAATTATAGTAAGGGGGGAGTGTACATTAAAAAACATATACAAAGTAATTATTTTAAGACTTATTAAGTTGTTAAAGTGATTATTTAGAAGATTAATAGCATGAGAATGGAAGTGGGTAGACATTGGTGGCTGGTGATTATTAGAAAAGCAGACAGCACCTGCTCCATGAAGGAGAAAAAGGAGCAAAGACAAAGAGCAGACAGTGGGGAGGTAAGGGGGGTGTCTAGTGAAAGTGGAAGTGGAGGAAGAATAGAGGGGACAAGCTGGCTATTCAGAGTCTTCAAATCTAGGCAGAGAAATTTAAACCTGATACAGAAAGGCATAGACCACAAGAACTAACAGAGCAAAACCACCACTGGAGCAATGGATGATTCAAACCCCATTGTTCCCCTACCTTTCCTCAATTTTCTGCTCTTTTACAGTGAAAAATAGATACTTCTCACAAATCTCCTTAGACTGTGTTACTGCTTAAGATCACATTCTTCCATAAATATTTGTTAGGGATCAACTGCATACTGAGCATATAGCAGTAAACTAGACAAATTCCTTGTCATCTTAAAAGGGGAAAAAGTACCATGTCTCTAGATAAATGTTGTGAAAATGGAAATTTTTCTAAAATAGAACTTTTGGTGGTCTAATACATATTTATTCAAAATTTTGGTGAGATTTTTGTTGATTAATAAATGGAGATCAATTGAAAATGAAAAGTAATGGAGAGGTACATTCAGTTTTCTTTGTTAAAATGCTCATAGGGGTGTAATAATTAAAAATATCTACATAAAGACTCTGACTCTCCAATCTAATAAATGGTACAAAAAAGAAAAGTCAAAGACAGATCCTGTTATGCATAAAGTAATGTTATATTACAAAAGCCACATTACAAATGGAACAAAAAAGAAATGGCAAAGTTTGAGTACAATCCATTAACCAAAAAATTAATAATAAAATTAGAGGTTTACCACAAATCATTCACTAAAATTCTTTTCAATTGCATCGAAGAGTTAACTGTATATATGAAACTATAAAAAAAAATAAGAAAATTCAGGTTAGTTTTATATGATCTCTGGATAGAGGTCTTTCACGGGACAAAAATCAATGAAAGAGGGGCTCCTGGGTGGCTCAGTCAGTTAAGCATCAGCCTTCTGCTCAGGTCATGATCCCAGAGTCCTGGGATTGAGCCTCACATAGGGCTCCTTGCTCAGCAGGAGCCTGCTTCTCCCTTTCGTGCCCACTTGTGCTCTCTCTTGTTATCTCTGTCACTATCTGTCTCTCTCTCTCAAATAAATAAATAAAATCTTTAAAAAAAAAATCAATGAAAAAAATACAGAGAGTATGTGCAGACTCAAATGCATAAAATAATTTAAATAACTGCTTGTCAAAACTTATAAATTAACTTTTCAAAAGAGGAAATCTGAGCAAATAACCTAAATATGGATACTAATAATTAAGAAAATAGAAAACAAACAGAAGTAATGTTTGCAACATTGATGTTCTAATTGTGAAGCAGGCACTTACTTGATAAATCCAAAAGATGTGATCTGGTACTGCTGTCATCAAATGCTTGTATCCCCCCCCAACAAATTCTAACCCTCAAAGATGGTGGAATTAAGAGGCAGGGCCTCCAGGAGGTACTTACATGATAAGGGTGGAGCACTGGTGAAGGGGATTGGTACCCTTCCCAAAGAGGCAGCAGAGAGATCCCAGGCCCCTTCCACCATGGAAGGACCCTGCAAGAAGGCCCCAACTATAAGCCAGGAAGAAGGCCATCATCAGAGAACAGGATCATGCTAGGGTCTGGATCTTGAATTTCCCAGCCTCCCGAACTGTGAGACCTAAATTTCTGCTGATTATAAGCTGCCCATTCTGATATTTTGTTATAGCAGCCAGAATGGACTCAGACAGACACACAGCCATAACAGCACACTAGGAGAGAGGCACTGGATTTTTTTCATCTTTTTAAATGTAAAAAAAAAAAAGAAAAGAAAAGACTTTTCTAAAAAACCGAATGAAACAACATTAAAACATCTACGTTTTAAAAATGAGATGTGTTCAGCAAAGATTTAAAAAGCAGCTAAATTCAGTTTGGTACCCTTCTATCCCAACTGTTTGATACAACTTCCAATTCCTTGGTTGATTTTACTTGAAAGTGCTACTTTGCCTCACCCTAGTCTCCTATTTTAAGCTAAATCGGCTTCCTTAATAGCCCTGTCTCAGGAACACCAGAGCTTTTTCTTACATCAAATCTTCTTTTCTTCTACTCTAATTAGAAATGCTAACTCTCTTATCAAAAAATGTTTTTTATGTACACTTTCTCACTTAATTAAGTAAAAGATGACTTTTGCTCAACTCTTTCCTAGAAGTACAAAGAAATCTACAAGGAGATTAGGCTGATCATCTCCACTTCAAGGTATGGACTCCTCAGTTGCTTTTTCCAGTTTCAGGGTCTGTCTTGATGTGCTCATCACACTCCATTTTCCTGCTTCAATCCACTTATGCTGCATCTCCTGAATCCTGAGAAACACATTACTTTTTACATTTTTGTATTTCTAAAACGGAAATTTTTTTAAAAGATTTTATTTTTAAGTAACCTATATACCTCATGTGGGGCTCGAACTCACCACCCAGAGATCAAGAGTCACACGCTCCACCCACTGAGCCAGCCAGACGCCCCTCTAAGACTGGAATTTTAATTGAATTGGCCAAAATTTCCTTATTACCTTTCACTTATTCTCTTAATCGGAATGCAGAAGTCCTTTTAAAGATTTTACTTATTTATTTGACAGAGAGAGAGATCACAAGTAGGCAGAGAGCCAGGCAGAGAGAGGGGGGCAAGCAGGCTCCCCGCCGAGCAGAGAGCCCGATGGGGGGCTCGATCCCAGGACCCTGAGATCATGACCTGAGCCGAAGGCAGAGGCTTTAACCCACTGAGCCACCCAGGTGCCCCCAGAAGTCCTTTTAAATAAAGGCAAAAGATTATATTCAATATAAAACTTGTAAAATCTGAAGCACCATTTAATGAAAAACTATTTTCTCAAAGGACGAATCTCTCCCCTACAAAAAAAAAAAAATTTTTTAATTAAGATTTTTTTAAGATGTCATTAATTTTTTTTCTTTATTTAGATTTTAAATAATCCTTCTAAATTTTTGAAGGACGTATATTATAAAATATCTTCCCTGGCATTCTACTAAAAACAATTCTGGATGATCTGGAGAAACATTTCACTACTTAGAATTTGGAAGGAACATTCTTTTGCAAAAAGACACCTGTTTATTGAAAACAACTGGGCTGCTATTAGCTGCACGCACTTATGGGGCAAAAATGACTACGTTAGTTTCGATTGTCTCATTCCCATGCTGCGCCTGTCACTAGAAGCTTTGCATATTACCCAGTCATGTGTTGGTGGATGTTTAACAACTGGTTCTCTGGGGAAAAATGGGAGGAAGAGAGAGGATACCATGATGCGTGGCATTTACCAACTTCCTTGGTTTCCCACCATAGCCAATTTTAAGCGAACAAAATGGCATCGCTGAACACGGAGCTGGGAAGAGATGCATGCACACAGGCTGTCCCAGTTGACTGTGGTACACACCTGAATTGAATTCCTGGAAAACACCACTGATTAGCTACTGCCTGCCGAAAGAAACCCTCAGGCTGGTACCAACTTCTCAAAAGAGACAAATTATGGTAGGGGACCAAGGATAGAAATTTGGTTGGAAGGTATAACGGCCTGAGTCAGATGTTACACATTCAATTGGGGAAAAAATTGTTTACACATTAGATCAGGGGGGGGGGAATTATCTAACTATAGCTTGCTAGCTTACTTATTGTATGTATTTGTGGGGGAAGCTATGTAAACATCCTCTTCTATTTCATCTATGAAATCATTGGTAAATTCTACATTGCTCACTAGTGCTTTGGGATGAATGTTGCGTGGGAGTTGGGCTGGGGTGAGGGAGTATGAATTAAAAAGTGTGGAGGCCCGTTTCAGGATTGGTGTAGAACTAAAATTCAGGTTGACCGTGGGGGTAACAACCTTGCATGTCAAAAGTAAATTAAGAGAGCAAAAAGTAGAAGTCAGAGTGGATGGAAGATTTCTAAGAAAGAAGAAACAGAGGGGTTTTTGTTTGTTTTGATTTTGTATTGCTAGGGAGTTTCAATTTACATGGCTGGCCATAGAGGATGATAGGGGAAAAGGCAGAGGAAGGATAGTATAAAGTGCGTGAGTTGTATTGGGTTTGGGGACGATGTAGGTAAGCCAACAATGTTATGACATCATTAACCAAATTTTCCGTGTTCTCTTGATGTGAAACATGGATCCAATTTTGATACGGTCTGATGCAGCCTTCTAAGCGCATTGACCCCTCAATTTTAAGTATTTAAGACTCTCTTCTGGATAGAACTTCATTAATTATTTACATTTTCTGAATCCTTTTCCCAGACTTTTACCTGAGAAAGTTTCATGGTAAAGTCATATGGACTCTGTGAAACAAGATGCCTACAAACATGATTTATTTATCACCATTTTGTATCAACGGGGAACATGGAGAGTAGAGAGATTGACGAGATTTGTACGTAAGCATCTCCTTTGTCCCAGGACAGATCTGGAAATAGAACCAAGTCTTCGGACTTCTGATCCTATGTTCTATCATCCACACAGTCTTTATCTGGCTATGCAGGAAGGTCTCGGATGCACAGAGGCCACCAGAAATAGAGAAGGGGTATGGTTAGACTTGAGTTACATTTTGCCCGTTGCTTGAGAGACAATTTCTACATAGGTCCTCTCCTGAACAGAAGAGGGAAATGCGGCAGAGCACTGGATGGGGCTGTTTTCTGTGTGGTCCAGAGGCCTTTACTGCTGGAAGTGGGCCCTTCCGGCCACAGTTCTACCAGGAATCTTCTTTTCCCCTTATAGTAAAAACCCTGTTTATAAATATACATGCACCCATACACAAACATATACATCCCTCAAACGTCCAGAGCAGTTTCTGTATCCACAGAGATAAATACAGAATAAAGCAGCATGACAGAGACAGATGGCTATAGAAGTATTTTTAATTTTTTAAGAAAACATTTGCCCGCTTTGGGGAGAAACAGTCGTTCCTAAGGTTCTAAGGGAAAGGAAACCTGTACTTAGGCTAAACTTCCTCAGGATTAATTATTACTGTATTTGAAATCCAAATGACTTGACCCATCATTAGTGGATAAGTGCAGGCCAGGGAATAAATATCCACTCTGTCCACAATAAGACAGGTATCCGCACCAAGTTCAAAGGCCCCCGGACTTTACCACACACACATTTAGGCCATCTTTAGAGTTGTGATGATGACGAAAGGTTGGATGTATTCTGAAAGCCCAGGGAGGCAGCCAGCACAACCTCAGGCTAATTAGCAGAAACCACAGGTATAACCAGCTGCTGGGCCATTCACGTAACCAATCCTTGAGCCAGATGCCACTTTTGGAAAAACATACCTCAGTGTTCCTCATTGGAATTCCGTCTCTGGACTCATAAAGGGTGTACTGTGTGAGCAATGCAGGCATGGCTTGGGGCAACTGGGGCCATTCTGTGAGATATAGTGAGAGGCTCTGCTCTGCTTTCCAAATGGCTGCTCATTGTAAATAGTCCGTTCAGTGCGCCTGGGAACACAGCACAGACCCAGCCGGCGGGGATTTTACGCACGCCTGTGATTCCAGCCCCACTGTAGTCTGACTTGTGGAGGAAAGGGATCAGATGGGTATAAAATCTCCTATGAGGTAAATGAATGAAGAAGTGTTTTATCAATAAAATTTCATTTACACCTCACATGCGTATCACTTAAATGACAAAAGCACAGGAACACCTCACATCTTCTTTAGAACATATGTCTTTTTTTCTGTTAATAAACAGAGTACAGACCTCAAACACTTGTGTACTTAATAAGTGTTATTTGAAGATGGTGGCATGTGTTGAATTGAATTCATGCACTTGGCTTACAAAGAGTTCTCTTTACTCCGTCCTATTTTAATGTGACTTCAAATCAACTACTAATCCCTCTCTCAGATTTTAAAACAATTTGGTACCCTAGTCCATACATGTTGGCGTTCGACGTTTTTAATATTTGTGAGGCCGTAATTCAATTTTAGTATGCTGTCTCTGATTATGACCATTTTCTGTAGAAATATCTACTTCGAAGAGTAACATTTGGCAATAAAACTAAGCAGATGAGGTCACAAAAGAGTAGTTCATTATAAATACTCTTTTGCAACTCAGGACAAATACACACACACACAAAAATCATGTAGATCATATATAAGTTAATATAATGCTTTTTCAGGGGCGGGGAGAGGAGCTTATTAAAAAAACCGAAATGCAAACAAACACGAAAAGGGCAGAAGGGCTAATGAGATGATTTAATGGCTCATACGAGGTCAGCAGAGGATAGCAGCATGTCTCATATATTTTCAGTTTGCCGAGATACCCTACCTACTCTCCTAATCTAGTCTTAGTTTTCTGTCTATCCCTATTCCTCATTCTCTGCATGATTTCCCAAATTTGTCCTTCTTTATATCATGATTTCCTTTTTTTCCCAGTGGAATTGTTTAAAGTCCATGGAAAAGCAATACACAGAGGTATGTTCTCCATGAACTAATAGGCCCTGATGCTCTGGCAGGAAAAATATTTGGGGGGTTACTAGAGTAAATCTGAGTTCATCAAGTAGCCTCCACTCCTCCCAATCTCCGTTGCCCACTATGACCCCTCACTTGGACTGGCCACATTTCTTTGACGCTGCAAGAACAGGGTACCTGTACAGTTGTAAACTCTCCCAATGTCCAATATTCTTACAAATGCTTGGTTTGTTTCCTCAAGTACTTGGTGACTTTTTATGGTGAGCGTGTTATCTTCAGTAGAGATTGTCGTATTTTCTTTTCGGGTGAGAGTCCTGTGCACCAAGGGTTTGAAAGCATTCTTATGGAGTGCTTTTGTCTTTGCATCTGCTGGGACCCCTTTGGTCCTAGACCAGTTTTTACATAAATATTTGAACAGGATGCCTCGGGTCTTACGGTTTCTGGCATTGAATTCCTTATTTATTTCTGGCCTCTGGGGATTTCTCTTTCTTTTGTGCTAGGTTTTGTAGGACTTCTGTTGTTGTTATTTTATCTTGTCGAATAAATGGAATATGAGGGGGTGTTCATGTCAGCTTCATCTGTCATATTACCAGAAATTCTGGTCTGATTTATAGTATTTCTGGCCCTTGTAAGAGTAATTTCTCAATGTGAAGTGGTTTGGGGTTATAATTTGGTTTCTAATAAAATCTGACCACAGGAAGAAAATGGACGAGGAGTGCTGAGATTCCTATGACTATTCCTGTCATTGCCAATTCATTAAATGGCCTCCTGCTTTTGAAACGAGTGTCATGACTCTTCTCTGAAGAGAGGGATCAGCTCTCACAGTGTCCATAAAATCGACTTTCAAAGCCTGTCAGTCTCAGGGCTAGATGCTGAACTTTGATACAATTTCCTAATGTCATAAATGCTATCCTCTGTAACTTCTTGGGACACAACCTGAATAAAGGTAATTTTCTCTAGTGATAACACCTCAACATGGCTGTTGGCTGCACACATATGTGTAGTTAACATCTATATGCCCTAGCACATGCCCAGGCTCACAGTGCTTCAGTTAATATTGTGTATCATCTACCTAAGTTTTCAAAAATTAATTTTCAGACACCTGAGTGGCTCAGTCGGTTAAACAGCTGTCTTCAGCTCGGATCGTGGTCTCCTTGTCCTGCGTTCGAGTCCCACATCAGGCTCCCTGCTCAGCGGGGAGTCTGCTTCTCCCTTTCCCTTTGCCTGCCACTCCCCCTGCCTGTACTCACTCTTTCTCTGTCAAATTAATGAATAAAATATTTAAAAAAAATTAGTTTTCAATCGTGTGAAAATGTAGCAAGTTATGTTTGTATCTAATTGCCTTATTTAAAGGATAAATTATTAATTATGTTAACCATTTAAATTTAGAATTATTAGATGGCTTCTGAAATTATTTCTGCATTTTAAGAAACTTAGCTAATTTATAATTCTTAGTGATCTACTAAAAAGGGCTATGGTGATTATATAGAACACATTTCTTAGAGTCTTCATAACCCAAAAAGGATTTAACTAATTTTATTTAATTGAGCAAAAAGACTAGAGTGGATAAAAACAATTCCAAATGTTTCACTTTCATACATTTTATGTTTTCTCTTGTATTTTTTTCTTGTATTTATTTTTTAAGGGTATTAAAGCATAATTTCTGTCCATTCCCCATTACCAAATAATAAAAGACATTCTCTTCAAGGTCCAGAAATAAATTAAATTTATTTCTAACAATCTTTGAGGTCTGCAACAGAAATTTTTTAATTGTTTTAAACAATTGAGAAAAAAGAAAAAATAATGGAAGCCATGTTAACTGAATAGGAATCAATTTATTAATGTTCAAAGCCAAATGTACTCTCTCCATTAGTTATTCCTAACTATGTTCTGGCATTAATTGAATGCTTAACATATAAATTTTCATGGAAAGAGAAAATTAAACCAACTTGTACATACATTCTATTATGCTCCATGGCTCAACACTGTGCACTGTGATTATCTACTTGCTGCTATTCCATTCCTTCAATTCACACTCACAAATTGAGAGACACTCTGCTACACATGCTAAAGGCAGCAAAGAGATGACCAAGATCAAGCCACTCTTGAAGAGACAGTCTAATTGAAAGTCAGATGTCTAACTATATAATGTCTAACCAAAGCTACTTTAAATATAGAAACAAAGGTTAAAAAGAAAAGAATAGGGAAAGACTATCAAAAAACTAAGACTGCAAAGAATATTCAAAAGAAACTTTATTTGCTCCATTAATATCAGATAAATGCTTCCTACAAGGAAATATTACCATGCAAAAGGCACATTCAGGTCAATTTATCAAGACACAATCCTAAATATGTATGTGCTTATTAACAAGGCTTCAAAATGCATGAATAGAGACACCTGGGTGGCTTAGTCGGTTAAGTGTCTGCCTTCAGCTCGGGTCATGATCCCAGCATCCTGGGATGGAGCCCCACATCAGGTGCCCTGCTCAGCGGAGAGTCCTGTCCTTCTGCCCCTTCCCTCACTAGTGCTCTTTCTCTCACTCTCTTTCTCATAAATAAATGAAGTCTTTAAAAAATGATGAAGAAAAAATTTGGTGGATCTCAAAAGCTAAACAAACAAATGTACAATTACATCTGGACATTTCAACACTTTTTTCTTAGTAACTGATAAAACAAGTAGACAAAAATATGAATAAGGATACAAAAGACTTTAATAACACTATTAAGCAATTTGATCTAATAATTATAGAACACTCCAACCAATGTCTATATAGAACACACATTTTTTTCAAATGCAAATGGCCTATTCATGAAGATAGGCCATATTTTGTGCAATGAAACAAATCATAAAATATTTTTAAATAAAATTATACAAAGTATGTTCTCTGACGTCAATGGAATTAAATTAGAAATCCACAATTTTTAAAAATCTGAGAGGAATAAACAAAATTGGTTGAAGGGAATTAAGCGGTACAAACCCAGTTTTAGAATAAACAAGTAACAAGGATGAAAAGTACAGCATAGGTATAGCCAACAATATCATAATTACTTTGAATGGTGACAGATGGTAACTATAGTTATTGTGGTGAGCATTTCATAATGTACATAATTCTCAGATCACTAGTTGTACACCTACAACTAATATAAAATGTTGACTGTACTTAAACTAATTTTTTTAAATCTGAAAAATCCCCAAATATTCACAAGTTAAGCTTCAAAATAGCTTTTGATTGAAGAAAAAATAACAAGAGAAATTAGATTATATTTTGAACTGGGTGTAAATAAAAACAGAATGTATCAAATTTTGCGGAATGCAAATAAAATAGCCATTACACTAGCAGGAAATGTATAGTTTTAATGTCTATATCAGAAAAGAAGAGAGGCCTAAAATCATAAGTTTCCATCTTAAGAAACTAGAAAAAGAAGAGCCAACTTAAAGCAAAGTAAATGGAAAGAAATAATAGAGATAAGAAGTAATAGAAAATGGACAAATAATAGAAAAGATCAATAGAACCAAAAAACAGATTCTTCAAAAGTTCAACAAAATCAATAAACTTCTAGCCAGACTGATCAGGAAAAACACAGAGAAGATAGATATAATTTATCCATATGAAGAATGAGAGATGTAACATCTCTACAGATTCTACAGAATTTTAAAAAGAATATTATAAATAATTTATTGACAATAATTTTAAGTGTAAATGAAACAAATTTTTTGAAAATTGCAAACTATCAAAGCTCACTCAAGCAAAGATAGACTACCTATACATCTATTAAAGAAATTGAATTTGTTTTAAAAATTGGATGCTTTCCTCCTAGGATTGAGAACTAGACCCAAAACAGGATTTCCATTCTTACCACTTCTATTCAACATCATACAGTAAAACCAGAGAAAGAAAACCATAAAAATTAGAAAGGAAGAAGAAAAACTATCTTTAGTTGCCAATGACATGACTCTATGTGTAGAAAATCCTAGAAAATTTAGAAAAAATGCTTCTAGAATTTGGAGAAGAGTTTGGTGTGATAGTAAGATAAAAAAAAAGTCAACATATAAAACTCTTAGAAGGTTAAACATGCATCTGCCATCTGCTCCAACAAACTCCCCTTAGATATTTCCCAAGAGGAAAAAAACACATTTCCATATGTATTTCCATACAACTGATATGTGAATGTTCATAGCAATGTACAGTTGGAAACTAAAATTTTAAAAATTATAAAAACATTAAGTATTTAGTTATCCATTTAATAAAATAAATGAAGGCCTATACACTAAAACATTGCTAAGAGAATTTTTAAAAGACCTAAGTAAATAAGGAGATATATCATGCAAATAGATCAGAAGCCTCAATATTGTTAAGATGCCAATTTCTCCATGTTATCTCACAGATTTTATACAATCCCAATCAAAATCCTACCTGCTATTTTTTTAGAAATCAATAAACTGAATCCGAAATTCATATGAAAATGCAAGTGTTTAGAAGATCCAAAACAAATTTGAAAATGTAGGAAAAAATTTAAAACACTCAACTTACCTGATTTCAAGATTTTCTATAAAGCCACCTCAAACAAAATAATGTATTATTAACATAAGAATAGACATAAAGGTAAAAAAAAAAAAGCCCAGACCTATGTATATATGGCAAATGATACTTGATGATGATATCAAAGTAACTCAGTGAGGAGAAGAAAGTCTTTTTAACAAATAGTTCTGAAACATTTGAATATTCATACGCCAAAAAAATGAACCTCAACCATTACCTCATGTTCTATACAAAAATTAACTTGACATGATCATAAACCAGACATACTGGCTAAAACTAGGAAACTTCTTGGACAAAACTTAGGAGAAAATCTATATGAATTTTGGTTTGATAAAATTTTCTTAGATTGGACATCAAAGAAAAACACAAATTATAAAAGAAAATATAACTTCATAAAAATTTAAAACTTCTGCTTTTTAAAGGCTGCTATTAAGAAAATTACAAAACAAGCCACAATCTGAGAGAAAATATTTACAAAATTCATATCTGGTGTAAGACTTGTACCTAAATATATAAAGAGCTCTTAAAATTCAATAACAAGATAAATAATTAAAAAAAAGACAAATAATCTAAAATATCCAAAATATTTGGACAGTTCACAAAAAGAGACATACAAATTATGATGAAAAGATGCTCAATATTATTAGTCATCATAAAACAAAATTTTTTTTTTAATTAATGCATAATGTATTATTTGCTCCAGGGTACATGTCTGTGGATCCTCAGGCTTACACATTTCACAGCACTTACCATAGCACATACCCTCCTCAATGTCCATAACCCAGCCACCTTATCCCTACCCGCCCCTACCCCGCAGCCACCCTCGGTTTGTTTCATGAGTTTAGGAGTC
>CM052899.1:69914064-69939151 GCA_028534135.1 Potos flavus | reverse complement strand
TATCTTTAGGGTAAATACCCAGTAGTGCAATTGCTGGGTCGAAGGGTAACTCTATTTTCAACTTTTTGAGGAACCTCCACACTGTTTTCCAGAGTGGCTGCACCAGCTTGCATTCCCACCAACAGTGTAGGAGGGTTCCCCTTAAAACAAAGTTTTTTTAAAATGAAATTTCATATACATCTTCTGGAATGGCTAAAATGGAAAAGAATGACAATGCAAGAGTTGTGAGGATGAGGAGAAACTGGATTTCTCACGCTAACGGGAATGCAAAATTTGGATTCCCCTTTGGAATCCCACTTTGGAAAATGGTTTGGAAGATAAATATATCCTTACCATATGACCCACTATTTCTACTCTTTGGAATTTACTGGAAAAAAAAAATGAAAATATGTCTTCATTGAAAATCCTGCATGCCAACTAGCTAAAAATGGGAATAACTGAAATATCTATCAGCTAATAAAGTGTGGCATATTTATACAATGGAATAGCACCACTTAGCAATAAAAAAAAGAATGACCTACTGCTACACTTGTTATGTTAAGGAAAATAAAAGGTGGGCACAAAACGATTCTATCTTATGTTGGGTGGTGGTTACCTGACTGTATACATTTGTCAAAATTCTTCTCTCCATACATCAAAAGAATGAAATTTGTTGTATGTAGATTATACTTGAAAATATACAAGCATGACTTGAAGTAGGTTACTGGAATAGAGAAGAGAAGAAGTAACAAAATTAAGAAATGGGTCCAGAGGTTCAGGAACTGAACAACCTGAGTTTCAGAAAGAACAGAGAAAATTAAGAAGGGTAAATTGTCAAAGAAGTAATCCAAGAAAATTTCCCAGAACTGAAAGACAGTACATTCCCAATTCAAAAAGACCAGTGTATGGATAAAAATAGACCAATAAATGGATAAAAATAGACTTACATCAAAGTATTTTTAGAATACCAGGCATAAAGGGAATATCTTAAAAGTTTCCATGCTAGGGGTTAGGGCAGGAGGGATGGAACATGTCACATACAAAGTATCAGAAATCAGACAGACTCAACATTTTTCAAAGCAACACAGGAAGCAAAAAGTCAAAGGAGCAATGTTTCAAAAGTATGCAAGAAATTATTCTATATACTGCCAAACCGTAGATTTTAATTGTGAGGTACAGGAAAGAAATTTTCAGATACACAGAATTTCAGACTTCTTTTCATGCACCTTTCCTCAGGAAGCTGCTGGGTGAAGAGGCTGGGGGGGACGGTGGGGGGGTGCAACCACAATGATGGGGTAAGAAAGAAGATCAATCCAAGGAACAGGAGATCAAAAGAAAAGGTGAATCTCCAGAATGACATGACAGATAGTCCTGTATGAGAGCTGTACAGGAATAGGCCAACATACTCTGATTAGAGCAGATCAAAAAAGGAAGCTGAGGGGCACCTTGCTGGCTCACTTGGTTAAGCACCTGCCTTGGGCTCAGGTCATGGTCTCTCCCTCCTGGGATCCAGCCCCAGGTGGGGCTTCCTGCTCATGGGAGAGTCTGCCTCTCTCTCTCTCTCCCACCCCCCGCTCCTCCCCACTTCTCGTTCTTTCTCTCTCTCTCTCAAATATGAATAAAATCTTAAAAAAAAAAAAAAGAAATTGATAGAATTGTAATTTTAACATATTTAGAGAAGGTTTAGAAAACTGGGAAGAATTTGAGGATGAATTACCAATAAGAATACAGAAAACAAAGCAAATAAAAAACCATTAACTCCAGGATAAAAAGGTTTTCAGGGAAAAGAAGGAGGAAGAGGAGGAAAAGAAAAGGAAGTAGTCACAAAACACCCTTGCTCAGCTCTGAAAATATTTACATGGTCATAATAATGCAAACACATAACATTGATCTAAAGCTAAGCATAACTATATTTGAAGGACAGGAAGATGTGGGAGTTGTGGTGAGGACAAGAACTGGCTTAAAAAAAAAAGCGCTAAATCCTCATTTTCCATCGTGGCAACACTTCTAATTGAAACTTCAAGAACTAGCAATCTAAGCACGGTATTTAACAAAAGACTTGAAAGGGGTTGCCATTGGGGAGTGGAAAATGAGGAGCCAATGTGGGCAGAATACTGTGTGGGGTTTTTTTATTATTATTACGAAATGTAGGACATGTAGAACAATGGGATTATTTAAACCATGTGCATGTATAGATTTAATAAAAATTAAAATCGACTTTAACGTCTGAAAGCCAACTAATAAAACCGTCACCCCAACCAGGTGCACTGCCTGGGGCTTCTGTGAGGGTGCAGTGGAGACACTTAACCGCATCGCAGTTCACCGGACTGTGGGGCACCGCGTAGACTCTGCATCACGTTGTGCTACATTGATTTTGTAGTGTAGCACTTACTCTGGGTCACACGGTTCATTATTGACCGGGCTAAGCCTCACACCAACTCTATACGGAAGGAGCTGCCCTGACCTCCACGTTAGGGAGGAGGAAGCTGAGAAAGAGAATTTCCTAATCTGTGGTCTTATGCAGAGTTGCTGACAGGCTTTCTCAGGCAGGACTGCTTCGGAGTCTCTTTCTCAGCAGAGAGGGTTAAGGACTTTACCTCCCACTAAGATTCATAAAATGAAGGATCCTCCTAACCAGGAAGAATTAGATTCTGAGCAGCCAAAACCCACATGCCCAACACAATCCATAAATTAGAAGGTAAATGGGA
Source organism: Potos flavus (assembly GCA_028534135.1). Classification (NCBI taxonomy): domain Eukaryota; kingdom Metazoa; phylum Chordata; class Mammalia; order Carnivora; family Procyonidae; genus Potos; species Potos flavus. The sequence continues at coordinate 69,936,464 of CM052899.1, read as the reverse complement.
ATTGCTGCATTCAGTCTTCAGTAAATCCCTGTCACAAGTGGATAATGTATCAATGAACACTGGAGAAAATGTTGTCTTACTCAATTATTTTGCAAATGAAATAAAACAAAGAAAAACGGTTATCACACCAGAAACCCCCTTCCTCCTCAGGTAAGATACCAGTTTTATTTATTTTTATTATTTATTTTTATTAACATATAATATATTATTTGTTTTAGGGGTACTGTCTGTGATTCTCAGTCTTACACAATTCACAGCACTCACCATAGCACATACCCTCCCCAATGTCCATAACCCAGCCACCCTATACCTCCCGCCCCCCTCTAGCAACCCCCAGTTTGTTTCCTGAGATTAAGAGTCTCTTATGGTGTGTCACCCTCTCTGGTTTCCTCTTGTTTCATTTTTCCCTCCCTTCCCTTATGATCCTCTGTCTTATTTCTCAAATTCCTCGTATCAGTGAGATCATGTGATAATTGTCTTTCTCTGACTGACTTATTTTGCTTAGCCTAATACCCTCTAGTTCCATCCATATCGTTGCAAATGGCAAGATTTCATTTTTTAATGGCTGCATGATATTCTATTGTATATGTATACCACATCTTCTTTATCCATTCATCTGTCTATGGACATCTAGGCTCTTTCCATAGTTTGGGTATTGTGGACATTGCTGCTATAAACATTTGGGTGGACATGCCCCTTTGGATCACTACATTTGTATTTTTGGGGTAAATACCCAGTAGTGCAATTGCTGGATCATAGGGTAACTCTATTTTCAATTTTTCGAGGAGCCTCCATACTGTTTTCAAGAGTCGCTGCACCAGCTTGCATTCCCACCAACAGTGTAGGAGTGTTCTCCTTTTTCCACATCCTTGCCAACATCTGTTGCTTCCTGAGTGGTTAATTTTAGCCATTCTGACTGGTGTGAGGTGGTATCTCACTGAGGTTTTTATTTGTATTGCCCTGATGCCGAGTGATGTTGAGCACTTTTTCATGTGTCTGTTGGCCATTTGGATGTCACTGACTCGCAAAATGTAGCTGCTAACTAATGCTTCAGAAAGGTATGTTCTAATGTACCTCGAATCTACTCTAAGGAATTACCTGAGTAATTAGGTACTTGGACAAGACTTAGGACCAATATCTCAGGATAAATCCTAGATATTTGTAATGGCAAGAGACTTTTTAAAAATTTCTTTTTCTTTTTCTCACTTTAGGTGATTAAATAAGAATTCAGAAATTGAAATATTTGGAAAGATCATAAAGTATCTTAAATTTGAGTGAAATTTCTCTTTCAGCCAACTTTGTGTCATTATCTATAAGTATGCGTTAGCCAGAGATAACCACGATAATTCAGTGTGCATTTTCCCCCATTTTTCTAAATTTATTCAATGATGCAAATATACATTTCTGTAACAAAATAAAATGACGTTATACACATCGGGCTGCAACTTTCTTTTCCTTCTTCTGTAATACATAATTAAACCCTTTCCAGATTGGGTAGAGAGTCTTACTTTGTTATTTTTAGTAATTACATAGTATTCCATGATATGAATATGTTATAATTCATTAACCATTATTGATAAACAATTAGATTGTTTTCTTTTTTCTTTTTCTTTTTTTTTGCTGTTGTTAATTATGTCACAGTGATCATCCTTGTGCAAATATATTTATAGATTCATATTTTTAATTCTATAAGATATGGTCTAGAAGGTTTTAAAGCACAAATTAGATCATACTTCTTTGCTTCAAATCTTCTACTATCTTCCCAGTCACTTAGAATAAAATCCAAACTGTTTTCCATGGCCTCGCCAACCATTCAACCCCACCCTGGGCTTCACAAGAAGAACAGTGGCACTCTTATTTTCACTTCTTTATCCCATATGCAATTTCTCTTGTCCCCTCAACCCACCACTTCCATGTTATGCTGCCTCTCATGAAGGGATATCACATCCCTAGGCTTCGCTGTGATGAGCAAAACTCATCCCTAAATGTTCAGCTTATGAATCTTAGGGCTTGAGCTTGACTTTGAGGCAAGAGGTCACGTGAGTTAGCTGGGCCATGCCAGCCACCTGCAAGGAGCATTCATATAGTCAGTTCCAGTGTCTCGACTAGAGCCTTTCCCATTTCTCTACATAATGTGACATTATAGTCTTCTGGCCAAGATACTTAAGAGGGACCTACTCAAATGTCTGTGAGTGGATTTTCTTCTAATCCTTGAAAGGATAGCATTCCAAATTCAATCTGACTTAGAAAAATAAAGAAATGTGTTCTTTCTCCTACAAATATAATAGAGCTAAGAGAACCTAAATATAACTTAAGGAGAACACTAGAAAGAAATATTTTGTATCTCATAAAGTATTAGCATCACACCTTTTTATCCCTCTAATTTAAATGTATGAGTTGTGTATATGTTAAGATTCATGGACAACAATGTGAAGGTCTAAAATTTGTCAAAAATTATTACATTAAAAAAAAATTATTACATTAAAGGGGGTGGCTGGGTGGCTCAGTCAGTTAAGGGGCTGCCTTTGGCACAGGTCGTGATCCCAGGGTCCTGGGATCGAGCTCCAGGGCAGGACCCCCTGCTCAACCAGGAGTCTGCTTCTCTCTCTGCTCCTCCCCCTACTCATATTCTCTCTATGTCTCTCTCAAACAAATAAATAAATCTTTAAAAAGAAAAGAAAAGTCTCAGGACTAATGCTGAATTCATGATCAGTATCAACAGTGAAATGGCCTATAGAGTTAACCTATACAATGATACTAAAAATTATATAGTAATAAGTCATAGGTATAGATATTTTCCTTTCTGTTTGAGAAATAACCCAGAGGAAAGCCTCATTTTCTGCCCAGAATTCTGTGAAGGAGGCTTTGGCAGAACCATTGACAATGTTAGATTTTCGAGACTACTAACGTAAGTCGAGCAAAGTAAATAACATTCAGAAGGTTGTCAGATTGTTCTAAACACCTAAGATATTTGACATGGCAGCTGAGTTAGGTTGCCAGATCAGGAAAAATACATTTTCCTCATAGATGTTACATAATTTCTGATATTAACTAAATAAGAAAGGACCTAAAAAGTTGAATACGGAGAAATTTACTTCCTAAAACCAACGTATGTTTGTTTCTGTAAACTGGTGATAATAATGCCAGGGAAAAGAAAGGAAATAAGTTATATTTTTTTCTTTGTATTTGCACCAATGAGTTTCACTAACAGAAGTATTTTTGTAAATGGAAGGTATATTGCAGAACACAAAGAATAGGAAAATAATGCGAATGTTCACTTTGAGATTTTGAGTTATATGATTCTGTAATCGCTGACTTACGGGTACCAGTAGGATTAGATTCATCCAACTCATTGAGGCAGAGCAGCAGCCACACTGACTTTTTCATGAAGCAAGAGGCATGGTACAAGTCATCATTCGATCCATCTCAAGCAAACAAGTGTCTGAGAGACATGCAGCAGAAGGAAAAAAAAAACCGTAGACAAAGTGGAAAATGTATTTGCAATATTTTATGCTGTAAGCAGTTTTAAAACTTTTAATGCAGTAAGACCTCTTATGAATCAAAAAGAAAGATAAACAACCCAAAAGAAAAAGGGACCAAGGATAAGGACATGAAATTCACACAAAATATAAGAGTGAATTGCCAATAAATATGTTTAAAAAATGCAACCCTAGTATATGGAAATAATGAGGTATTATTTTTCTTCTACCTCCATTATATGAGCGAGTTTTCAGTGTGTTTTGTTTGGTGGGTTGGTTGGTTGGGTTTTGTTTTTGTTTTTGTTTTAAGTAATACTAAGTCTTGTTGCCACTCTTGATTATCTTGCCAGAAAGTGGTTTGGCAATTCATAGCAAAAGCTGGAAATGTTTGCATTCCTTTCAAGCTGTTTGGTGCCAGACACTCTGCTAGGCACTGAAATAAAAAATATTTTTAAAGAAAGACCCAGCGCGGGCCCAGTGAATCACATAGATGGACGGATGCAGGAGCCCACAAGCTGTTAGGAAGAGAAGGGGACCACTGTGGTATCTCAGACTGATTTTTTTTTTTTTTTTAATGGGTAAGAGTTAGCAAGTTGATTGGAGGTGGTGAGGGCCAACAAAGAATTTTTACAAAGGTAATCGCTAAAAGCTGCCAAGGCCCTTTATCAGAAGGAACATAACTTAAATCACTAACCACCTCCCAGGGCAACTGTGGTAATGGCAACAAATTTCTTTTAGGGTGCTGGGAGCTAGATCAAAAGTGATCCCCAAAGGACCTTATAAACATGGGGTCAGGGCCCAAGCTGCAAACTAGAAGGGCACGTTCTCCAGACCCTCCCGTGAAGGCTGATATTTGCACCACCTGAAGCAAGTAAGGCCTTTGCTCTCCCTGGGCCCACATTCCAGTTCCTGTTCGCATTACCCCCTTTCCTGTGTGATTTACAGTGCATGCTTTTAAAATGCAGCTTTTTTTCAAGGTTTTATTGTTAGTATTTAAGGCATTAGAATTGTGGCTTCGGTCTATTTACAGAAATTGACTACATATTCCAAGGGTCCATGTACGTAGTACTTAGTTATAGATTCTAATCTTTAATCTTTCGTTCATACAACATTAATTCAAAGAAATTATGTTTTAAGACTAACATACAAGCAGTTCCTTTTTAGATTTGTTATCCGTTTTTAAGAACATTTTTTTTTTCTTCCTGCCTTCTTTCTTTCCGTATTTGGAGATTATTTGAATACTATTGACTGTAATTGTGAGGTGTGTGTGTTTAACGCATATAGAAATGTTTCAAGTGAAAGAATTATAAAAAGGGTATGAGTGTATACAATTCTTTTTTCTTAGATCACGGCTCTGATGGATGCTAAGAAAGATTTTTACTTAATGAAAGAAAAACACAAATACAACAAATTAGATTGGCTCTTGTAATTGGCAGGTGTTGAGTTTTCAATGGAGACAAAAGACTACATTTTAGAGCCACTCTTTTCCTTGGGTCTAATTGAAAATTTGTTTCATTGTAAGAATCCACATGGTGGGGGAGCATCTATCCAAGGTATTCTTTTAACTGTCAAAACAGAGTTTCCATCAGTCCTTGCCTAAGGGAGCTGTGACCTGGATGGAAAATGCCAGAAAGTATTAAAGCAAACTTTAGTTTTTGGACGGCCCCAGCATCTTCCCCTTTTCCTCCCACCGAGGAGCTGGTTCACTGTGGTCTTGTTTGGAATATTCCATGAAGAACACTGACAATGCGTCAGATTGGTCATGGTATGAACAATTTTCATGGATGGAAATACAAAGGCCAGGGTTAAATGAAAGCCGTTATAGCAGCTTTGAACAGTAATAAATTTTGATGAAAAGTCTCCCGCCCTGCAGACCATCTTAATCTTTTTCAGGCACACACTGGATAGCTTACAGCAGAAGCAGAGTCTTCTGTAGGATAGAAGGAAAGAACAAAACCAGGGGTCTTTCCCTGAAGCTGAGAGATAAAATTCATCCACGTTTCACAAAACAGTCTTTGGACGTAAACCAAATGCAAAATTCTTTTCATAGTTGGCCCAACGGTGGGCCACCTAAAATGACCAAGTGTGCCCTTCACGTTTTCTGTGTGTGCATAGGAGTGAGCTGGAACAACAAACTGCTGGATGTAGTGATTTATTTTATATTGTAACCAATGCAAAATGACCTCTGGTATATGACAGAAGATAATATGGCTTCTTTGGAGCAGAGAGGAAAAAAAAAAAAACAAAAAAAAACAGGAACAGGGTAAGTACTGGTGGCATTAAAATAAAAAACAAATAACTTATCACTGTAAGAGTTTCCAAGTATTGCAGCCCACGAAAGCCTGCACTCTGCCTGGAATGTGATAAGGTGGCCAGGCCAGTTGTGAAATACTTCTTTGGTAGGAGCTCTGAGCTGACAAGCCATATAAAGAAGTGTTGCAGATTAGAAGCTGATTTCTTGTCAACATATCAGGGGTGGTCCTTTCACAGCTTAACAATGTGAGGGACACTGAGCCTTGACAGAAGAAGAAACTGAAAAGGCTCGCTTCTAAATAAGAGGAGAAAATGCACTTAAATAATCTAATCTGGACTTTAACTTGAATTTAGCACAGCCTTCTGAAGCTGATAGCAGAGGAGATGGAGTGAGGCAAGGAAGTTCACAGAATGAGCTAGAGCTTAAAGGCAGACAGAGCAAAGGTTGACCACTGTCTCCATTCCCTACTAACTGCATGATCCTGGGTAAATCTCTTAGCCTCCCGTCGTCTCAGCCTCTTCTTCTATGTTGAGCAGATATAATAATACATCCCTCTCACCGCTGTTGTAAGGATTAAATGGGATAGAAAAGGAGGCAGGTCAGCACAGTGTTGGGCTCATCCTGGCTCCTTCTTCACCCATTCTCTTAAAAAGAAAAGAGCATTGCCAAATCGGTGGGCTCTACCACTTTGTACCATCGTACCTGTGACAAAGAGCACTTTTATCTCACTGGGCACCACTCTTCGACGATTTCTGGCTTTAGTTTTGACAACTGGACAGTGTATTTAAAAGTTGCCCCCTGGCTTCAACATCATTGTGTGATATGGGCCTGGGGCTTGTAGTTATTTTTTTAAACTCTAGTTGACAAGTACTTCTCTGGGAAAGTCACAATGACTCTATCTTAATTTCTACGTATCCTGTACACCCCAAATCAGGACACACTGGTTGAGGCATGACATAAAAGTAATCTAAAAGAGAATGAACTCTAAGCATACTAGTTAACAGCTACGGTGCATGCCTACGGTTTAAGGAACCGTTTCCTAATAGGAAGATTAGTCATGCAGACCTAAGTTCCTCTCATCAGGAAGGAGCAGTGAATGTCTCTCTAAATTAACATTATGACATTGACGCAAGCAAGTTTTATTACTTCTGTCCAGACCCAGAGGAGCTACTAGCTTGTCTAGAATTGATCAGTAGTGATCCAAGAAAAGGAAGCAAAGAATTTATAACAGTGAAATCAGGCACTTCATAGCTTAATCCCTACATAACAGAGGAAGAAACTAAAGCTCCCTGGAAGGCACAGTTCCTGAGTATCTGAGCCCGAACACAAACCCGGGTCTCTTCTCAGAGCCCTGAGCTCTTTTTGCCTTGCTGTCCCAGATCTCCTCAAACAGGCTCTCCTGCTGTAATTAACAAGCTGGAAATAACCTAAGCATCTCCCGAAGTACAGTGCTTTCTGACATGGCTTTCCCAGAGATGTTTAGTGACACTGGAAAAAATGCTTTTCGCAAAAACTGAAGCCAGCAGATGGTTATTGTGGAATGGCCATCCCGGCTTTCAATCCCACGAGGTATAAATAAGTACAGAGAAATATCCACTCTTTTGAATGATCATGCAGCCTTCTTGAGGTTTTCATCCTCACCAGCCATAAATATCACTTAGCTCTTCCATTCATTTGCGGCCTGGTAATATACCCCACCAGGAATTAGGCATTTCTCATTTCCAAAGCTGGCTTGACCACCCACTTACTGTGTGGCCTTGGACAAGTCATTTAGCGAAGTTCTCAATCTTAATCATAGAGAAAGAATCTTGACTTGCCTTATGACAATGACCTTATTCGCACTTATTACAGATTCGCATTTTCAAAGCTGATTAAAAGAAAAAAAGTAGCATTATGCTGTCACATATATCGAAAGCCTAGGTATGTGGTTGTATCATCCAAACACAGCAAGATAGAAACATGGGGAAAAAAGTGGGACAAACTCGTCAGCACACGGCAGCTGAAAAAGAACCTTAGTAATGAGCATTCTTACAAATTATGTTATTAAAAGCAAGGCTCTAATGAGGACTAAACTGTCTATAGAAACTTACCACTTGTCCATAAAAACACAGCTCTTGCATAGAGCTTCCTTAGAAAGTTCCAGAGACACAGCCTTCACTCTTAGGCTGGGTCAGGGATGGTTTCTCTGTGATCTCATAACCCCTTGATGACGCTGATGTCAGTTCACTTATCACATTGTATTATAGTTATTTTTTTATGTATCTGCGGCCCCAGTAGACTTCAGCTCTCACGGGCAGGAACCATGTCTCATTCATCGTTTTATACTCACTGCCTGGTACACAATAGGTATTAAATACCCGCTTTGCGAGCTCTACCACAATGGGACAGTTAGTTGCATAGGGGAGAAGCTGTCCAATTCGGTTCTCACAGCCAGTAGAGAAATGAAAGGACGTTTTTCTGGTAGAGTTTTATGTCCTGAACTTATAAAAAGACACTGATAAAGACTTGAACTTTTATGAACAATATTTCAGTCTCTGTCACCTATCTTTACCTTGGGCCTGAGACAGTAGTCTCAGTATGACTATATTCTGTTGATTCTGGCTGAAACACATACACACATTCACCTACATACACATTTGTACACACACCTACATGTTCCTCACATATTCACACATACACACCCCTCTCTTTCTCTCACACACATACATACATACATGCTCAAGCCAGAAGACATGCAAAAAAAAAATAAAATATTGAGAATTTGTGTAGGGTTAGAGATATGTGGTAATCATGGGAAGGCCAATAATTTACCCTTTTCAGTAAGAACTATAGACTTTAGTCCAGGGAACATACTTTTGAGAAAACAGTGACAAGTCAATATATTGCTATACAGAGGTCTGCTGGCATTCGGCAAATCCTGACTGCTGGAAGAATCTATCACCGTAGATTGTGGCAAAGGCAAAAGGCCCTTGTTCCACTTTGGAAAAATATCATTTTTTCCGTGCATCTTCTTCTAGTGTGTTGGAACTTCTTGCCATAGAAATTTAGGTTAGGATATAGATAACCTAGGGAGCCTGAAGAAGGCCAACATTCATTCACCGCTATTTATTATAAATATTTATCTAAGTCCAAGATAATGCAGCAAATTTACCTTTCCTGAAAAAAAAAAAATCCAAACACAGTGAAAAAAATTAAGAAATAAACACAAGAGGTATGCTGCTTCCTTTTTTTTTTTTTGACTAATACTGTATTGACAATTTTAGTATATCCTTTGTTGCAGTCTCTTGTGATAATGCAAGATGACACTAATTTGTTACTAATATTTTGCCTTCAATTCTTTCCTCTTATCAAAACAAGGAAGAAAATGCTATGCTAAATCTATTATTCCTAAGGTAAATTGGCATGAATCAGTGTCACTAGGGTACAGTGGAAAGCAGTCATTATGAAGAGGAGGGAGAGGCTGTGGGCTCTAGAGCCAATCCTTATTAGCCACATAACTACTAAACCTCTCTGGGCTTCATTTCTGCACCTGCCAATGCAAACATCCCTTAGACAAAGAACCAGCAGGCCCACAGCTCACTCGGAAAAGAGGAAAGAAATTGTGGCACACTGGCCCATCATACCCCCCCGATACAGAAACTGATCGTCACCCCTGTAGCCAGCAAGACTGAGTGACAATATGCAACACTGTGCCCCACTTACTACCACTGAAGTCTAGGATGCTACTTGAGACACCTGTCTCCAGCCCAGGAACTTTACCCACAGATGGGGTGGTGTTTTGCACAGAAGAGACTAGGGATTTTGGAATGGAGAAAACAAAGAAAGTAACAGAGGTGTGGAGAAGGTGTCAGAATCCAAGGTCAAGTCAGAAATGGATGGGACTATTAACCACAGGATTCCCCTCCTTGGGGGTCTCAATCTTTCGGAGCTCATCCTTTTTGAAACTAAAGAGAAATTCCAAGGTAATTACAACTTTAATCTCTTTCTTCCTTTACTGTAACTCCTCTAGGAAACTGCCCTGACCATTTAGGATAAAATGTAACTGCCTATATCTAAATAGTGTGCTATGCTAGTCTCTGGGAAACTGAACAGTCAGAAGAGCAGAGGGTTTGGTTCCTTCCCACTCTCTCTGGTCACCAGCAAATTCGGGCCCTCAGCCTGCTGAGTACATAATAACATAAAGTTCCAATATGCCTTGGGACCTCTCCTAGCCAGGAGGGTTTGCAGAGAAACCCCAAGGACTAGGGGAGCATTCTAAAGTGGACAAGCCGGAGAAATAGTAAGACCAACCCTGCTTGTTGGCCCTGCGTGTTAGGTAATGTGGGCCAAAGAAATACAGCAAAGGGCCCATCAGTCAGATGATGTGGGGGGTGGGGGGAGGAGCATAGAGCCTAAAACAAAAGCAAAGCCATAACACCACAAACAGTGATGCAAATACAGTCGACAGCCTGGAACCACAAAGGAGTCTTCACAGGTAAACAGTACCTAGGTCCAATTCATTATCCATTGATCATTTAAATCCAGCCAGTACCTATGGAGGAAGGGCAACAGTGGTAACGTGCAACTTTGGGGATCTGTCACTGTGTGGTCTGTTTAATGCAGACTTTAGCACATCACGTGGATTTACCTTTGATCTCTGAATTTCATTTCTTTTCTTTTTTTTTTTTTTTTTTGGTCTTTTCCGGAAGGATATTGCTCTTATTCTTCAATGTAATCAACTCATTACCAACCTTTTGAAGCTCAGTAATTTTCCAAATACAAATTGATTTGCAAACATAATGACTCCAGAAGTAAAAAAATAACGTGAAATTCGTAAATACTAGAAACTCTAAGGATTCTTTTCCTAAAACTAAATTCTGCATAAACCTCAAACAAATAAGTAAGAAAACTCTTTGGCCCCCCACACTCCCACCTCCAGGTTGACACTGAGTTACAAGCAGTGGCAATCAGGGCTGTATACAAAAATAAAATAAAAGTAATAATTGCAGTCAAGCTCCCTATAAAAAGTTCAGCTGTTAGTAGGCCTGAAACAAGTTTTCCTCATTTAAGAGGCTATAATTTTCAAGTTCATTTCTCAATATCTGGAATTTATTACAGCTCATTAGATATAATTTTTCCCATCCAAATACGGATGGCTCGAGGGAATTTTTCATATTTCTTCCCGTATCACTACTGAGGAAGTGCAGTGCTTAAAGGGTTCCAAGTTCTCTGGGAAGTTTTCCCACTGACCTGGGGACACCTGTGAGAACTCCCTCTAGTTTTCTCCATCCTGTTCTCTCATCTGCCAAATGATGAGCCACGTTTTTCCGGTTCCGGTTGCCATGTCCTTCCCCAAAGCTACATTGCATGACCTATTTCAGATCTTTAGCCATAATTTACTAAATAGATCCGGCTCCTTTTTAAGACTGATTTTGCCCCCCACTTGCCTAGCACAATATCAAATAAGAGAGGAAATCCATTAGACAATGGATTGCCAGTGCTAATAAATTTAATATCCCAAACCTCTAGTATTCATCTTAATTATAACAGCAAGTCTACACTTAAATGAAGAAATAGCATTCAAGTTTTAAAAATATTTCTCATTTACACAAGATTTATTCATTAATTTTTCTTGCATTATAAAATGTTCTATTGAAATGTTAATTACTTACTTTTAACTGCTAGTTTTAGATCATTATATTTTTGTAATCTCTCCTACATGAGTAAGACAGCTTTTTGCATTTGTTTCCTTTCCAATAAAAACATCAAAACAAAATTGAAAAAAACATTAGCTAAGTAATTAACTCTTATTAGGAAGTAGCCAAAAGCTTAAGGTAAAATTGGAAGTCTGGGCATGAATGAGACATGTTTCCAATAATAATGGAGAACTTGAGTTCTTCTCTGTTACACTTACTCCTAGTGGTAAAGTGGAACTTCGGGGGAAATCTCAGATTTCTAAAGCTAATGTATCCCCCAGACTTCGCCAGCTTCCCCAACCCAGGAAAACCAGTGGATTACACAGTCGTCACAGCCAAACATCCCTTGGCCTCAACACGGCCTCTACCTTTTTCTTCCACCGGCTGCCAAGATTCTCTGCTCGGGTCAAAGCAAACCAGACTACCTATGTGTGACTCCATCATCCACTCTTTCCTCTTTCCGAGTTCATCTAACCGGGTCTAGGAGATCTCACAGATTTCATTCAAGTATGTCAAAATGTTGGCTTTTATTTAGCACACTGGATGAATTTTCCCTTGTTCTGCATCTTCTGTCTGGAGCAAAGTTCAGCCAACTAAAGCACTCAGGCCATATGCTCCCAGCCTTTTTTTGTACAGGTCATAAGGTAAGAATTTTTTTATATAGTTTTAAAAGGTTGTAGGAAGAAGAAGGAAGAGGGGAAGAGAGAGGAGAAAGGACAAGAAAGAGGAGAAGAGGAGGAAGGAGGGGAAGGCAAGAACAGCCCCTTACGGTAGAGACTAGATATGGCCCTCAAAGCTTAAAATACCATAGAGGAAAATTCTGGTCTAGAGACCCCTGGTCTAGAAGAATGGTTGGCCTTACTTGCAGAATGTGATTTCATTTTAGATCACTTAGGATGAGGACATAAAGAAAGTGCAAGACGGAAACTATAGCCAAATCTGACCCTAACACAAAGGAAATTTTGCTTAAAGCCTTTTCTAAATAGTTTCCCTTTGGTGGCAAACACTCTTGGTTGCCTCCCCAGCAGACGTTCTCTCTCGATCTTGATTGCATATCAGGCAGCCCTGTGTTTCAGGGGCGCCTGGGGCCCTCCTCATCCTCAGGGAGGTAAGTTTCCATGAATCCAGTCAAGGTAATTCCATCCCCCCTGCCAGTGATTGGCTTGGGGTTTGGCAAAAGTTGCAAATCCGGCCAATAAAACATAAAGGTAAGTCAGCTATAGGATGCATGAAGACAATTTACTTATTCTTAAAAGGGAATCCAAGGAAAAAAACATGTCTTCTTCCCCTGGCACCTTTGGACATCACTGGGTAAAGACATAATGCCCAAAATCATTGTAGCCATCCTGTAACCCTCAGGCTGAGGGGATAGGTAGAGAGAAAAGTTGACCAAAAAAAAAAAGTCAACTCTCAAGCCACCCACCTGGGAATTTGGTATGTAAGGTAATGACATTCCTCTGTTGTCAAACCTGCTTCTAGTTGTTTCTTTCCCTGCCCCAAACCCTTCAAACCAGAAGCACCCTGATATACCCTATATAGGTAGCAGCTTATAGGAAACATTTCTTGGCTTCCTCTATCAAAAAAATATGAAAGGCTGATCTTGTCCTAATGGAATAAGCAATGTGTGTATTGATCTATCCTTTCTGATACATAACTCTTGAATCTGGGGTAAACACATCTCTGGATACAGCTTCTAATTCTTAATTTGGAAGAACTGTCATCAAAAAATAGACTGAATCTTCCTAACCATTGGTAAGTAAGTGGTTTCACCTGTGTTCAGAAGGGAGATTATAGATTTTGGCACAGTTTCTCAAAGTTTCTAAGCATTCTACTCAGTGACATAGGCATTCTTTCACTCACAGATATTTTTTAATAATACCATGGGCAGATCACAATAAATGTCAAATTATTGAGCGAGATTAATTTTAAGAGTCAGAAGCAAACTTCCCATAAAGGCAGAGCAATTCTTCAAACCCATGGAGCTCACTTCTCCACCCCCCATGGCCTCTCCCTCTTCCCCACCCATGTTGACATATTCTGCACTCTCCCTGCATCGAGCATGCTGTTGGCCATGTGTGTTACCATACTTGCGAGAGTTACAATAGTTTATTCTAAATGTCTTGGCTTTTACAGCCTACGTTGAGGCCTTTAGTGGCACTTGGAAATTATTTTTGTGGTTTACTTTTATAGATAACACATTTTCCACCCCTACCCCTTTCTGCTGGCTCCTTCAGAAACTTGGTTGAGGGAAACCACACAGAATTCTGAAATCTGTAGGCCAGGTGCCCACATCACAGTAACTGGGATCACCATACTGGCGGCTTTTGGCAAGACATCAAAGTCAGTTCTTTCTCCTATTATCATTCCTAACAGGAAATTTGACTCCAGTGAATATATATAATATTTTCAGTAGCTTTAACTCATAACCCATTAATTACTTTTGGTTTTATTTATTGTGCTTCTGGTATTTCTCTTAAATTTAAAACTCTCCAAGAGTCTTTTAATTTTAATATTATACTATTATTTATGGGAAATTGCAGGAGGGATCCTGGTAGTAGCAAGAAGGAAGAAATTGATGAAAAATTCTTGTCACTGTGCTCTTCCCAGATGACTGAATTTACCAACTTATTTTGCTGTTGTCTCGATTTCAGCTCAAGATGTTTTCTTGTCTCTGTCTCAGCACACCAATCGGCTGGCTACTTATTCACTTGCTTACTCATTCATGAGTCCACAAATACTTATTCATAAGGTGCTGTGAGCCAGATATTTACAAAGACCCTAGGGGATCCAGTGATGAGCACAACAGACCCGGTCCCTGTCATCATGGAGTTCACAGTCTCATAGAAGCACAGACCCAAAATAAGAAAAAAAGCTGTTACAAGCTGTGGTAAGTGTCATGAAAGAAACAAATGAGGAGCTGAGAGAAAAAATAGCTATTTTTTCCTCTGGGAATGTTGTTTGCGGAAGGCATCTTTGAGGAGATGAGTAGTGAAGGCATAAGAAGAAGACAGCCATCCAAACACTGGTGTTGAGACTGTCCCTAAAAATGTTGTCTCTATTCTCTGGTTTTACTGAAGTTCATTTCATTGTGCGTTACCTATAAGAACAGACTGTGTCTTATTTCCTAGTAGTTTTCAGCTGGCAGAGTATTATCTTTATGGTTCCCTCATGTCAATTGACCAGAACCATAGGGAAGAAGGCTCTTTTGAAACACTAGGACAAGTACAATTGGCTTCTGACCTAGACTTCTGTATTGGAGCAGAATATGCAAGAAAATTCTAAAAATGAAGGGTCCTTCTTGTCAGTGAGGAATGGGGAGCAGAAATCTTCTAGGCCCACACACACTTGAGCCTGGTGGTCTGTCCTTGCCTCCCTCTTTCCCTATTTCCTTCACATCCTCCCCCTTATCTACTCATACTATTGACAGAAGATTATTTTCCTCAAGAGGAATTTTTTTTTCACTTAAAACATCAATGCAATCTAAACTGCATCATCACATCATATTCTATTATCTACGTCTAATTATATTGGCTCAAAACTTTTCATTCCCACACCGTATAAATACAAAGCATTTTTTCTGAGTTACCCATAGTAGTTTGAGTGGTACACTCCAAAATAATATGTCCATGTCTTGGCCCACAAAATCCATAAATGTGACATTATTTGGAAAAGGGGCCTTTGCAAATATAATTAAATTAAGGATCTTGAGATGAGATCATTCTGAATTAAGGTGGGCCCTAAATTCAATGACAAGCCCTTACACGAAGAGAGAAGAGGACATAGACACGGACACACAAGGAAGAAGGCAGTAAGATGACAGAGGCAGAGATGGGAGTTATGCTGCCATAATTTAAGGGATGCCAGGAGTCTCCAGAAGCTTAAAGAGGCAGGAAGGATTCTCCCTTAGAGACATCCGAGGAAGCACAGTCCTGCTGACACCTTGATTTTGGACATCCGGCCTGCAGAACTGTAAGAACATAAATTTCTATTGTTTTAAGCCACCAAATTTGTGATGATTAATTATGCAACCATAGGAAACAAATACATCATCTGAAGACTCAGACTTTTTAATTTTATATTTTTATTTTACTCATTTTTTTAGGATTTATTTACTTGAGAGAGAGGGCAACATGAGAGGGGTGGGGCAGAGGGAGAGTCTTAAGCAGACTCTGCTCTGGGTGCAGAGCCCAACGCAGGGCTGGATTGAACCACCCTCAGATCACGACCTGAGCCGAAATCAAGAGTTGGACGCTTAACCGACTGCACCACAAAAGTGCCCCTGATTTTTTAATTAAAAAAAAAAAAGTTTGCCCTAATTTGAGTGGGGGGGAAAAAAAGCAATTCACAAGAGCTGAAAGAGCCTGACATGAACATGTTGCCCATTGGACAAATGTACCCTCAACAAGCTCCACCAAGACTCTATCAAAGATCATGTTCTCAGATCTCAGACCTGGCCATTTCCCATGCTCCATCCCAGGGATGGCAGCACAGGATGATGGAAGGAGAGCTGGACTGGGAATAAGCTCAGGTGATTTTTGTCCCCAATAATAGACTCTTGATTTTTCTGCCTTTGCCTTACTTCAAGGTGGAGTAATGGAAATGGTAAAAATGGAATAATAAAACAATAGCTGTGGAAATGAGCTGTAGGTAATAGTGCTCCATGAAAAGAAGCTTAAATCATTAGAGAAGAAAGAGAGAAAGAGAAAAAAAGAAAATTCATATGAATTCTTGTCCCATGCACATCACTGCACCCGAATCCTGAACAAGAACCCTCACTCCTCATGGGACCGAGTGGCCTGTGCATAGCTCATTATCTCCAGTGCTGCCAAGTCACTCTGATGAGTTTCCAAGAGTTACAAATCCACCATTTCTTCTTCCTCACAGAAAACTGACATGAAAAGTACAAATCATGCTTGGCTACCTTTTCGGGGATTTAATATTCAGAGAGGTGATAGCTTCAACATAAGCGTCAAAACTCAGAATGAAACCCCGTTCCCGGCTATCAGCTCCAAAGCTGGTCTTTTCTGGGAGTCTTTGGGAGACATCTGAACACTCTGGTACCACTCAGTCCTCTCTCCTGGGCCAAGCCTGTGGATGTTTCAAAAGAAAGCCAGAGCAGCCGAGGCCATGGTTTTCAGGAAGGTCTCGGAGGCTGCCTGCCAAAGAGAAAGCAGCTGAGTAAACTTGGTGGCCAGACCCACAGCTCAGTAAGTTAGCCCCACCAAGAAGTCAGCCTTGGCCGAGAAGGTCCCAGCCCCATCAAGATGAGTCCAATGCAGCCCTTGTCTAAGACTTTGGTGGGAGATACTACAGTTCTTAGGCTGCCTCCAAGGAGTTAGGAAAAGAGAACATAGGCTGGAATGGGCCCAGATTTGGAAAGTTTTGTAACATTAGCTTGAGTGTGTTAGGAAGGAATTGATTCTTCTTCTTCTCTTCCTGCTGCTTCTCCTTCTCCTCCTTCTCCTTCCTCCTTCCTCTCAAAATTAAATGATCTTTTAAATTATTATTATTATTATTATTTTTATTTATTAGAGAGAGAGATCACAAGTAGGCAGAGAGGCAGGCAAAGAGAGAGGGGGAAGCAGGCTCCCTGCTGAGCAGAGAGCCCGATGCGGAGCTCGATCCCAGGACCCTGAGACCACGACCTGAACCCAAGACAGACGCTTTAACCCACTGAGCCACCCAGGTGCTCCCAAATTAAATGATTTAAAATGAAAATATCTTCTTTGCATTCATGACTTACCTGACCCGTCAGGTTAGCTGCATGATTTCATTATGGTCAACGGTCAAATGGAAATGTGAGGTAGAGGATAGACAAGAGTAGTGGAAGGAACCCTATAAGGCAGAGTCTCAAGTCTCTGAAGGGGAGTGAATAGAGACAGGAACTGGAGGTAAGGCTGGTGATAAATAAGCTACACATTAACCCCCCCCCCCCCCCGAGGGTTGGGGGAGGTGCACAACATCCTGAGCTTGTGGCTTCTAAGACCTTGGGGCTGACAGATTGGGAGCCACCGGTGCAGAACACGCTAGTCCCCTCTTCCACTTTGGCCCCACGATAACCCCAGACTCACTATAATTCATTTGCATTGCAGGTACTGCCCCGCCCAATGGAGAAAAGCTACCAGGACAGTTTAGGTGCAAACCTCCTGGGGTCGAAAACTCCCCCTCCCTGCCTGTGGGAGGAGTTTCCCAAAGGAATGAAAACAGCCTCCATTAGAGACCACCCAGCCCCCTGCGTCCCAGCTCCTCCGAGCCCAGAAAGACCCAGTAATATCCAGTCCCAAAACAACCTAGGGGCCGGTGCTACCTCTCAGAACCTGCAGGCTCTCCCACCTTGAGAATGTACTTTCACCTTAATAAACTGCTTTGTCCTTGTTGCATTCCTACTGGCTGTCTTTATTCCCGGGATCTTTACGTAAATCTCACAGGGAAATCCAAGGACAGAGACTTCCATTCACACAGTGCAGACTCTCCCTCACCCGTAACAGAAAAAATACCAGATTTACCCAGGGCTGGGTTCCAACCCTAGACGTAATCATCTCAATGAGCTTGTTAAGAGTCACATTGACCTAAGTCTCAGTTTCCTTTTTCGTTAAGGAACACAGCTAAAGAGAATATGGGGCCCTTCTTAAAAGCGGATTTGGAGAAAACCCAAAATATCAAAAGAATAATGATTATTTAAATACACTAAAAAGTTATCAGGTTTTAACAACTTTCAAATCCATCACAAGCCAATAACACAAACTCCCATAGAAATCAATCCTACAGAAGCTTATGTATATCACTGGGACTCTCATTTACACTAGAAATGTGTCCATTCCTGTGGCAAACTTTCACATGGTAGCAACCTAAGGTGGGACTTCCTCAATTTTAAAAGTATAAAGACACCATGGAAATAAGTGAAAATGACACAACAAAACAAACAAATAACAGCACAAACGATGGGAGTCCGAAAGACTAAAAAAAAAAAGAGAGAAAAGAAAAGAAAAAAATGGTTTTTATTAGGCCAATATGAAAATTTTGGTTGTAAAATATGTAGGAAAGACTAACCTCAAAATCTTATTGTATGTTGGTAATTGTGAGTGAAAACTAAAGTATAAACATCAAGAAATGAATTCATATAGGAAAACACTGGGGTTTGTGGCTTTTCATTATTACACAGAAGTCTTAACGGCCTTTCTCGTAATCTTAGGACAGATCGTTTTAGCTATATTTAAATTTTCATTTTTTGCATATATGTACACATCGCCTGTACAGATGCATCGTCAAAGTAAAGGGACCTGCGTTTTCAAGGGGTCCTGAGATCACGAAGGACATGGTCAGCGTCCTTAGCAGCAGAGCGCGCCAGCGAGGGCCCCTTCCCCATCCAGAGAGCTGTGAGTTACTTACTGGTGTGTGAACTGTTTGTGTTCTCTAAAGACCCTGTGATAAAAAAAAGAGAGAGAGAGAGAGAAGCAGGGGCCCAGTGTGGACCAGATCAATGTTAGCAAAGCAAACCTGACACTTGGAGGCTTCTTGCAAAGCAACTCTTGCTTAAGGAGAAGTTTTCCTGGGCCCCCAGTAGGGGTAGGGGCAGCCTCGGAGCAGCTCCCTCCCATCACCTGCTTCCCTGTCTGTGGTCATTTTCACAAGTCAGCAGGGGGTAGAGGCAGGAGGCAAATCCAGCACATCGTCAAAATAACCAAGTGTTCTGTGCCAAAAGGAAATGTGGGCTAAGAACTATAATGAGAGGGTAAGCAAGGAGCCACTAGTTCCAAGCAGCAAGATGTGTCAGCGAGAGAGAACAGCAGCCCTGCTGGCCTAGGTACAGGCCAGAGCCTTAATCTGTAAATCACTGTGAAGCCCAAGACGTCAAAAAAATGTGGCCACCCCTGGCGTAAAGGCATAAGGCAACAAAATAACCTCCTGCTCTAACCTCCTGCGGATAACCCATGTGAAAATACAAAAAAAGCACCAGCGTCCAAGAGAGGGGAAGGGTAGCTTGCCAGAACCTAATTATATTTAATCAAGATGGCGAAAAATGATGAGCACGTGTCCCATAATCCCAAATGAAAAACACACACATGCACACACACGGACACACACACACACACACACACACACCCCACTCGTAAGAATGCTTGACTGTACATTCTCTCATCTCTCTTTATAAGCCAACTCTCAAATTTCTGGCACGGGCCTGAAAGTCATTAGTAATTTAGCTGAAACGTAAAATTTTACTGCATCGCATTGGTAGCTATTATAAGGTATAAATCTGTGTGGCTCTGGCAGGTTGAATTCCCTCCTACTCCCCTTCATCATGCTACAAAAAGCATTTAACTGTGCTGGGGGCACAGGACTCACATTTTGGAATTAAATTAGAGACATGAGAATACTAAAATACGCTTTCTTTTCTTGATCCACACCAACCATTTTGAACTGCTTTCTTGGGCCATGTCCCACTAGAGAAAATGTGATCTTCATCAAGAAAGTTGGATTCAGCAAACTGCCTTACAAAAAACGTAGTGTACAAAATCATCAGGGCCAACAAAATCTGTGTTTGCTTTGCCCACGTTTATCATGTCTGCCCAGGCCCGTCATTTTCGGAGGTTGCTGGAGAACACAAGTATCTTACTTATAAATTCCAAGTTTCCCTACCAAATTAAGCAGAAAGAAAGACCACGTGTGCTGTTGTTTTGTTTGGTTTGGTTTGGTTTCAGGAAATTTTTCTTATATTCTTGCAGTTTGTTTCAAGATTTTCTTCAAAAGCCTTCCCAGAATCTTAGGTCTTAGAGGCAGATATATTTTCATTGCCAAAGTATTATGTTTTTGAGCATAGTACCACTAGCACCTGAGCTCTGAACCTTGATCACTGGAGGGACTTCGTAGAAGGCATATGGAACTTGGAATTGACACCTAAGTTCTATGTCCTTGGCCAGGAGAGCAAATGGAAGAGCTTGTTCTACCAGCCCACCATTGTTGTGCTGATAGCAGCTACTCTTATGGTTCCAGAAGTCCCAAGGGCTCAGGTGAACCTTGATCCAATAGCCCTTTCTTGATTGAATCAAATCATGTTGAATCATGTTCAACATGTTCAAATCAAATCAAATCAAAAAATCATGTTGAGTCTTCCTCTCAACATGAATCTGCAGGTGACCGTGACCAGTGTATCAAAGTTAGCCCATGAAACAACAAAACCCATTTGTTTTCTCAGGGATGAACTGTAAGCACTTGGAATGCAGGGACCACAGTTATTCACTTTGTGGCTCTGACACGGGGTCACAGTACCCAGCACATAGATGGACTCAGAAAACAGTTATTGAATGCTACTGAACTGTCTGATCCCACCGTTAATTCCAAGAGCTTCCTTCACTAAATAACTCTTTTCCTTATTTTGCTTTCTTAGAAAATTGGTAGTGTGTTAATTACTGGTTACCTTATTCTTGTTACCAAAAAAATTTAAGTATTAATTAAATATTACCAACACCATTAACAACTTCTTCTTCTTCTCCTTCTTCTCCTCCTTCTTCTTCTTCTTCTTCTTCTTCTTCTTCTTCTTCTTCTTCTTCTTCTTCTTCTTCTTCTTCTTTAGAATTAATACTGTGCTCAGTATGACTTAGAACAAAATAAGTGGGCATGTTGTCTACTCCCTCATCCCTAGTTGCTTAGTATCTGGTTGCAATGGAGTAGTCAATGGAGAAATACAAATGAACATGGTTTGTGGGTTTATGGAATTTCCCTCCACTTGGTGTCTTATAGGGGTAAAACTCAGTCACCTTTATCAATTTTGCCTAATGTTGTCATGGGAATTTTCTTTGTCTGTTTAAGGAAGTGGGATACTTTTACAGAATGTTGTTGGGAGTATTTAGGTAAACGTACTTTACACTTTTGCAAGTAAGAATACTTTCAGTAATAACTAGCAGAAAACTTCATTCAATGTGTTTAAACCATAAGAGAAGGCTCACTGACCCATGTAATTAAAAATACCAGAGGAAGAGTAGGCTGTAGAGAACCTTGACTGGGCCACTCAGTTATGAATCTAACATCTTTTTTTTTTCATTTCATTCTAATTAGGATTCATCCCAAGACTAACTTACCTCATGGTCCCCAAATGGCTGCAACTGCCAAAGTAACACACTTTCTCATTAATTTCTTCAACAACAGCACCAATGTTCCAATATTTCCAGGAAAAAAAAATGAGATTTAATCTATACAGATGTCTTAAAATGTATGCCTCAATCTTTTCTTTTTTAAAGATGTTATTTATTTGTTTGTTTGTTTGTTTACTTATTTATTTATTTCAGAGAGAGAGAGAGACACAGAGAGTACAAGCATGAGTGGGGGGAGGGGCAGAGGAAGAAGCAGACTCCCTGCTAAGCAGACACCCCAACGTGGAGCTTGATCCCAGGGACCTGGGATCATTACGTAAGCCAAAGGCAGATGCTTACCCCACTAAGCTACCCAGGTGTCCCCTGTATGCCTCAAACTCAACTAATTATTATGATTTGTGAATAGAACACACTGATTAGATTAGCCTAGGTCATGTGTTCCACCTTAGACCCAGGGGTGAAATCATTTTTCTTTTTTTTTTTAAAGATTTTATTTATTTATTTAACAGAGAGAGACAACGAGAGAGGGAACACAAGCAGGAGGAGTGGGAGAGGGAGCAGCAGGCTTCCCACTGAGCAGGGAGCCCAACGTGGGGCTCAGTCCCAGGACCCTGAGATCATGACCTGAGCCAAAGGCAGAAAATTACACAGACCTTCAGATAGAAATCAGTACTATTAGAAAATGATTTTAATAAATGATGCAAAAGGGACGCCTGGGTGGCTCAGTTGGTTAAGCGGCTGCCTTCGGCTCAGGTCATGATCCCAGGGTCCTGGGATCGAGTCCCACATCGGGCTCCTTGTTTGGCGGGGAGCCTGCTTCTACCTCTGCCTCTGCCTGCCTCTCTGCCTACTTGTGATCTCTCTCTCACTCTCTCTCTGACAAATAAATAAATAAAAAATCTTT
>CM052899.1:69848420-69913564 GCA_028534135.1 Potos flavus | reverse complement strand
GCCTGGGTGGCTCAGTTGGTTAAGCGGCTGCCTTCGGCTCAGGTCATGATCCCAGGGTCCTGGGATCGAGTCCCACATCGGGCTCCTTGTTTGGCGGGGAGCCTGCTTCTACCTCTGCCTCTGCCTGCCTCTCTGCCTACTTGTGATCTCTCTCTCACTCTCTCTCTGACAAATAAATAAATAAAAAATCTTTAAAAAATAAAAATAAAAAAAAAAAAAATAAATGATGCAAAAAAGTCAGCCAACAAATATCTACCATAAGAGTATCTCTTTCAAATGACCTGAGGCAGAAACTCCTGTGTGGTCTATAAACCAGGAATTCCTGTCAATCTCCTGAGCATCTGTTGTTTTCCCTCACAAACACTGTAAACAGTATGCAACTCAAATAGCCTCTAATCTAACAGCGCATAAGTACTAATAGAGTTTGGAAGGAATGCATAATTCTTACTGTCATTAGAGCTTCTACATGTATGTATTTAAGGGTCATCCTCCCATAATATTCTCCTACTCTCAAATATTTTCAAGAGGGCCCATAGATGTCTCGGGTATACTGAAAAAAGAGCACATAGTCTCTGGAAGTTTTGCCTCCAGCCAGGGTGTGTAAGCAATCTACTTGTCCATAGGGCAGTAACCATGGCCACAGGACATCTGCCATCTTTGCCAGGATCTCACATGCCTTTTACCACTCTACCACGCCTGCTGGAGAATTCTACCCTGGCTAGGTTGTCATATCATGCATCCAACTATAAAATAACACCGTGTTCCTTTCAATCCTCACAAAGTCCCTCAGGTAAAGCACTCCTTCATTTAATAGTTCTGATTCGCAGAAACAAGGGCCAGTTAAGCTAGATGTGATCATGTCCTAGTTACTATCTCTGTAGCACCCTCTTCTCACCCAGGTGTCCATCAAAACCCTCTTACCTCTGCCCACCTCTGTTTAAAAAAAAAAAAAATCAACTCATGTTGGACTCCTGAGAGAAAAATAAGGGTGCACATCTCATTTTTAATTCATTTGAGACATCTGGATAATTGGCAAAGTTCCTTTTTACATTGATTCTAAAAAGGTTAGAATTAAATGTATGGTACCTTGCCTCAAGAATCTATATGTGCATTTTAAGCTTTATTTCCAAGTGTGCATTCTGTATATCCTTACTTCCCTCCCTCCTTATCCTGTGATTCTCATTTCCATTTTCCTGATGACTTTTTTTACCCTGTTGCTGCATCCTACCCATTCCTCCTTTGTGGTACCTTTCCTACATCTTACTCTGTGTTTGCGAGGTCCTCTCATGCCTACGGTTGTAGATATATGTGGCAGTCACAACCAGTGAAACCTTTTGCTAATAGGGTGGGTAAGCTCAGCCTTCTCCCTACCAGCCCTGACCCACCACTCTATCTCCTTCTTGATAACTACATCAGAAAGTTCTGGAAAAATGAACAACTCTCCCCTGACCAAAGAAAGGTCATATGCCTATACTAGGGAGAATTTTTCGATGAGGTCAGTTACCACCATGAAATGATGGACCCCTTACTCTTGGAGATGACTTCTGCCCTCTCTTAACTGGGAAGAGGGTATCACTGTTAACCCCATATGGCATAACCAATTACTCACCCCAGGGGTAGCATCATTCCACCCCTAGCTGACATCTCAAAACTGAGTTTAACCAGGTTGTCTGATTCAGCCTCAGTTTTCTTTCATGTGGCACTGAGGAACATTGCAAAAATTAAGTAAAAACAGTTATGAGTTGTTCTTCAAACAAATATTTGGTTTAAATTTAAAAGGTATCTATTTACGAGTAATGAAAGCAAAGTACTTAAGGTCATTGACGTTTCCCTTCTTGGAGAGAGGAGACCTCAGATGTTCTCATGCCAGGGAAGAGAGTGCATAAGTAATTGAAATACAAAGTGAACCCTGGAGAAGGTTCAAGGTAACAGTGGAATGAAAGCATAGACCGAATATTGCTCATTTGGTCTAAAAGGTATGGTACACTGGGAAGGAAAATGAGTTTGAACACACATGGGACATGAAAAGTATGGGACTCTGTTCAAAGGAGGCAGAAGGTCCATTCTTGCTCATGACGAGTAGAGTGAGGGAAGCAGGTGGACCAGTGGGGGAAAAAACATTTGGGAACATTGGAAATGCTTGGAGGATATTGATATCAAATCCCCCAGCAGCTCTGGGGGGAAAAAAACCCCCACAAAACAGTAAAAAATATTCTAAGATACTTCTTTTTACAGAAGTGTTACTCAATGTCAGCAGAATGAGGTCTCTATATAAAATGGGCTCTCCTTGTTCCAGAGTGACTTAAATGACGAATGTGCTCTCATTATAAGAATTAATGCCTTCCACAGAGTTTCCACTATCAACCCTTAAAGTGCTCTTTTTAAGGAAGTTGATAATGTTTTTGAGTAGAGAGAATGGGGGAAGAGAAAAACAGAAGACAAGCACTGATTACACTTTTCAAGAAAGAGAATTAACCTAAAAATAAAATTAAAGTTCTTTTAAGGGTAAAAAAAAAAAAGAGTAAAAATGAAAATAACATGAAACTACATGTCTTGGAAAATAAAAACTTACGATCATAAGTTAATTGCATCTTGCAGATAAGTAAATCAAATTGTAAACCATCAGAGAGCACAAGGAAAGGAAGGCATTACAGAAGTAAAAAGAATTTTTAAAAAATCAGTGGTCTAATGAAGCCATTTAGGTACTCAATGATACATCAATTTTTTTTTCTCTCAACTGAAATGAACCTGATTTGTTTCACCATCTGACTGGCTTCTTCCTGTTATCTTCTATTTGTTGTCTTTCAGGCCCCAGACAGCTGAATGTTCAACCTCCTCCCCAAAAGACTGGCATGTGTGCTTGGTAAAGTGCACAGTGACAACGTCACTGGGGGACAGCAAGAGGCTGGAGAACCTGCTGCAAGCTAAAACCTAAAATAAACAGAACACGAGTGGATACTTTAAAAAGGAATTTATGGCCCATTTCCTCATTTCCCCTAGGAATTTGCTTGTGAAAATAAATTTGATATTTTCGGCATTTAAAAAAAATATATTTTTCAAAAAGAAAATAGGCCAAAGTTTCACATGTCTAACCCACCATTCCAGCGAGACACCACAAGTGTAATAGCATCAGTGGGACCCTCCATAGGGACACGGGCTCTGAAGTCACCAGTCTGCAGCACCACCCACACCTGAATATACTGTGCCTGCCCTTGGACATGCCAGGCCCACTCACGGTTATCCAATTACTCATTTCGGGACACCTTATCCGTTGAGAAATTGAGAAACGGCCATTTACGTGGGGCTGAGAGTCTTTCCCTCGTTGTTAGGAGTTTCTGTCGCCAAAACACTCCTTTCCTTCTAAGGAATAGAAATGGTGACGTTAAGCAAGATAAATCATGGTGTCATAAAATATATCCCATTTATTTAATAGCTTTCTACCCCAGAAAATGTTGCAGACTTTGAAATGCTGTATAAGTCATATACTTAGTATTTCTAATATGCCTTAAAAGCCCACTCAACTCCCCCCAGCTGTTGAGGACAGGAAGTAAAGAAAATGAGTCTTTTTCCTGCTAATCCTCCTAAGAGGGGGCCAACAGAGCCATTTTGGAATTTTGCTAGGAAACAAGGATTAGCATCTGAGGGACACACTACCAGATTGTTTGATTAGAATAGTGTTGCCAAGTTATTTTAGATGGGCTCCAAATAACACCAGCTTGAGGTTACCCTGTGCACCTCAAAACTTGTCTCCAAGAAGCTATTGGACACTGGTGACCATCAATTTCTTTTCTATTTCTAAAGCCACTGGACAGGAATTGGAGGATTGGAGGGCCATTAACCCATTGAAGGTGTTCAATCTCAGTCTTTCAAGTTTTAAAGGAGATTCTTTAATTTCCTGGCACTCATTAAATCCAACAGCAAGATTAAACTAGAAAAATGTAAAATCCCCCAGACACCGGAGAAATTCTGTGTGGGGAATGTACCAGTCAAGGTTACAAAGTTTCTTGAGGACAGTGAGCAAATTCCTTGAGGACAGGGACAACTGTCTTGTGACTCTGTGTTTCCTGCTTCTAGTATAGTATCAAACACACAGTAGATGTTCAAGAAATATTGAGCAAACAAACGAATGCATTTAGTGGCCGTTTTTCTGAAGCCTCCATTCTTTAAAATATTTCTTTTGTCTATTGGAAACTAAGTATGCATTATGAGTATTTCATTGTTAGCCCACATGTTGTTGCAGTTAGGAGTTTCTTTTGTACCTGCCTTTCATTTATTTCTTAATTAATTCAGTAGAAACTTATTGAACGATATTTTGCACCATCATCTAGATTAAGTGCTATAAAAATTCTTGCCCGTATTAAAAAATAGCACATACGGATTTTAAAAACATGTTTGGAAAATTATGTAGTCAACTTTACTTGCTTTGCTATTCATCCTAGAAGTGTTGGTATGAAACAAATAGAATCATTAAATGAATAATATTGGCCTTTAAAACTAAAAAAATCTCTTTCTATATAAATCCTTTCTCTCTCTGTTTTTTGAACCCATTGGTTATCAACAAACTGCTATACTTCATCTACTCTTGTTAAGAGCACCTGAAGTTTTTCTATGGACAGATGAAAATGAATAGAAAAATACCTTCTTAATTTACGGTATATAACACAACACTTGAAGTGGATTTTTTTAAAATGTACTTTAGGCTTTGAGGCTCACAGTTCTTATTGACAACTCTGTGATTGCAAATTAAATTTGTATACTATAATAGAGCCATAAAACCCACCAGCACATTTAAAACACAAAGAAGCTACAGGAGCACCTCAGATCTCTAAACAGCCCTCTCATTTTATCCCATCCCATTGACCTTTAGATTTTCAAAAGTTTGTTTCCTTGCAGTCTTTTCCCATCCCACTTCTATTTTGTGACACTTTCACTGCATTTTTCCTTAGAAGCATGAGGAGTGCAGGGAAAATGTCTGGGTATTAATTGGTGGAGTTTATGACTAGGGAGAGAGCCCACTGAGGATTTCAATTCCCAGCTAAAAACGTCTTTTCCTCCAGTTTTTTCTTTTCTTTTTTTTTTTCCTTGAAGTACTTAGATCCTTGCATCAGCTCTTCATTTTGCATGTGTTGACAGTCTGAAAGTGCAATGTGGTCATCCCAGCTGGAAGTTTCTGGTACTTTCTAGACCCATCTTGTGACAGTAAAGATGGGTGGTCTTCCTTCTGGACCAAGCACTCTGGTGGGTAATCAAACCCCCCACCCCCAGCCATGAGGTATAGTCATACCAGTTGCTTCACAAGCTTTCCAAGAAATCTCACAAACCAAACAGAACTCTTTCCCAATTGGTTCCTGCTCTCTCTTCATCAGCATTATTTCAGGAGACGGAATATGTTCCACTATGAAGTAGGTATTTTGGAAAGTTCTATACGTGCTTGTTTGCACAGGATTGACATTTACACAATCATGAACAACACTTTATGCGGTACTTAGGATTTCTTTAGAGGACCTTTATCCAAGTGCTGACCTGGCTTAACCCTGCTTAACTTGTAAAAAATGAAGGGATTATAGAAGAAGGTAGATAGCCATGGGCCACTGATGGATTAGACTTTCCCTTGGTTGTGTTTTCTCAGAGCCTTTGAAGTGTGGATTGCGTACAATCTTCCTTAATGTTCCCTCTTACTGATCTTGTTTTGATACAGTAGCTGATCTTCTGGGATTAGGAAAGTGGCAAAAGAATGTGTTATGCTTATTATGCTTATAAATGGCCTACCTTTGCAAGGACAAAAAGAGTTTCCTTTATAAAGTTCTGGAACCTACTCCTCTAAAACTATATAAAGTATCTGGAGCCCTATTTTTAAACTAAGTGCTACTGAAGAAGAGAGAAATAAGCCCTATCATACATTGCTTCCTGGTGAAAATTGTAAAAATACACGTACTCATTGACCTGGCAATTCCAATTCCAGAAATTAATCCTAAGGACATAATAAGGATGTGTGCAAAAAAATTAATCACTAGCATAGTCACTGTAGCAATATACCATTGTTTATGGCATAGCAAATATGAAAACACATAAGGGTAAATGAAATATGCCTATAGAATGAAAAAGTAGGCAGCCCTGAAACTACATATTGCAAAAGCATCTGTAATATTGACTTTGACCGATTTTTCTCGACGTACAGGTGAATAAAAAAAATAGTCCCATTCTATACCAGATGATCTCGTTTTTATTGGGGAAAAAATAAAAAGCTATAAACCTGCCTAAATGTATGCATTGATACAATGAAGACAGCAAGGTAGTCCCTAAAATGTAGATAGTTATTATGTGGTGGGATTATGGGTGATATTTATTTTCTCCCTTTTTTCCTTATTTGTATTTTCCAACTTTTCTTTTTAACTTTAACTACACATTTCTTGCCTAGTAATAAAAAAATATTTATAGTTTGTGGGGGTTTTCTTGGGTGGGGGGATTTGTTTCTTGAGTAGCTGAAGTCAATTAAAGCTGAAATTTCAGTGGCCTGGTAGAGCTAGCCTGCAGGCAGAGGGGAGATAGGTCATAGAAGGAATTTTGGACTTGGCTTCAGGCCTGAAATCCCAGCTTGGCTCTGCCCGTACAGCTTCACTCAGTGCCAGTCAGCAAAGCCTTTTACTTCCCTGGATCTCAGTTTCCCCGCCTTTAAATACCACGGCTACCCTCTATGTCTCACACTATTATTACAGGCATCAGGTGAGACGATAAAAGCAGAAAGGCTTGGAAAAGTTACGTGCGTTAGGGGAAAGGAGTAAATAGGAATCAGCAGACAATGCTATCAGCAAATCACAGGCTAATCCAACTGGCCGAGACACTATCTTCATCTGTCCATCCTTTACCTGCTTTGGCCTTTCTTCTGCACTGACAAAGAATTCAGCTCCCCAGTTTCACAATGCAGCTTGCTTCTCTGTTTCCATCCATGAATTCAGCACGAGCAGATGTGCAAAGAGTCAAAAAGCCAGCCCTGTGTTTTTCTCCAGTCATTTCCAGGAACCCAGTGAGCCCACTGCTAACGACACACCGGCAGGGTGTAGTGCCTCAGACAATTCCCCCGCGCTTGGAAGCCCTTCCTTGTCGATGTTAAATTCGCCATGGTAGACACAGTGCGCTCTGTTTTCAGTTTTCCACAAGAATGTCCCAACGGCCACATGAAGGAGAGGTCTTACTTCACAAATCCGCAATATACTTTTGAGTAGTCACTCTAGAAAAATCCCTCTACTTGGGAGACCATCTTCAGCTTTAAATTTCCTGCTGCTTATCTAGCTCCTGACCCCAAAGTGATAAAAAAGGAAAGTGTAGTACAGAAATTGTCTGAAGGCTCAGTTGTCCAAGCTGTGGGGCCCAGACTATTCATTTTTGAGTCACGTCTCTTGCCTCTCAAGCCTGCAGAAAACAACTTGGACTTACGTGAGAGACATGAGTTTTCTCAGGTAGCTGGGAAGGAGGCTACTATTGTCTGATTGCCGAAAAAGAATCTTTTCCTCCCGTTGGAAAATGACAAACCAAGTTACCAAGTGGAGCATTGGCCTTGTTGGAACCCTCCAGGTTCCCTGACCTCCGAGTTAAGAATGATGAAGACATTCTAAAAATTCTTACTTTATTTTGGATATTGTCAAAAATACTAAAAACACCTTTATTAAGTGCTTCAGATCCAGTCTTTACCCATATGTGGAACAATCACTTCAATGAAACAGGCTTTTTTTTTTTTTTTTTGCCAAATGCCCGGAATTTACCAAGTTAGGCAAGAATATGGGATCCTGCTGGCCAGAGGAATAATGGTGGTTTTTCGGACAACAAATGTATTTCTTCAACCCTTCTGCTGAGCACTAGACAGCGAGTTTGGCTGACATCAGTGCTGATAACCAGAGAGCTCCTTGTTCCTGGTTGCCTATCCCGGTGCCCCACGGCATAACATTTTAAATCACGTCCGCCGTGGTCCATGACAGCCAAAAGCACAGCTCAGCCCAGAAGGGACAAAGGGACAGTGTTGCAGAAAGAAAAGCAGTGGTATTCTTGCTTCATTTTAAAATTAATAGAGTTGGTTATAGTTTCTAAGTACACTTGGAATTCCAGCTGCCAGAGAATGAGCTCGAAGACTGAAAGCCCTCTTTAATCCGTGGACCCCGGACAGGTAGTGGGGCTCTCCAGCAAGCAGGGCACAGGTAGTGGCGCTGTGAAGCCAGCAAAGAGAGCCTGCCAGGAAGCTTCCACACTGTCCTCAGGGAACTGCCTCCACGCAACTGGGCGGCTTTGATCTCTGCTGAGCCAGCTACGGGGGTGCCAACGGTGTGGTGGGTGTCCGCGAGGTCATTTTACAGAGACCATCAAAGCCGCTTTCACTTGGTAAGGACTAACAACCTGGCCTCTATTTGAACAGCTAGCAGCTCTTCAAACTGTCTAATTCCCAGAGCCTATTAAACAGAAAGACACCTAAGAAATAGAGGATGTTGAGTCTTGGGCAGAAGCAAAGGGAGAGGAAGCTAGCCGGCCTGGGGGTGCTTCTGCCCCTGGCCAGCATCACCCGAATGTCAGTTTTCCTACTTGAAATAAACGATTTCTCAGGGTTACATCATTGGAACACCCAGTGGGAGGGAATCATGATTTGGCCAGCGATGCATATTAAGACATGAAAAGGATCTTCAAAATGTCACGTAGAGATTTGTCAGAAGATGGGGAGAAAAAAACACCCCCCACCCCTGCCCGCTGGAGAGGAAATTAAACAAAATAAAACAAGTAAATGGGTTTTCAAATCAAATTTAAATACACTGGAAAGGAGCTTACAGAAAGATAATTTAGCAAATAGCCAGTGATAATCCTTATAATCTTGCTCTTCTGACTTAAGAAACCAATGATGTATTTTCTAAATATTAGTTTTCATTAGCAATATGAAAAAACATGGGAAGATAACTGAAAATACTTTTCAATGTCCCTTCCACCGACTCCCCACTTAAATTTCTTTCTATATGAGAATCAAAATGTCTTTTATTAAGACATTAAAGCCAGACTAATTAGATGGGAAGTACTAACAGAAAAAAAAAAAAAAAAAAAGACTAATCTTATAAGAGAGCAATAGCTATCTTTGGGAGCATGATATATTCTCGTTTGGGGTGAGAGGTAATGTCAAAAGACTAAATATCACTTAAGCATCATTAGCTCACCTTAAGTGTCAGTAGTTAGTCTTTAGTCTTTAAGTAGAAGATAAAAATGCATCGTCAAACAATACAAAAGAATAAAATGAATTATGTTAGCACTTCACATAAAAACAAATATAAATAATCAATTAACATGAAAAGATGCTCACCGACGGCCAGAGAGACCCAATTAAAACAACAATAAGATAACATTTTTTTCTCCTATTAAATTAACAAAAAACAAAAATCAAAAGAGTGATAACATCTAGTGTTGGCGAGGATATAATAATAAATGGGTCCTCTTTTATCTTATTGGTGGGACATTAAAGTGGAATAACCATTTCTGAGGAGCAGGAAAAAAATGCAACAGCTTAAAACATTTTAAATATATATATATTTTAAGAGAAAGAGAGTGAGGGAGGTGGAGGGGCAGAGGAGAGGGAGAGAGAGAATCTTAAGCAGGCTCCATGCCCAGGAGGGAGCCCCACGCAGGTCTTGATCTCATGATCCTGAGATCACAACCTGAGCTGAAATCAAGAGTTGGACACTAACTACCTGAGCCACCTGGGCACCCCTGCTTTTTAAATGCACAAATCCTACAGAATAGATAAGAATCTCAGTAACCAATCACAGAATCACAGAAACTCAATGGCAACCAATTCAGGATTCTCCTCTTTCCCTATGCATAGTTCTAGGTTTGGATGTCATGTCAAGATATTCAGGAGGAGGGAGAGAGATACGTGATCTTCCAAGTCATTAGACCACACAAAATCCTCCAGGAAGTCATTGGCTTACCTAGTCTTCAGCTGTTATCCCAGACAGGTCACTGATGAGACATTCCTTGCTCCTGGTGGCATGATCCTTTTATGCCCAGCAACTTTCTCTGCTCCTTTCATGCCATGCTCGAGAACCTGGGAATAATTCCACGGCCCCCCTGCTAAACTGGAGACTTGGAATCTTGGCAGGGTTGTTTGTGGGCAGATCTGCCTCTATCCAACACACAACATTTCTTCTCTGGGGTCCCACTTCCTTCATTTCCTGGGGCCAGCTTCCGCACTGAGATTATAACCTGGAAAACATAGGGCCTGGCCTGCCTCTAGGACCTGCAAATGCCTCTGCTGTCCTCACTTCCCCTCCAACCGCCCCTCCTCCTGAGCCCTCCACCATGCCAGAAAAACTTTCTCTAACCTAAAACAGAAGTTCTGCGGTCTTTTATGATGTGTCTCCCACACGTTTTGTCTTTGCCAGTTTTCTTCATTCCCCTAAGCATTTGGGCTTTTGGAAACCAAAGTCCTGAAGACATTTTCCCCTCCTCTGATTTCAGAATTGGAACATCTTTCTTCAGTGACAATGGGCATAGAAGACCCTAGGGGCTTGAATATAGCCAGGCCAGGAAGGAGAGAGAAAAAAACCGGTAATATTTCCAAAATATCCAACTTACAACCCAGCAATCTACTACTATCCTACCTAACTACAGCAATCCACTGCTATCCTACAGAAATATAATCATGGATATGTGTAAAGAGGTAGCGACAGACATGATTATTATAGCACCATGTGTAATAGTGAAAAATTAGAGATAATTTAAATGTCCACCAAGAGGGGAGGTAGTTAAATAAATCACAGTAAACTGATACAATGGAATTCTCTGTAAACATTAAAAAGCATGTGTACATCTTCATATGCTGATTTAGAAAAATCCCATGAACATTGTAAAGTGAAAAGGCAAACTGCAGGATGAAATGCAAGATCTGATCTCATTTGTTTAAGAAAAAAAACAAAACCCCGTTTCTGTGTATGTGTGTGTGCGTCATTATGAGCACAGAAAAGGATGGCGAATGTTAATAGTAATAATTTCTGGGAAGTGAAATTAGAATGAAGAAGGGCTCTTCCTTTTGTTTTGCTTTACAACTCTTTTTAATATTTGGTTGGAGTTAGCAAGCACCTACTGCCTTTAAAGATTCTTTTTAAAGGTTAAAAAAATACATTGTAGCACATACTAATTTAGCTCTAGATGGGATCTCACTCACTCTCAAGGCATATAGAATTTCTTGGAGTATCAGAAGCTAAGACAAAAAAAGGAAGACCTTGCATTCATTGAGGTTTATGGTTCAGTTGCAAAGATTAATCATTTAAGACCCAACGATGATTCTAAGAATCATTTTGTAAAACCTTGACGGGAAAGTAGATTCCTGCTGTGAAATATAAGGAAACCAAAATTTAAACATAATTGAAGAAATTTAAACACCTTATCACTCTCTGTCAGGCTCTATTAGTCAAATAAATGCAGGAGATCTTGTTTCAAACAAATGAGGAGAGTTGACAACAAAGTATAAACGCGATCCAAACTAATATATGTGCTAATTGTTCTCTGTTTTAATCCTCCATTATCTGTGAGATCAACCGCTTTGTCTTGAGTCAAAACTAGGAATAGTTTTTTCTGCTATAGATACCGCTGCAATATAAAAGAAATCCAAATAGTCGGAATCCAGGCCCCAAATGAACACATAGCCTGACTAGAGGTGTTGACAATGGTGTAGCAGAGGATAAAGTTATAAACTCAGTGGATATGTTTGCCTCAGCATTACAGTGTGGCTGCTCAATTACAATGCTGATACCATAGATCCTGAACAAGATCTAGTCTTTTTATAGGGCATGCCAAAAGAAGAACCAATCTGACCAGATAAGAGTATTTTTGCTTGGTATATAAAGACAGTGACTCACACTAGCAAATAAGAAAATAACCACAGTTGGGGCACCTGGGTAGCTCAGTCAGTTAAGCATTCAAATCTTGATTTGGGCTCAGGTCATGATCTCGGGGTCTTAGGATCAAGCCTGCAGTAGGCTCCAAGCTCAGGTAGGTAGTCTGCTTGAGATTCTTTCCCGCTCCTTCTCCCTCTGCCCTTCCCCCCCTTTCAAGTTCTTTCTCTCTCTCTCAAATAAATAAATGAATAAATAAATCTTAAAAAAGAAAAGAAAAGAGCCACGGTTTCAAAACATCTTCAAGTGAACCTTTTCAGCCTCTTAAGGCTGATCAGTGTAAATAGGTTAGATCACGGGGACTATGTGGCTCAGTTGGTTAAGCATCTGACTCTTGATTTCAGCTCAGGTCATGATCTCAGGGTTGTGGGATTGAGCCCCATGTCAGTCTCCATGCTCACCACAGTCTGCTTGTCTCTCTCCTTCTGTTCCTCCCCCCATTTGCTCTCTCTCTCTGTGTCTCTCTCAAATAAATAAATAAATAAAATCTTTATTAAAAAAAGGTTGAATCGCCTAACAGTAAGAGATGCTTTTTCAAATATTTCTAATAATTTTTCATTAATTCAATCAACATTTGTTGAACTACTGTTATGTATCAGAACATTTAATATTTATTTAGACTTACTGTGTTCTGAACAATGTTCTAATTTGATTTTTTTTTTTGGCAATCAAACTTTTTTTTTTGGCAATCAGATTTCTTTTTTTTTTGGCAATCAAACATTTTTTTTTTCTAATTTGATTTTTTAACTCATTTAATCCTTATAACAGTCCTATGAGTCAGGTATATTGTCTTTTAAATTTTATAGAATTGGGCACTGACTTGCAGAAGTGAAGTAGCTTAACCAAGCTCACACAGACTATTGTCACTGATGAAGCTGAGATTTGAACCCCGGTGGTTTGGTAGTCTGGCCACAGAACCCTGTTCTTCAGTCCATAAACTAGGCTAAAAAAAAAAGGATTTTTTTTATCATATCTATATGAGATGATGGATGTCAGCTAAAGATATTGCAGCACTCATAGCATATGTAGACCAAACTATCATGCTGTGTACCTTAAACTAATACAGTAATATATGTCAATTATTTCTCAATAAAACTGGAAAAAAATTTTTTTGCCCAGAAAAAAAAAAAAAGAATGAAAGAAAGAACGCCTTCTAGTAGGGGAAACAGAAATATAAAAAATAATTAAAATGTGGGACACCTGGATGGCTCAGTCGGTTGAGCATTGGATTCTTGATTTCAGCTCAGGTCATGACCCATGTTGTGAGATTGAGTCCCACATCAAGCTCTGCACTCAATGTGGAGTCTTCTTGGGATTCTGTCTCACCCTCTCCCTCTGCTCTTACCCGCTGCTTGTGCATGCACTCTCTTTCTCTCTCTCAAATAAATAAGTCTTTAAAAAATAATTAAAATACAATATAATGCTTTGGGAGCATAAATGTAGGGACGAATAAAGAGAAACTACAAGTATCAGGGTTGAGTTAATAAATATTATGGAAATGTGCACAGGAGGAGTGGGAGCTGGGTAGAAGTTATTCCACTTTTTGGAACTCCATATTAGCATATACATGACTAAATGAAATATTTCCTTAATCTGCCCAAATCAGAAGTGTATAAATTAATCTCCCAAGTGTACTAAACTGAGTATTCTGGAATTTACTTAATTTTAGGAGACTATAGACTACTTCTATAAGAAACATTTTGTGATCCTGAGAGAAAATATTGCAGCATTTAATTTGATGGGATGAAGCTCTACGCTGAGCAAGATCTTTACCTTTAACCCCTAACATATGTAGTCCTGGAAGATTGACCAACTGACCTTTAAAACTTTGCCCCACCCTTCTTAGAAATCCTGCCAATAAATGGAATGTCCATTTTCACTTTCTTCTAACTACTCTAGACACAACTACTCATTTTGAAAAGATGTTGGCATGTCATTGGCAAAATTCACTTGTGCTATTTCTATTTATTATCCTTATACCAGGCCTCATCCCAAAATAGTCCTGCATAAGATGCCACATGTGTCCTCTAGCACTTCAGGAATTAAGAGCATATGGTCAATAAAAATGGAATCCCCATGACTCCAGACTAAGTTACCCAGAAAAGACATCCATCCAATGCACTTAATTCTTTCTCAGTGTCAGCACTTGTTCTAAGCTCTGTTAGGTCTACCAAGATAAAACCCAGCTGTATAATCCAGTACTTTGAAAAGTTCGGTATGTTAACATAGTCTCAGTCTGTTCGGGCTGCTATAACAAAATGCATAGATTCATTGGCTTACAAGTAACAGAAATTTATTTCTCACAGTTCTTTTTCTGGAAGTCTGAGGCTCCACAGATTCAGTGTCTAGCAAGTGCCTGCTTCTGGGTCCATAGGTGGCCATATTTTCCCAGAGACTATACATGGCAGAAGGGGCAAGGGATCTCTTTTATGAAGGCACTGATCCCATTCACGAGGGCCCCACCTTCATGACTTAATCACCCCTTAAAAATTCTCCCTCTTAATACCACTAGTTTGGGGGTTAGGATTTCAACATGTCAGTTTGTCAACACAAATATTCAGTCCGCAGCAAACCCATTTCACAGTATCTAAATAATGGGACCCTCCAAAAAGTCAACAGTAACAGGTGCAGGTGAGAAGTATAAACATTCTCATTTAAGTTCTTACTGTGGGCCAGACAATGGGAACACAGAAATAACTGAAACAGGCTCTGCCCACATTATCCCCAAACCAAAGTTGGGAAGCAGGTCAATAGGCCTGCTTCATTTTCATCTCTTTGTAAAGTGTATTTTTGAAGTACCTCCTTAATTCAAAAGTGAAATCTTTCTCAAATAAAGACATCAGTAGCATCCTCTCCAAGACTGAGGGCCAAATTTTTTCCCTAAAGTCCTCACAGGACTTTTTCATACTACTAGAGTAAACATATGTAGCCAATACATGGATTTCAGCCAATGTAGGATAAAAACAAGAATCTCTTAAATATAACATCAAATCACTCACTTTTAAGGTACTAGCATAATCATCTGCCAGACAATGACACTTTTAGGGAACAACCATCTGCTGGGATAAAAAAAAAGAAAAAGAAAATCTAAAGGTCATCTCATTTCAACTGAAAGGCTAAACTGTAAAAATTATGGTTGGCAAAGTGATATCTCTTCAATCAAAATAAAACATAAAATGATCCTTACTAGGCCAACAGCAGCTGTCCAATTATAATAAACAAAATTCCTCACTTGATGTCTTTTTCTGGACCCATGTTTTCTTCACCTTTTATTTTTTCCTCAAAAAATTAAATGGAAAGACCCATGGATAGGGGTGAAGAAAGAAAGACATTTGGGGCTGGTTCTTATGTATGTGTTGGATTATCTGAAATACACAGATAAAACTGGGTGTAGGCCTTAAAATAGAGCGAAGTGTCAATTTCAAAATAAATAATGATAATGGTATTTTCAAGATCAGCTCTTTATTCATGTTCTGTGCCAAAGCATTTAAATACCCTGTGCTACTCATAACATAATGTGGGTGGTAAAAGAAAAAAAGCCATCCCTACTTCAACATGTTATTCCTAAAGAGTCTATTCATGTCAGTGCTGCAGAGATACAATTAATTTATATAACCCCAGTATCCTGACGCTGAAACACAAAGTACACAAAGTAAAACATTCTCTTATTTTGAAAAGAGAGGAATGAACATAAACTCTGCTGTATGCAATTGCCCAAAGCTATTTTAGATAAATAATAAAATAATTTTAATTAACAAATTATTCTAGCGAACCATTTTTATCAGACACTTGATTTTGTTTTTAAGTCCAAAGTTTGAGCCCACACATACTTTTTCCCCATGGGACTTAACAATTGCTGTGCCGACAGTTTTGTAGAATTTGAGATGATCTGGACCTGGCATGCCTTAATTCAGTCTAGATGATGACATTTTCCATTATATAGTGAAATGTCTGCTTTCAGACACATTTTGGGGTCACATATCTCACCTATGTGGCTGTACTCTGTTTTGGGGATAACTTTTTATTTAAAATCAACCTTCTACTATATGTTGGCTAATTGAATTTAAATAAGAAGAAGAAGAAGAGGAAGAAAAAGAAGAAGGAGGAGGAGGAGAAGGAGATGAGGAGGAAGAAGAGGAGGAGAAGGAGAAGAGGGAGAAGAAGAAGGAGAAGAAGGAGGAGGGGAGGGAGGAGGAGGGGAAGGAAAAGAAGAAGAAGAAATAAAATAAAAT
Source organism: Potos flavus (assembly GCA_028534135.1). Lineage (NCBI taxonomy): Eukaryota > Metazoa > Chordata > Mammalia > Carnivora > Procyonidae > Potos > Potos flavus. The sequence continues at coordinate 69,897,414 of CM052899.1, read as the reverse complement.
CAACCTTTGGGCCATCAAATCTAGTTAGCCAGAAACACCAACCACTTAAACATTTTATCTAATCTGTTTAATAGACAGGTTTCATATATTTCTCTTGAAGAACTCTTAATAATAATAAGTCAAATCACTTTTTTCAATAGTTCTTTTCTAAGTGAAAGAGAAACAAACAAAACTCTATTAAAAAAAAAGTCTTTTCAAAGCAATCCAAAATTCAACTCTTCAGACAAACAGCACATTCAAAGTCAGGTCAGGAACATTTTTCAAATGAAGTTATATTTTAATTACACCTGTAAGTTATAAGAAATTATTCTAGTCTTAGCTTACAACTGGATTGCAATTTTTATTTTTGAGCTGCCTTAGAAATTCAAATATGCTGATGGAAACCTTACGAACAATTTGTGAAAGACGCCTTAAGAAAAAATGTAAGGTTTTGCACAGAAAACAGATTATCTTTTCTGTTTCTGTTTTGAAAGAAGTCCTGTGAATTTAAGAAGGATGTGTGTGTGTATGTGTGTCTATACTTGAGAGGGAGGGAGAGAGAACACACGTAAGTGTCCAAAACATATATTTAAATATCACCAATTACAGAGGCATTCCCTACACTTAACATTCATGTATAACCTTTGTGTACATATTCAGGTGGGGTCCGCAGAGTATTTATGGAATACAGGGCAGTTCTGCTGGGAACCACTTCCCTCTGCAACAGGGTGGTAGTGCTATGGGTGGACCCTATCCAAGAGAAATACGATAGGGACTATACGTGCGACAGCATCCTAGAGCGGTCAGAACTATAATTTCCTAAAGTCTCCAATCCATGGGAGGTAAGGGAGAGAAAGATAGCTTTAATTCTACAAGCTAGGACATGGGTAATGAGGTTTTATTTCTTGTAAATGTTTACTTTATTCTGAAATCATTCCTTCTGTCTTGTTTCTGATAAAGTGTATCTTGCCATTGACCGCAACTCAAGCCAGAAACACTTAAGTAACACAGTATATACAAAGGAGAAGTTGGTGTTCATAACAGTGGAAGGGGTTGGTTCGGTTGCCACCTGTCTTGATGATTAAAATAGAAAAAATAGGCAAGTTTCTAGTGGAAGCTCCTAGAGGGAGGATTATTTCACTTTTGTGTATCTCACACATTAACCCATTATGTGTGTGTGCAGCGGGGGTGGGGAGGGCAAGTAATGCCCACACTGAAATCTGTCTGGCTAGAGAATTCTCAACACCTATGTTAATGAAATAGTAGAGGATTAATTAAAATCATACATACCAAGATTTGGTCAAAGGAGGCAGCACAGTGTGGTGGAAAAGGCAAGCACACTCAGGTTTGACTTCTACCACTTAATCGATAAGCACACTTGAGCAAGTCAATTTGTTGCACTTAGCAACAAATTTCCTCTTCCTTAACATAGAGTTGATGGGGTCTTTGTAGGAAGTGAGTGGGTCAGTGGCACTTTAAGTAGGCACTCAGTTAATGCTTGTCTCCCCCTTCACTTACTAAAGAAAACTTATTAAGAAATCTAAAAACGGTCACCTCCTTACCTGTGACCACTTTGCCCAAGAATCTTCTCAGGTACCTTCACTCGTGCATTTATCACTTCCATCAACTAATGCTCTAACTCCATAAAAATTTGGTTTATTCTAACTGTACAAAGTTTGTTAGCACCACGTGGGCATTTTTGGTCATCCCCAAGTCTGTGCCATTAAGGCAGGAACTACAATCCCCCTGTACAAACTTACATCCCAGTTCCCAGCTCAGAGCACGGCACATAATGGGATCTTAAGAAATATTAGAATGAACAAAATAAATGAAATGAAAGCATAACCCACCTGCCCCCCCAACATGGTGAAAGACCAATAGCAAGGCCTTTAAAAATTCTATTCATTCTTTTTCCTTCCTTATTTCACAAATAAAAGACTGAAGCAAATTTAAGCCACCATAAAAAAAAAAAAAAAAAAAAAGGAAAACCCAACTCTGCCACATTTCTGGAAAACACTGTTCCCAGCTACTCTTTTGTAGGCAGTTAGTTACCTGATTAGCCACGAATGTTCTGCTTTTCAACTTTATCATAAAAATAAAGGTGTGGTGGAAAAAAGCATTAGAGGCAGAAATGTGAAGACCAAGATTTCAGTTATATCCACACGTGAATACTTGGGTAAACCACATGATCTTGGTCAGTCTCATTTTTTCTCATTTGGAGATGAGAAATGGAGGTAAATCATTCCTGTATTAAATACCTGCCTCGGGGACCTGGGTGACTCAGTAAGTTAAGCATCTGCCTTTGGCTCAGGTCACGATCTCACGGTCCTGGGATTGAGCCCCACATCAGGCTCCCTGCTCAGCGGGGTGTCTGCTTCTCCCTCCACCCCTGTTCATGCTTTCTCTCTCTCTCTCTCTCTCCCTCAAAGAAATAAATAAAATCTTTAAAAAAAATAAATAAACACCTGCCTCACCAGTTCAGTGTAGAGAGGATGAGATAAGATATACGAAAGAGCTGGAATATTGTAAACCTCTATACAAAAGTAGTGAACTGTTATTCTATTTTACTTAGATAATTTATATGAATTCACATGTTAGAATGAATATTAGAAGGAGGGCAAGAGCAGCTGCTGTCCAAGCAGGCGTAATAAGTATGCCTACTCTGGGTCACAATCCCAACAGAGCTGTGTGAAGAAGAGTCAAGTGGGAAGAAGCAGCTGCGTGTGTGTGTGTGTGTGTGTGTGTGTGTGTGTGTGTGTGTGTGTGTGTTGAAGGAATAGAAAGAGGAGGTGCCATCATCTACTGAGCACCTATTATATGCCACAATCAGTCAGCACGAACATACTCTCCAACAATTAATCCAAGTCCTTTGCCAAGTCCCAATGTATTTGCCCCCAACAATCCTGTTTAAAATATTGTTGTATACTTCACATGAAGAAAGTGTGTGCTGAGGACAGGTTAAGTCTAACAGCTGTCTCTAGAGTTAATAATTACTAAACCTGCAAAATGACATGAGCAATCTTATTCCATCAATTTGATTCTTCAACAGCATAATTCAGTGGTGTGCTTGAGTCAGCTAGCTCTGACTCTCAAGAACCAATGTCGTGCATTATCTTCTCAGTTCCATTTTCATCAATACTGGTCATTTGAAATCAGCCTTGGTGGGAGTATTTACACTGTAGAAATGGGTACGGGAATGATTCGGGGTTTGTTTTCCCCTGAGAGCCAGTTGTTAAACATTTACCAGCATACCACTGTTTTATGATTTTCCTCATGTTGAGCTGTTTAATTCCTGTATGTCTGCAATCCCGTCTTTCACAAACACTTCCAAGTCTTCTTTTCCTCAGTAAAATAACTCGAAGAGTTCTGTTTCATAAATTAATTGAGTTCAAAGATTGATCTAGAAACAAGTGACTTTTTGCTTTCCACGAATCTTCTTTCTTCTTACTTCCCTTCTATTTTCCTTTTTTTCTCAACTGTCATAATAGCTACCTGTCTCCATTCTATCAATTATTCACCACGCAGGCTCTATGACTCCCTGAGCCTTTCCCCTAAAACAAGCACAGCAAAATCAGATACCCAAGTAGAAACATATGTCAAGTACTTTTGATTTTCAATGCCTACAAAATATTTGGGGGAATTACAAGTAAATGAAAGGATGTACTTCTGTCCGCTTTATATTTTATATAAAAATACATTATATATAAATATAATTTATATTTATATAATAATTTATATAATAATTTATATAATAATATATATAATTTATATAAAAATATAAATATACATTTACATGTATCCACATCTCATCTAGAATATTTTTGCAGGGACAAGATTATAATATGAAGGATTGGCTATAAAACAGCAATAAACCTTACTGGTCATTCATGAGCCAGCTGCCTCAGCAATGTTGATAAACCTATTTGTGAAATGGGTGTCCATTACCATCTTCTCATCTTAAGTACAATCAGGCATTTACATGAACTTGCAAATTAAATTCAGCTTCCATGGAATGGGTGAGGCTATATTTAGGGATGTCACACCACCCATCAGAGAGAAAGTCCAAACATGGTTCTGATAACCTACTGCAGCTTTTAGGCAAAGGTCTGGGATCCCTTTCCCAGGTGTCTAATGGCCTGAGAAAGGGGTTGGCTAGATAGTGTTACCACTTCAGAAAAGTCAAATGCAAAGTGATGAGTGCTGGATCCTTACCAGCTCTTCTCAAGACAAAGATGAAGAGAGTGAGATGAACCAACATATTATAACTAGTTGGCTCCATAGGATAGAAATTTCCTATGAGACTCCTGGAGAAAAGGACCAAACAGGAGGCTTAGTTCTACCCCCCACCCCAACCCTTTACTCCCATAATGAGGAAGATGGTGTCAAATAGCTCTTCCTTAAGACAAAGAGCATTGGTCAACTCTAGCAGATTAACAACATAAAGGCCATTGCTATTCATCTAATTTGTCTTTTCTTTCTAGGTTTCCAAAAGGAATGAGGAAACGTGCAGGCAATCAGATGTTTAGTGTAGAATTCTGGGCTAGAATTGTCTCAGGGCAGGGACTAAATAGCATAAGATAGCAAGAAATATAGGTTGCTCCTACCCAGCCAATTCTTTAAGCCATATTTTCCTACAGATTATTTCAAAACAGAAAAGAAACCAGCTGAGAAACTAGTCCGATATGGTTGAGAAGACATAGGTAAAGGTCTTCATAATTTGAAAATTAACATGAAAATGACCAAATGTTTCAAAACTGCTGTGTTTGAGCCTGTGTGTGTATATTTGAATGGCTCTGGTCTTCCATGCAATCAATTGCTGCTAGTGGCAAAACATGAGTTAGAAAAAAGTTTTTTTGGTTTTTTTTTAAATCAGCACATCAAAAGATAGAAAGCTATTATTACTCAAAAAAGGAAAGGAAATGGGGCAACTGGCTTATTTTGTAGTTGTTTTTCACATTCTTTTGGATGCAAATACAGAATTGCCAGTGATGTCTTTTAGCAAAATTGAGTTGAGGCAGTTAGTCAGAAAAACCAGCCATAATATTACCCTTTCTAAAATTCCCCCAAGTCACTCATTGGCACCATTTTGGAAAACTGCCTTGACTCCTACCCCCGTCTCTGCTCACTCATTCCCCTCTGCTATTTGGCTCAAGAGCACCCACACAATAAAGCAGAAAAAATACTTGTTACTCTGAGCATGATTCACTTCCACAGAGAGTCCCATTTTGAATTGCTTGTCCTCCTCCTGTGTGGTCATCCCTCCCGGCCTTGGGATCTACAGCAGAATAACTGCTTTAGGCCAAAGGGGTTTCTATTCTTTCTTAAGAGTTACCATTTCCTCCCATCAAGAGTGGTTAATAAAAAACCCTCTGATCAGTTGTATTTGCTGTGCTTCAATGTCAAGCTGCCATTAAAAGGGTTTAAAATTAGGTTGGTCGCTGTTGCTGCCTTTCCTGTAGCCAGTTAATCACAGGATTCTTTGCCACATTCAGGCCAGAATGGGCATGGCACACGCAACAAGCAAGGAAACCACTGATTACAGGCCAACTAGCTTATGTGCTTACACAACATGAATTGTTTAAAACACTTTGAACATTATTTTATTTGTTTTTAACCATCCTTTACTTAAGAATTGTTTCTCTAGGACCCAGCACTGGGCTTGGCACATTTGTTAACGAGCAAATGGGTTTCTGGCTTTTGCTTGAAAGGCTGGCCAAAATAATAAGAGGCTTTTGCTTGGTTGGGCAAGTCAGAACTGGCATTTGAGCTGGAGAAGTTCTACACTCATCACTGGACTTGAAATTGCGAGGGCCCCCTGTTCTCCTTCCTGGTTGGACTATTGCAACCTACTGATGAGAATGTTAAAATTGAGAAGAAGCTCAATGCACATTTAAAAAAATAAATGAACTCTCTCAAAATCATATATATTTTTAAAGAGTTTATCTATTTATTTGTCAGCAAGAGACAGAGCACAAGCAGGTGGAGCTGCAGGCAGAGGGAAAGGGAGGAGCAGGCTCCCTGCTGAGCAGGGAGCCCAAAGAAGGACTTGATCCCAGGACCCTGGGATCATAATCTGAGCCAAAGGCAGATGATTAACCAACTGAGCCACCCAGGCATCCCTCAAAATCATATTTTAATGAAAAACTCCAGATTGCATTTGCCTAAAATTGCAGTCAGATTTAAGATCCAAGTACAAATATGATGCCACCACCTCTCAACTTTCTGGCATTGCTCTAGCATTGCGTTAGTAAGAAATTCCTTTTGTTTCAGGATCTTAAAATGTATGGAAAATATTTAGTGTCATGCGGGGAGTGAGCATCAAGAACCCATGAGTTCTGACTTGCTTCTCTTTCCTGGCTTGCTGTATACCTTCAGGCATGTCTCTGAATCTCTCAGTGTCTCAGTTTGCATGTCTATAGAGTGGAGCTAATTCCACTGATCTAGTTCATGGGGGTATTGTGTTGAACAGCTAATTAGTGATTATAAAGGGCATTGAAAGTACAGTGTATCAGAGAAAGCTCATAAATGATAATGACATGTTACACAGTAGGAAGGCCATATTAAGCCACTTTTATGTAGAAAAGATAGCGGGCCAATCAAAAACTTTCTATAACTATGGCAAATTAGTCACAGAACCAAAAGGTAATTAAAGGTAATTAGCATATGTAATACACCAAGAATGTTTTAATACTGTGTTAGGGCTGACACTAGATTCTATTGTCCTTGAATTCCAAGTTCCACTGTGTCTCATAAGTCAAGAGCTTGACCCCACTTCTGTTCTCTCAAACTGTATCCAGTGCTACTGTAACTTCATTATTTCTAAAGTATGTTTATTCCTAAACAATGAATAAAGATGCACACCAGATCCTTTCATTTACCAACTTTGCTGAAGATTTCTAGGTAGAAAATATTGCCATCATCACTGAGACATATGAGCCACCATCTCATGTGGAGATCACATCATAGCCGATATGATCTTAAATCTATGGCAAGATGCAAAGAGAAAAAAAAAAAGAACAGTTAAAGAAACAAAACATTTGCAAATTATGCAAAGGTTAAGCAAGGATACAAACTTACTCTCACCCATAAAAATATGAGATACAAGCAGAGTTGGGTGTTTTTATAGGCCTAAGGAGAAAAATGTACTGAAAATGAAAATTAGAACAATAGGCTGGAAAGCTGAAGAGCATGAACCAATTATAACAATAGCTAACATAAATTTATCAATAAAGGTTAATGTGCTGAATAATTTTCATGTGTTATAGCATTGCAATCTCATAACAACCTTTTGAAAAATTCATTCATTCATTTGAATATATTTATTTAGTCTTCTAATTCCAAGTAGGAAAATAGTAGGTGATAAGGACCACTATTTCTACTATAATAACTTTTAAAAACCACTTACATTGAAAAAAAAGATTTTTTTTTAAGACCTTGAAAAGTTGAGGAATCAAGGAGAATTAAACAATCCATAGAAGGGAAACCCCTTCCAAGTTGAGCAACCTGTCACTGCCTATTTTCTATGGAGGGTTTGCCTATGAAGACATGGGCTGATGACTGGGCTTGGCCTGCACAGAGGGACTTCACTGGGAGAATACGAAATCAGCAAAGCTTGTAGAGAGAGGTCAGGTGGGGTTGGCGGGACAATTGGAAACCTCAGACATCCTAGCACATGGTTAGTTTTTCCAACAGTATATTTGCTGAATTCTGAGACTGGGAAGCTTTTATAAAACAAACTAAAGTTTCCTGTACTACCATGGTGTTTAAGAGACAAAGTCCCACTTGAGGATGGGATCTGCCTCAAAACACGTGGGTGGACTCCTCCTCAGTATGTTTGCCAAAGTTGGAAGCAGTAGAAAACAGGAGGTCAAAAAGAAAAGTCCCAAACCTCTAAAGAGAAGACTGAATTTCCTGTAGCCTTTCTAGACTAAGGTCATAGAGACCTATTGACCTTTAATAAAAAGACGTGGAAGAACATGCTTGAGAAACAGAGGTGAACTGGTTTAAACTGAGTCATATATACCTGCAACCCTGTCCCAGCTTAATGCAGGTTGAAATGAGACAATCGATGCCTGACATTATCTTCCTGATGTGGAAAGTTCACTGTTAGAAAATGCCATCCTGACCTTCTGAAGATCCATACACAAAATGTTTGTCATACAATTAAAAATTACTAGGTCATGGAGAGCCTGATAATGTGGCTGACAACCAAAGGAATAAAACGTAATGGTGGGAGATCTTTAAATGATGCAGGTATTAGGGTTAGCAGACGAAGGCTTTGAAATAACCAGTTCTAATATATCAAAGAAATTAAAGGGGAAAGAGCAAAATTGATGAAAAGATGAAGAATTTCATCAGAAAATTGAACTTATTACAATGAATCAGGTTGAAACCCTAGAACTACAAAATATAACATCTGAAAATAAGAAGTCCTTGAATTAAAAAAAAAGAAGTCCTTGAATAAACACAAAACGGAGAAAACACAAAAAGAGAAAAGATTAGAAAAAATAGAGGTGAGTATAAAAGAAATGTGGTAACTAGTAAAAACGTCAAATTTACCTGTAATTGGAATCCTAGAAGGATACAAAAATGGAGAAGGAAAAAAATGGAGCAGAAGCAATATTTGAAAAGATAGTATCTAAACATTTTTCAAAGTTGGTGAAAAACAGCAACACAAATTCAAGCGTTTTATTAAATCCTAAGCAGGATAAATACAAAAAAACAAAACAAAGAAAACAAACAAACAAACAAAAAAACAGACATAGCTATTTCATGGTCAGACTGCTGAAAACCAACAGCAGAGAGAAAAATTTTAAAAGAGCCAGAGGATAAAACACACACAACATTTATAGGAACAACCATTAGACTGACAGCTAACTTTTCAGTAGAAACCAGGGAATGCAAAAAAGGAAAATGACATCTTGAATCTGCTGGGGGCGGGGGGGGGGAGGGGCTAGCAACTTAGAATTGTATACCCAGCGAAAATATCCTCCAAAAAATGAAGGCGGAATAGAGATGTTTTCAGGCAAACAAAAGCTAAGATAATGTATTGCTAGCAACCAGCAAACCTTCATTACATGAAATACTAAAGGAAGTTTTTCAGGCTGGAGGAAAATGATTCCAGTTGGAAGCAAGAAACTGCATGCAGGAATACAGAACACCGGCAAGAGTATGTGAATATTTCTTTCAAAAAACTGTGTGTGTGTGTGTGTGTGTGTGTGTGTGTGTGTGTGTGTGTAATGACCATTTAAAATAAAAGTAATAATAATGTTGGGGACGCCTGAGTGGCTCAGTCGGTTGGGTGGCTGCTTTTGGCTTAGGTCCTGATCCCAGCATCCTGGGATCAAGTCCCGCATCGGGCTCCTTGCTCAAGGGAGCGCCTGCTTCTCCCTCTGCCTGCTCTGCCTGATGTTCCCCCTGCTTATGCTCTCTCTCTCTCTGTGATAAATAAATAAATAAAATCTTAAAAAAAAAAGCTTTGGGTGCCTGGGTGGCTCAGTTGGTTAAGCAACTGCCTTCGGCTCAGGTCATGATCCCGGACTCCCGGGATCAAGTCTGGCATCAGGCTCCCAGCTCCACGGGGAGTCTGCTTCTCCCTCTAACCTTCTTCTCTCTCTCTCTCTCAAATAAATAAATAAAATCTTTTTTAAAAAAAGTAATAATAATGTTGTATACAGAGCCTAACATGTGACAGAAGTAAAATATGTGAAAACACAATGGGCAAGAAGGGAGTAAGTGTAGTCAGAGTATGGAAATGATGTTACATTTTTCAGGAAGTGATAAAGTTACTCATTTAATATAGGTTATAGTAAGTCAAGAATGTATATTTTAATATTCAGGATAACCACTGAGAAAATTTGAAAATCTGTAACTACACAACCAATAAAGAAATAAAAATGGAATAATATAAAATTTTATTAATGCAAAAGTAGGGAAGAAAGGAGGAATGAAGGAATGAAGAAGAGATGGGACAAACAAAACAAACAGGAAAGTAGAAATTTATACTCCACTCTATTAATAATTACATGAACTAGACAATGAACTAAACAATCTAGACAGACTATAAAAAGCATAAGTCCAATTATATGCTATTAACAGAAGTCACGCTTTTGTTCTAAGGATACAGAAAGTTTATAGGTAAAAATATGGAAAAAGACATGTGAAATCCAGCACAAAGAAAGCTGGTGGAGCTGTGCTATTATATGACACAGTTGACTTTAAGGCAAGATTTATTACTAAAGAAAAAGGGGAATATTTCATAATGATTAAGGGGTCAACTGAATATGAAATTATAACAACCTTAAATTTGTGTATATCTAATAACATAGCTACAAGATATATAAAGCAAAAATTGACAGGATCAAAAGAGGTAACATACACATATATGTTTAGCAACTTAGGAAGTGCTGGGACATGTAATTCTGAACCGAGAGACATGGCCTGTGCCTTTAAGGCTTGCTTATTATGTAAACAAGAATGTTTCAAGAAGTAAACAACACTTCCTGCTTTTGAACTAAAGTGCTATTATAAATATTATTATCATACTGATTTTAAAACAAAGGTTGAGGAGTTTGAGACCGAATGTCACTTAACTGGTAAATGGAAGTCAGGATGACAAACAAAGTCTTTCTGACTCAGGACTCTAAGCTTCTAACCACTACGTTGGCAGGTACATTTCAAGGACAATTCTCTTTCAGTTGGGATTTACATACAACACTCAACATTTAACCAAATATTTAAGTAAGGGCATTAAAAAAAAAAAACTACCATTTATTGTTACCATGATTCTGATACCAAAAAACATGAAGGACATAATCTCAAGCAAAACAACAGTAACCCCTCCCCCAAAGGGACATCTGGCAACAGTTTACCAACATGAATAAATAAACAAAGAATAAATTCTCACCTCTTTTTGTCACAAACCAATGAAAAGTGTATCATAGATCAACACTGGGCCATTGTCTGGCTTTAGGGAACTGACTAAATGGACCAATAGGGTGATACACAAAGTTGCTTTGATAATGATAATGAAACAAATAATGTAAGACAATTTAGAAGTACGAAGAAATGGGGGAAGGCCTACTATGTAGTGGAGGAAAGACAGATATTTCTATGCATTTATTCAGTATTCAACGGTACTGAGTTCCTACTAGAGGTAAGAGATACAATGATTACCAAGACTGACCTTCTCCCTGCCTTTAAGGAGCTTATGTTTTTTTTTTGTTGTTGTTGTTTTTTGTTTTTAAAGATCTTACCTATTTCCTTGACAGAGAGAGAGATCACAAGTAGGCAGAGAGGCAGGCAGAGAGAGAGGGGGAAGCAGGCTCCCCGTTGAGCAGAGAGCCCAATGCGGGGCTCGATCCCAAGACCCCAAGATCACGACCTGAGCCGAAGGCAGAGGCTTTAACCCACTGAGCCACCCAGGCGCCCCAAGGAGCTTTTGCTTTACAGCCCACAATCTATAGAATTAATAGTCTAGTGGAAATTAAGTAAACTATCAGAATAGGACTATTGCTATTTGGCTTCCTTTGGCCATTCTAGCACTTTCAGAAGACTTGAGCCAGTAACAAGACCAAAATGATCACATTGGTTGGGCCATAGGCCTAAACACCATGTAAAATAAAAGCCTATATATTATATATAATAAATACAGCATAAGCCTATATATATTTATATTATTGCACATATAAAATACATAATAAACCTATATTTTACATATATATAAAAAATATATATATTTTACATATATATAAAAAAACTATATTTTACATATATATAATAAAACTCTTTATATATATATATAAAAACTGTCATGTCCCTTCTCTAACTTGCCATTCCAGCCTTTCTGACTGATTTGAAAGTCAACTTCATCAAATAGTAAATTCCTACGCATACTTAGGTTTATTCCTGGAATCCCTAACTTTGATGCCTACTTTTGTGTCAACACTAAATTGCATTAATTTCCATAACTGTATATTTTTAAACCCCTTAGGATAAATTCATCCTTATTAATCTTCTTTTCTAAAGCTCCTTGAAAATCTCATGTATTTATTATTCTAATTCTTTCTTATTGAAATTGCCATTAAGTTTTTAAAAGTAAATTATAAAGGCTTAATGATGTCCTTCAGGACGATTTTTGTTATGAGTATAGAGTTTATTTTTTATTAATTTTTCCTATATATTTTTATGGGTATTTTTTAAAAAGATAGAGGCATAATATTACACTAAAATTCTATTATGGTGATCCAGCCATGAACTAGATTAAAGTAGGTCAGATATAAAGATTTGCCGCCCTATCCCCATGCTTAAACATTTTGCTCCCTTTGACGTAAAAGAGATGAAAGTCTTCATGCTTTTTCTCACAGTGAAGATTGGTGCCCTCCACCAAACTTGCAGTACTGAGAGGCTTTCTCTGGTACTGTACCCTTCTCCCAATCCTTCTCATGAACATCCAGAAAAAGTTCAAGGAAAAGACTCTGCCAATGAATGTGAACTTCCCATGTGTCTGGGGCTAGCCCACACTCAGCCTTTAGAAATTCATCCAAATATTAGCTGATTTTTTCTTACCCACTTGCATCTTTTTCCCATGCTTTGAGAGCCACATGTAAGCCAGTCCTGACATTCTGCCTTTCCTGGGGTGATTGAGGAGGTATCTCCCTTTTTAGATTTCAGATTGCCTGATTGGTCTGCAACCTCAGTTTTCTGATGGCTTCAAGAAAAGTGATTTTGTAGTTAATCTGGCTTTTTCTCCCTGTGAAGGTGGAGGTGGTATTCGTTCCAGCTGTCTACATCCTGGGCAGAAGCAAACCTCTACTTCATTTTCTTGAATGGATGCATTCTGTCATTGTCTCATAGGTAACATAAAGACATTTATATTTAGGCTATACTTGCAGATAATTTAGCACACTATCCTGTCTGATGTTCTAAATAAACTTATTTTTCTAGTCAATGCCACTCATCTATTAAAGTAAATCTTATGTAGAACCACAAAACACAAAAGAAATAAAAGAGATCAACTATACTCCAATTTTAAAAAATTTTAATAATAAAGCCTTTCACATACATGTAAAAAAAAAGAAATAAAAGAGAAGCTGTCTAATTAAACAAGGATAAATCAGACCCACCTGCTCTGCTCTTGTGGTGATGCCAGTGCTCCTAGGACTCAAAGAAACATAGTATGAAATATTGTTTCATTGAAATATATATTGGAAACTGGTTAAGAGGAATTGAGAACAGAGCTTGAGCATAATAATTTCCAAGTTCTTCTTGATACTTCCCTTCTATAATAATGTACCCCTAATATATGTATATGCACAAAAAATCAGAAATTTTTTTAAAGAGTTTATTTATTTATATGAGAGAGAGGAGAACTATTGGGGAAGAGAAGCAGAAGGAGAGGGAGAAGCAAACTCCCTGCTGAACAAGGAGCCCAACCTGGGACTTGATCTCACGACCCCAAGATCATGACCTGACCCGAAGGCAGACACCTAGCTGACTAAGCCACCCAGGAGCACCCAGAAATATTTTTAAGATGTGACTTTTAAAATATATATACAATTAGACATCCTTATGCTTTCTTCCCACATCCCATTGGACCACCTTCCATATTTGCTGAAGGACAAGCCCTCCCAACTTGCAGATCACAGTCTCAGCAAATGGTTGCAGTTCACCATCCACAATAGGAGGAGGTGACTTTCTCTATCTCCATGCCTTTTTTTCTCACTCTCGCATTGCTGGGCCCACTGATTCCTCTTACCTGCAGCACAGTAAAATCAGAAGAGCTAGTCCAGTCCAATGGGGTCTTGGGTACAAGTAAAGAAAATGGCCCTGATCCCCTCATTGTTGGAGTATAGAACTGAACTAACTTCTTTGAGTCATGTTTTTATATTGTGCCCCGGAATATTCCTGTTCTCTGGCTAATTGGTGCTAGTCACTACTCCTTTGTTTCTGAAATTTTATGCAGTTCCTTCTCAATGCCCAATTCTGGCAACAGGGCGCTTGGGGAGGAACTCCTAAACATAATTCTAGTAGGAAGAAAAGGAGGGGTAATAGGGACAGTGAATGGGAATGGGATTTGTCCGCGGTACCCAGTTACTACCTCTCTAATTTGGCAGACTTTATAGAAGAAATAACTATTTATAAGTGTGCTCCAGGACTCTAAAACTACTGGTATTAGAATTTTACATCTACCCACTTAATCATTGCTTATTTTACCTTGGGAAAAAAAAACAAAACATGTTTAAAATAAGCTAGAGATCACTACTAGAGTCAGAGCTGCTATACAGCTACTTACCTAATTGTAGGTAAGTCCCACAGAAAGAATGTACCCAAGTTATGGCTGAACTATTGATTGGGAATACTATGCTAAATTACTAGCAAGTATAGCCTAAATAATAGCTACTATGATGATGAAACAGTAAAATATAAAGTTAGTATGGCGAAGAGGTATGTTTGTTGGAGAGCTTAATGTTTTTAGGAAATGGGAAGGGTTTTCAGGTGAGTCTCAGCCTGTAGACCCTCCTTTCTTCCAGAAGATGAAGAGGAATATGATCATTTCTATCACCACTACCTGGGAAAATCAGAGGCAATATATATTAGAAGTCAAAACTTCCATGTAAAATTATGCACACTGTGCACTGGACAACTCTAAGGAGCATCATTCCCATCATAATCATATGAATACCAGATGGCTAGGTAGTAGTTCAGATGTATATTATAGACCCAAACGAACTATTCTGGAATCCTGACCTACTCTCCACTAGCTTTATAATCTTAGACAGATTATTTAAATTCTGGGGACCTCTATTTTATCATCTATCTAATAAAAACAATAATAATTTCCATTTGAAGCTAGTTATGAATGTTAAATGGGATCATAGTAACAAGACTGTAATCCAGTGCGGTAGGAAAACTAACAGTCCCCAAAGATATCCACATCTTAATTCCCAGAATCTGTGAATATGTTACATGACAAAAGGAAATTAAAGTTGCAGATGGAGTCAAGGTAACCACAGAGCCGATCTTCAGGTAAGAATATTGTCCTGAATTATCTGAATGGGCCCAATGTAATTACATAGGCTCTTAACAGCAGAAGAAGAAGACAGAAGTGTAGGTCAGAGAGAGAAATAATGACCAAGCAGAGAGAGAGAGATTTGGACACAAGATAGACTCGAACTGCCACTGATGGCTGAAGATGGAGGAAGGAAACAGAAGCCAAAACATGCAGACTGATTCTAGAAGCTGAGATTTTCCCTCAGCTGAAAGCCTGTGGGAAAATGGGATCCTTAGTCCTATAGATGCAAGGAACAGAATTCTGCCAACAACTTGACTAAACGAGGAAACTGATCTTTTCCCAGAGCCTCCAGAGAGAAATGCAGTCTTCCAGCACCTTGGCATTAGATGAGGAAGACCCTTTTTGGACTTCTGATCTAAAGAATTGTAAGATACTAAATTTATACTGTTTTAAGCCACCAAGTTTGTGGTTATTGATTATAACGGCAATAGAAAACTAAAACTAATATACCCATTGATGTGATTTCGACTATTACAATTACAATCATTCATCCAATTTTTACAGTAAAATATTTACTGAGGGCCTACTAGGTGCCAGACACTGTTCTAAGTATTAGGATCCCACAAGAAACAAACTAGTAAGGGCCGTGCCTACATATAGCTTACCTCTTAGTAGAACATAAACAGAGCTAGAACAAGGAGCAAAAAAGTGCCAGAACTAGCTATAGGCATTTTGTTGAGTGTATTATCCAAGAAAGTATACTGCTTTAGAAATATAGGTGAGAGGGGTGCCTGGGTGGCTCAGTTGGTTAAGGATCTGCCTTCTGTTCAGGTCATGATCTCAGAGTCCTGGGATCAAACCCCATGTCAGGCTCCCTGCTCAGTGGGGAGTCTGTTTCTTCCTCTCCCTCTGCTTCTCCCTCTCAAATAAATAAATAAATAAAATCTTTAAAAAAATACAAATGAAGGATGTTGAGCAATTGTGGACAAAGAAGACTTTGAGAAGTCTTTATATTTTTTTAAGTCACTAAAACAAGTAAGAAAATGTTATAATAACGACGACAACAAAAATAGGCTACAGGGAGAGGATTATTCCACCTATTGGATAAATCAAGAATGTGATGTGGTTCATATAGAGTTTTCCTTTAGTTTATACCTGAATTAAGAGTAATAGTAAAGAGGGACCACATTTATATAGATGAATATTTGTAGTTTATTACATGTATAATTAATCTTAAGTTAATTACTTAATAAAGTATAAATTTATAATTTTTTGCATTCTAGATCATTTTATCTTAATAAAGTACAAATTTTAAAAACCTGTCAGAAACATTAGAGCCTTCCATTCTCTAAGTTAATTGACACAATTTTAATGTTTCGTCAGTTCTAAGCATTTACACATGTGTTGTGTCCTTTGATTTTTCACATTCTATGAAGTATTTTATTTTATTTTTTAAATTATGTATTTATTTTAAGTAACCTTTATACCCAGCATGGGGCTCTAACTCACAACCCGGAGATTAAGAGTCATATGTTCCTCCAACTGAGCCAGCCAGGTGCCCCCACATTCTATGAAGTATTTTATATTCATTTTGCAGATGAGAAACTAGACATACTTAGAAAGAAATGAATGATTCAAACATTAAGATGTCATGTAGCAATCTACATTCAAATCAAAACCTTGATAAAGAGAGGAAAGGGGCTTCATAGAGACCAAGGGCAAAAAACACTCATCAGAATAAAAACAGGGCTAAACCTCTGAGGTAAAAGGCAAGAAAATGCAGCACAGATGACCACCATCTCTACCAAATGCTGCGGAGATGCCTACCAAAATAAAGAAACCCACCCCTTTCAATGCTGCAAATCTTTCAGTTCAAACCTCCGGTTGCAAAGGAAACAGCACCAATTTGCAACATTCCAGTGCTCTGAGTTGGTTTCTGGCGTCTTCTACGTCTGCTCAGTGAGGAAAATTAATTGATGCCATAATTCTTTGTTACTTTCAATAAATTGCCTCTGGAATTAATAAAGGATCTTGAGGAATGAACTAACGGTGAGAGTTTAGGAGGAAGTCATCAACCTGGAAGCTATAATAAGTAATCACGCACTTGCTGTTGTCTTATATTGATGGAATATCTACTATGTGCTAGCACTGTGAGGAAACACGAGAAGAATGTTTTTGCCAGATATGTATACTTTTCTCCCTTCTTAACAAGAAATCATTTTCTTTGGATGACTTGGCAAAGATGGATTGTCTGTCAGTGATATCCTAATGAGTGGTTTTGAGCCCTGTTTTTAAGGTTAGGTTTCTTGAATAAAGTGACACTTGAAGACAATTTTAAGCAAACAAGGGAGGATTATTTGATATAGAACATGATAGATTTATCTTACACCTAAAAAAAGCTTAGGGCTCGTTAAAGCAGACAGAAACAAGATGAAGGCCATTTTGAACAAGCAAATTACATAAAATCATAGAGATTAAAGAAACTGACACAAGTATTTGAAAGCTTATGAGTCCATCTAACTATTCAACAGTAGGAACTGTTTCAGATGGCACTTCCATTGTGTGCAATATTGTACACCCTTAAAGCCATGCTTTTGAAGATTATTTAATGGTACCAGAAATTGTTGATTATCTAATATTACTTAAAAGAGAAAGCAGGATACAAACTTCATATTCAGCATAACAGCAGCTTTGTTATACATTCCCACACAAACACAGTACATACATGTGCACACTATGTTACAAATATAGAAATGAAAAATTAAAGCAATCTGTCTTGAGCAAGCTAGGGGATGATTGACAATCTAACTAAATAATTCAGAGATGGAATTGGCCTTGGGGAGGCTTGATCCAAGATTCAAATATAGTTTGTCACACAAGATTTCTCCACTCTATCTCTATGGAATTGTTCCCATTCTCAGGTAGGTCCTATCCTAGAGATCTTCCTGGGGCTACATGTACCCTCATTCAAGTTATGTGAGAAGAAAAGTCTGAACAAAAACCAGTTTGGGTGCCTGGTTTTGTCTGACTTGTGTCTTGTTTCCCAGCCCTTCCTATAGACAGGAAAGTGTGACATCTTTGATCCCTCCTCAGTCCCCTCACAACTAGAGGTGAGGTGAATCCCATCCATGTTGGCAAAAATGGCAGGATTTTCTCCTTTTGTAAAGCTGACTAATAGTCCATTTTATGGATACACCATGATTTCTTCATCCATTTATCCATGGATGAACACTTAAGCTGTTCCATATCTTAGTTACGGTGAATAATGCTGCAATGAACATGAAAGTGCAGATATCTCCTTCAGATACTGGTTTCATTTCCTTTAGATATATGTTTCTGACACCAACTTCAATGTGTGGGTTTTTTCTCCATACCAACCAATTCTCCAACACCAGCTGGGTGTCCCATAATTCAAGTCAATTCTGACCCTATCTACCTGGCAATAGCTTCAGATTCCACAGGTTAAGGGCTCAGTCCTACAAGACTATATTCCACAAGACTGTCCCCCACTTCAGATGCCAGTCACAAGTCCAGTTGATATCTATGCTTCTGACTAACTGGCTCACAACCTCTTTCTCGGGTTCAGTTAGTTTGCTAGAGCAGCTCACCAAACTCAGGACACCAGTTTGCTCACTAATTTACTGGTTTATTACAAAAGATACTAAAGGATGTGAATCAACAGCCAGATGAAAAGATATATAGGTAGAGGTCTCAAACAAGGTAGCTTCTGTCCCCCATGGAGTTTGAAACCTAGCACAGCAACATGTGGATGTCTTCTGGTTTACCAAACTAGATGCTCTCCTCTCTGAACCCTATCCTTTCGGGTTTTTATGGAGGCTTCATTACTTTGGTATGATTGATTAAGTCAGCCATTGGTGACTGATTCAACCTCCAACCCCTCTCCCCTCCCACAGGTCAGAGGGTAGAACTAAAAGTTCTAATCCTTTAATCACATGGTTGGCTCCACTGGCAATCAGCCCCCATCTTTAGATGCTCTCCAAAAGTCACTTCATTAACATGATAAAAGACATCACGTAGCTGTCATCACAGGAAATTCCAAAGGTTTTAGGAGCTCTGTGTCAGAAAGGAAAACCAGGATTAAATATATATTTCTTATTAGAAATCACAATAACACAGGATGGATACCCGCACGGCAGTTCTAGTTTAATTCTGGGGGAAACTCCATACATATTTTCCATAATGGCTGTACCAATTTACACTCCCACCAATATACACAAGGGTTTCCTTTTCTCCACATCCTCACCAACACTGGTTATTTCTGTCTTTTTGATAATTGCCATTCTAACCAGTGTGAGGTGATATCTCATTGTGGTTTTGATTCGCATTACCTGATGATTAGCGATGTTGATTACCTTTTCAGGTACCTATTGCCCACTTGTATGTCTTCTTTGGAAAAAATGTCTATTTAGGACCTCTGCTCATTTTTTAATCAAGTATTTGGGTTTTTAATATTGAATTGTATGAGGTGCTTATGTATATTGGATTTTAGCTCTTCAGATATATGATTTGCAAATATTTTCTCCCCTTTGTAGGTTTCCTTTTCATCTTGTTAAATTTTTTTTTCTTTGCAGAAGCTTCTTACCTTGATGTAGTTCCAATGATTCATTCTTGCTTTTGGTGTCATATTCAAAACATCATCACCAAGATAAATGTCAATGAGCTTTTTCCCCATGTTTTCTTCTAGGACTTTTACAGTTTCAGGACTTACATGTAAGTTTTTGATCCATTTTGAGTTGATTTTTGTGTATAGTGTAGGATAAGGGTCCAGTTTCATTTTTTGCATGTGGATATCTAGTTTTTCAAATAGTATCTATTGAAGAGACCATCTTCCCTCCATTCTTGGTGCCCTGCTGCCGATTAGTTGACTGATTATGTATAGGTTTATTTCTGTGCTCTCCATTATGTTTCAGTGGTTTATGGATCTGTTTCTTTCCAGTACCATATTGTTTTGACTACTAGCTTTAGAATATAATTTGAAATCAGGAAGTGGGGTGTCGTCAACTTTTTCTTATTTCTCAAGACTACTTTGGTTACTCAGGGTCTTTTTGAATAAGTTCATTGTTAGTGTACAGAAACACAGCCAGTTTTTGTACATCGAGTTTGTTTCCTTCAACTTTACTGAATCCATTTATTAGTTCTAATAGTTATTTGTGGATAACTTTAACCTCTTCTTTTCCAACTTGGATGCTTTTTATTTATTTTCTTATCTACTTGTTCTGGCTAGGACTTCCAGTACTATGTTGAATAAAAGTGTCAAGAGTGGGCCACCTTGCCTTGAACTGGATCTTAGAAAGAAAGCATTCACGAATGCCTGGGTGGCTCAGTCGGTTAAGCATCTGCCTTAGTCTCAGGTCATGATCCCAGGGTCCTGGGATTGAGCCCCACATCGGATCTTTGCTCAGCAAGGAGCCTGCTTCTCATTTGCCTTTCAATTCCCCCTTCTAGTCCTCTTTCTCTGACAAATAAACAGGATCTTAAAAAAAAAAAAAAAAAACTTTCAGTTTTTCCCCATTAATTATGATGTTAACTGAAGATACCCAAATTCTAACACTTATTAACTCTGGATATGGATTATAGATTATTCTAAATTACTTTATGTTATTAATTATTTTTATTATTTTTATTTTTTAAAATTATTTTTAAATAATACTTCAATAAGTATATATAATCGGAGAAATTACAAAGCTTCATGAGGACAAAAGTGTGTATTCCCAATATATCACTAAAGTCAGATTATTCATAGCTTGATAGTTTTATGTAGTTATATATTTTTTATGCTTATAGCTTTATAACTTTATAGTTTTATAGTTATATACAGATAGATAAGTTATATATATATATGTATTTATTTAATTAAAAGCTAATGTATATCTAAATATCTGAGACTGAGGGACAAATGGTTCTAAAAAGTGTTTAAAACGATAGGGCAGTTGGGGCCCCTGGGTAGCAATCAGTTGAGCATCCAAGTCTTGATTTCAGCTCAGGTCATGATCTCAGGGTTTGGGATCAAGTGCCACATCAGGCTCCACACTCAGCATGGAGTCTGCTTCAGATTCTCTCTCCCTCTACCTCTGCCCCCCACCCCACTCATGCTCTCTCTCTTTAAAACAAATAAATAAATCTAAAAAAAAGAAAAAGAAAAACACAAACAAACCAAACCATGGGACATTAGTGAAAAGAGGGTGATTTCATCAAGCAATAGTTGAGAAATGTTATTTTTGCAATAATTTTTTGACTGATTAAAGTTAATGGGTCTCATCAATTGTACTTACTTTTCTATTACCAAATGTTTAGATAGCCATCACTATAAACTTCAAAAACTTAATATTTTAGAAAAAAAATCATTCAGAAAATGTCATGTAACTGGCCTCTACCTGAGTTTTCCTGAGCCGTTTCTCTAGTCGCATTTGTCTGTATGTCAGTCTTAGCCAATTGTCAATGATCTCACCCCCCCCCCACACACACACACGCAAACACAAAAACCCCAGTAAGGTAGTCTTATTGACATTCTTGAGGACAGATGGAAAATGGGGTATGTCTTATAGCACAACTTTATAAACAACATATTTACTTTTCTCCATTCCCAAAACACCCTTTCCCTTGACAGCTGTCTCATACCTCCTAGCTCACTCTGCATCTACTGTATCTATCTTTCTTTTTCTTCTCCGCCCTCCCACATTGTGTCCAACCTCTACCACCCTAGGTTGCTTCCTCTAGGCCAAGACTCAAAATGCAAATGCCCACAGGAGAGATACGTAACCAAAAGGAAAGAATGAAAGTCCAAGCATGACGGACTAGTGGACCACGACAAACTAGACAGCATATGCTCCATAAAGTACTTAGTACTCAATGGGAATGAGGACCCAGTATTCCTTGAGTCTCCAATTGTCAAGAGATCCTCAAAATATGATATTTTTCACATCGTGGCAACTAATTGACATTTTTAAAAAATACCATGCAGGTAAGTATTTGCCAGCCAAATGAAACCCATGGGATTCCAGTTTGTGACTTCTTTAGATCTCTATTTCCTCTTCCTAAGTGGACTAAGTTAGCCTTCTCTTGGTGTCCTCAATTTGTGTAACCAAGCATTAGCCAGTGCTCGGTGAATGTAAACGATTTGTCACTTAATTTGTGTGTGTGTGTGAGAGAAAGAGAGGCATAGGATTATAGACACCTAAATTGTCCAATACAGCATTGCCTTTTGCAGCTAGGGCAACCTATGTCAGGAAAGTTGGTGCTAGTTCCTCTTTAGCTCCTTTTTTGTTAAAATCTTTCTTAAATTTTTTTTAGTTAGTTAAAATCTTATTTCACATCTATAAGACCAAGACAAATGTTGAGATGCCTTAAACTCTAAAATTAAATGAGCTATGTTGTATATATTTTCTTTTATGCCTTTTTTTCCCCTTTGGGAAGAAAACAAAATGAGCCAGGCATTGCACTATCATCCATGATTGGTGGTGTTCAGTAGATACCAATGTGCCCAAGCTGCCATGATGGACACCGCATGAATGAGGTTAAGACTGGAAAGGCGATGCCCAGGAGCCATGGCTTTTCAACTTTTTCTTTCTCTTTTTTTCTTACCATGTATTATTCAGAGTCTAGTCAAGAAAATGAAAATCTCATTACGTATTTCAGAGGGACTTAAAACAAGAAATTGATTACCTAAGTGTTGAAAGACAGAAAGTAGAAAGGGAATGCTAAGCTAATATCTAGAGATAATTGCAGGAATGAGCTACCATGGCTTGAGAAGGGAACAGAGAAGAAGAAGAAAACACAGTTTTCTTGAGGAAAGGTTCCAAGAAGCTGACCTCCATACCTTTGAAGAAGGGACACTTTGGCTTGTACCTCTGCTGCTAGAGACCTGAAGGAAACTGAAAGAATCCCTGAAGCTGGAGCCAGTGCTGTCGCTGGAGCCAAGCTGAGGGAAACAGAAAAGCAGACAGGAAGCCTCCTTGCCCCTCCTCCCACCTTCGCATCTCCCTCTAGCACCCCCTACTTGCAGAACCTAATAGAGAACCAGCTGGCACGGAAGAATCCCAATGCCAGTCACAGAGCAGTATATACAGGGGTGGATTTGGAATTGAAAGACAAAGGGTGAATCCTGCCACAATCACAACCCCAGTAAGAAATATATTTCACATCAGAACTCAGTACACAACATTTGCGTGCAGGTCCACCTGGAATAATTTTCATGCACCAATGGGACGCACTCTATTTTCTTTTCTAGTATATTATTCCATTTTATTTTTTTAATGCCAGTTACACCCCCCTAAATAATTTCATAACCCACTAACATCCTAGAAGAGTCTCAGATCTAAAAAAGGAATGGGTAATTCTTTGGACTCCATGAGAGAAAAGTATATGTAGTTGAGAAACAAACAAACAAACAAAACAAAGACTCCTATCAAAGTAAAACAAAAGTCTATAAGCAATTTGGAAAATGTAGAGAGAGCATGGGAAGACTTACTTTTCTGATTTCAGACTAGTCTTTGCAAAAAACAAAAACAAAACAAACAAACAAACAAAAAACAAAAAAGTAAAACCCAGAGAATATTATTGTGCTAGAGTCAGCAAGATTCACATTTTAATTTTGACCCTGCCTTCTCCGTCAATATTCCAGATGTAAGTTGGGAAGGAACATATGACATAAGAGTTTACATGGTGGGTGGCACTGAATATTTAATGCCCTTTTTAGAGCCAACATTTATCAACATGGTGGCACATGGAAATTAGGTTTGTTTTCTTTAGTGAATAAGTTAGGAAAATTACAGTGTTGTCCACTGGATGGCATAAAAGTGACTAATAACAGATTCTTCTTTTGATTTCTGGGGTAATTAATCTTAAAAATGTATATTTTTATGACTCAAAAAACACAATAGGACTGCACTATTTGTTTTTGGTTATTGGCTATCACCCAGTATTAAGTCAAATTTTTATATATATGTAAGTTCATTAGTAATTCAAGTACCGAATTTGGTCCTTAAGAAGCCATTTAGATATCTGTACTACTAAAAGCACAACTCCTACCCTCCAAAAAATAGACCAGAGACTTGGGGAGAAAACCAGTTAAAATATGCTGTAAAATATGCAAATTCAAGTTGAAATCAACATAGATGGTTTTGACTCATAGAGTTAATAGAGTCATTCATGTGTAGAACCTGGGAGAACTTTTGACTTGGATTATATAGAATTTTACCCTCCCCCTCCTTTTGTTAACCTTGTACTCAGGTTCTCTGTGCATCAGATCCTAAAGTTTATCAGGAAATCCCAGGGCCTGAATCTAGGTTCAGATCCTGCTTCTGCCACGAGTGCACCGTTTGAACTCCAGCAACTCGCTTAACTTCTCAGCCCTAAATCTCTCCTCAGTTAACTTTCATGAAGATCAAATGAGATAATAGCTGGAAAAGAATTGTAAGTTTACAGGTTCTGTTCAAAGACAAAATCTTGTTAAACTCTTCACCTTACATGCACCAAAGTGTCTAACAATAGCTCAGGACACACATCCAACAGATAGCTTCTAACTGATGGAACACCGTTTTTAGATAAGGATATCTATCAAGAAATCATTTCGCTAATCTACTTCTACTGTAAAATAGAAATACACACTAGAGAGAAAAGGGGAAGGATTCAAACTCCACCAGCATAGGGTAGTATAAGGATCAAAAGTTTGTATTCCAGATCTGTCCCCCTCAGTCCAAATCCAGGCTCCATGACTTCTTGTGTAACCCGGATGAGTTGCTCACCCTCTCTGTGTCTCATTGTTCCCACCTGCAAAAATGGAGGGAAGAACACCATCCAACTCATAGAAATGTAGTGAACTTTAAAAGAATATGTACCTGTAAAGTGCTTTGGAATATTGCCTAGCCAATAGTAGCCCACGATAATTATCAGCTATTTGTATCACTTTCATTCCTATTTCTAGAGTTCAAGGAAGCCACTGCAGAGGTAAACGTTGGATAGAATGAAATGAACAACAGAAGAGGCATGAAGATGGGAGATGCTTCAAAATTCTGAGTATTACAGCAACACCATGGTAAAAAAAAAATAAAAATAAAAATAAACCATAGAGTAGCAGATAAAACCACTGGATCTCTTCCTTTCCAAAATTTTCCAGCTCTCTATTCAGAGCAGCTGTCCGTAGGAATGCATCTCTGATTTTATAATTTAAAAACTCCCAGGTTTCATAAATCAAACCACGAAGTACGACCACTACACATCTCTGAGAATGGCTAAAGTGGAGAAAACAGACAATGCCAAACACTGGGGAGGGTATGGAGCCATGGAACTCCAGGACACAGATGGTGGTCATGTAAACTTCTAAAAACCACTTTGCCAAACCACTGGTTGGCAGTATCTATGAGAGCTGAGCATATGCATTCTTTATGATCCAGAAATTCCACTCCTAGGTATGTACCCAATAGAAATGAATACATATGTTCACCAAAAGGCATGCACAGAAATGCTCATAGGGACAATATTTATTTATAACAGCCCAAACAGGAAACAACCCAAATTCCATCACAGAAGCATGGGTAAATAAATTGTGGTATATTCACAAAATAGAAGGCTATATATCATAGAGAACAAACAAACCATTGTTACACAACATGGATGAATCTTACAAACAATATGGAGAAGAGCAGCCATTATATAAAAGAGTACTTTAAGAATCCATTTATATAAAGTTTAAAAGCAGGCAAGACTAAACTATGGCGTTAGAAGTCAGAACAGTCATTGTCCTTCAAGTGAGCTGGTAATGGGAAAGGGAACCAGGGTACTTCCAGAGTGATCTTGTGCTTTCTATGTTGATCTGAGGACAGATTACGTGAGTGTGTTCACTTAATGAAAATTGGCCAATATGTACACACATGTTTATACAATGTGTCTGTGCTAAACTTCAAAAATACTCACATATGTATATGTGTCTGTATGTATGTTAAACTTCAAAAAAATTTAAATGCAAATAGGGGTCTTGCGCGATTTAATTATTAAGAAACTACTAGGACTTGGGATGCCTGGGTGGCTCTGTCAGTGAAGCGTCTGCCTTTGACTCAGGTCATGATCCCAGGGTTCTGGGATCGAGTCCCACGTCAGGCTCCTTGCTCAGCAGGGAGCCTGCTTCTCCTTCTCGCTCTGCCTGCTGCTCCCCCTGCTTGTGCTCTCTCTCTCTCTAGCAAATGAATAAATAAAATCTTTTAAAAAAAAGAAAAGAAACTGTTAGGACCTTCGAAGGACTAACCTCCCCAGGCACGGCTAAGAACTCCCCCCTTTGTCCTACCAATTAACCCTGTATCTCGGCTCCTCATACAATGCGCTGAAGTTGCTTGCTTATATGTCTGTCTCCCCTACTCAACCATAATCTGCTTAAGGCCAGAGACTGTGTCTTATTTATCATTTGATCTCCAGGGTTCAACACAGAGCCTGGCACATAGTGGGTTCTTAGAAATGTTTCTTGAATGAACGCAAAATAAGACTAATAAAAAATGAGATACGTTTACTTTTTATATCATAGAAACACATTTTGATGCCACGTTTGCTGAAACATCAGTTTTTGTCAAGTGAGCTACCCAATAGTTTATGTCAACTGTCTTCTGAGTTCTCCCCCAAATTTCACCCAAACCATCGATTGCCTTTCCCTGGCTTTGGAATATCATTAACTAAGCTCTTCTGATCAGAGGAAGTAGACAACATCACCTTCCTTATTAAAGTTTCCTAGTAGATTCTGTGATTGAAAGATGAAAACAAAATGTGTACATAGCCTAGCTAACTCTGAAATCTGAGAAATATTATAACCTAGCAAAGGCATGGTTTTGCACTTACACGATCTGCTAAATTTCGCAGAGACAAAGTAAGGATGGAGGAAGCTTTCTAGCTTTGCTACTTCTTCAACAATTTTCTGAGAGTGGCGGTCTAGTGTTTTAACAGGATATCAAGAAAAATGAAGTAATCACCTAAGACACAAGATCCTATCGTTCTGAGCGTGGGCATTTGTGCTTCCCACCCTGAAGGGCAAGTTCTTATTATTCTCCAGAGTCGAATCTGTTTGATGTCTCTCTCTTTTTTTAAAAGCGCACGGACAGACCACAGCAAAGAGCTATGGCACTGCGGTTTTCATCACACGTGAGCCCTGGCTCTTTGCGTCTGAGACTTACAATACAAAGCAGAAGAGTCAGTTTCTTGAGGTTCGGAAATGAGTTTCCTATTTGCTGTCTTCACAGCCGCCAAAAAGGACAAATTAATACGGCCTTCTGTACAGTCCTGAAAAGGGGGTGGGGAACAGAGGACGGGAGGGGGAGATTGACGTCATCCACTCATCAGTGACCTAACCAGAAAAACCTTAATAAATGATTAAAGAAAGATGACCCGAAGGGGAATGCAGGGGGATTCAGACCGACTTTGGTCAAAGCCCCCAAATCTAATGTAATTTCAAGCTGGCCTCAAAATTCAATTTGCGTGGAACCTCTAAGTCATCTATTCCGCAACGACATCCAGCCTAATTGCCTCTGAACAGCTTCCAGCACCGCACTGAGAAAATGTCGTGTTCCAGGCCCTCCGTGCCCGCAGGGAAGGCGGCCCAGATGACCACACAGGAGGACAGGCTCAGGAAAGCGCGCAGTCTGCCGATCCCACCTGCTGACCGTTGCCCTCCACAGGAAGCACATGTTGCTGCTCAGTTCCTGCCAGCTTTTGGCTGTCAGGTAGGGCATCTGCAGCGGGCAGCTCCCGGGGGCTGCCACCTGGTGCTGTCAGTCGGCCCCAGACCAACACGAAGAGGGGAGGCATTCATCTATGTGCTTATTTTTCTGTGTTCAGGGTATTTCTTGGGACTTAGAGTTTTCACTTGGCAAGTTCACTGGTCTCCTTAGTTGGGAGGGAGAAAAGGAATTTTGCTTGCTTTCCTTTAACTCAGCGTTCCCTGCTTTGGAAAAGCTCTTTAGTAATACCTGGTTCATCCTCATTAAATCTGTGCAGCTTCTTCGTGGTCCTGCAAACTTACTTGAAAATATATTGGAGCATGTATCCTAATGGTCAGAGTTTGGGGCATCGTGGCTAAGCCCTGCTATATTTTACTGTGTAGTTATGAACCATCACAGGAGGCCAATGCAAAGCTAGCATTTTAATCCCATTAAAAAGAAAAGACAAAAATAAAACAGCAATAAATGTCGCAGGAGAAAGATGGAGCATTCCTCAGAAAAGTTTACAGCATGCAAAGGAATAAAAGATTCTCGGCAAATGTCAACAGTTAGATAATATTTCAACCTCAAAAAGGCTGTTTGTTTTGATCCAAAATCAACTTACATTTAATTTTAACTCCTGACTTGCATTTTGCATCCACAAATGCAGTACAACGTATCATTGAACCAGTTAGATATAATGAAACTTGTTAATGAGGAAGCATGATTTGCTTTTACCAGACTGCATTAAGTAGTAAGATAATTTTGAACAGAAATTAGCACCTGGGTAAGAAGAAAGGCATTGCCCTAATGACGCAGAGAGTTTGGTTGGTGGCTTTTTGCTTGGTTTATGCTTCTGATGAGTGACAAAGTAATAATGACGATAAAATGTGTAAAGATGCTAGGTTAAGGATAATGTTGGTGGTAATAGGAAAATAATAATAGGAAAATAATCGAACCCTGGCTTTGCTCCATAAACTTCAGACTGTATATCTAAGCACCTATAGGCTAACTTTTTAAAACATGCACCCAAACACTTATTTACATCATCACTAGAAAATTAACCGTATCTCTAGCTCTGAACCATACCTTTCCCATCAACCTTTTCCAGCAATTCTTTTCATCATGTCCTTTTTTCCTTTTTCGTTCCTCCTTTTTTTTCTTTTTTTTTTTTTTTGATAACAGGGAATTTTTGAGGAACACAACAATCACGTTATGGCAGAACAGACTGTTCTGAACTTGAGAAACATATTACTATGGAAATTGGTGTTCAGAAAGGCGTGTGGAAAGTGCCATGAGTTTATTTCTGCCTTAATGGCATTTTTAACACTGTAAAGAATCACAGTGGAGGCAGAATCAGAGAATCCTACACCAGCATGTTTAAGCACGTTTTCTAGTAAACATAAGCACTCCATCACCTTTATTTACCTGGCCATATTTTCATTCTACCTGTGTATTTTTAGGAAGTTCAATAAAATATTTGCTCAGAAAGTATTCCGGACATGTGAAGGTCCGAGGTGCCAAGTCATACAAAGAACTGGATGCAAGGGAGGAACAGGAAGTTGAATGGGTGAAAAGTGGTTGGGCAGAGAAACACAAAAGGGATTCAAAAAATGCAGAATGACCCTTAATTTAAGAATCAGAGGAATCAGACCATGACACTAAAAGCAGAAACTGTTTTCATAACTTCTCCTTTCCACAACTGGTGTGTCTTGATTATCTTAAAACCCTGGTAAGCTGCCTGTGCTCACTAGCACTTAGGGGAAGCCCAGACAGGGAGTGAAGGGGATTTTAGCCTGTTGGGAGGTTTTGGAAACGTCTAAACATCTTCTCTGTGCACTTGCTGATTTCCCATCTGTCACTTACCGTCAGCCCCCATGCGACAACCACATCTACTGCGAGTTCTTTCGGGTGCGTCTGAACTATCAGTTTCCCCTTCCACGGCGGTGCTGGTGGAGGGAGAGTGGCCAAGGGACACTGGAAGACGCACACTCCACGTACCTAAGGAAGGGGCTCTGACAACACCTCGGCGTGTGCCCCAGGAATACTCAGGGAACTCCAAGGGAACTGCAGCCAACACGCTCGTTAAACTGAAGTGATTTCTCTGAACAGCGAGAGCATCTGGCTGGCTCACAGATAAGGGAAAATTACAATCTGCCCCTTGATAGTCTCTCCTCAGGTTTTACGTTGAACTGAGAACTGCCCTTGAACACACTGGAGAGGTTGCTGCATTTTCGAAGAAGGCTCTGACTACAAATCGTTCCTAAGTGTCTAGGCATATTCTATACTCATGTTCGCAGAAACAATATTCCACATTACTTGTCTCTCATTCAGCTGGCTCTGAAGTGGAAATACGCATCCCCCTGCGTGCACTGTGAGAAATTCCTAGGTTTTGTTTCATGAATTTTTCATGGAAAGCAAAACAGTATTTTTTTTTTTTTTAACAGAAGGGCTTTTGAAATGTCTTGAACTTGCTTTGGGTATTTAATCGGATCAGTTTTCTGTAATGTTGCTTCCCACCCTCCTGTTCTTTCATCCAAACCCCAAATCCTTCAGCCACTAGCCTGCTCAGTGCCCTGGTTTGATAACCCTGCAATTGGAGGGTGGAGGGGAAGGAAAGGCCTCATACCTTTGTTTTTCTGGTTCTCCCCAACACCCTGGTGGCCTACTTGGGTGTCCCACAGGCTCTCTGTGGAAAATAGTGTGTCCCATTTAGCAACAACTCCACCTAGCATGAGTTCCTGAGCTATACTTAAACAAGGGTAAGAGAGAGTTGGAATGATTTGAGGCCTGCATTATGCCATGCGAGAAGAACCATTTTCTCTCCATGGTGGTGGGCCACAAAGTAATTTCTGCTTCTACTTTGGCAATCCCTGGGGTAGAGAGAGTGAAATCATGTTATTTTCCAGTGTGACAAAAATGCATTGGTGTTCAGGGGCATATTTTCAGGGGAAATTTTCAACAAAGTGGAAAGGAGCTTTTTTAACTTAATTTTTAAAAAAAGGAAAAAGAAAAATTTTCTATATCCCAGGGCTTCCCATAATAAAATAGATTAAAAAAACACATTTTTTATGTGAAGAAAGAGAAATATAGTCTAGGTAGCTCAGAGTACCCATATCCTCATAACTAGACAAAATGATCACACTTGTTCCTATTTCTTCTTCAAAGTAGCCATTGTCTTTTGCATTTTGTAATATTTATAGAAAAATATGGATTAACTTCATAGTCCAGCTTTTTAAGAATTTCAGCTGTTTCGAGTGTTTCTCCTAAGCATTAAAAACACACTAAGGGAGGAGGAGGCATGAATCTGCTGTCATTTGCATCGAGAATACTGTGAGCTGAGTATAATTTCTTCTTCAATAATCAATCTGAAAAACACTCAGGCAATTTTTTCAAGTATGGAGTCACTAAAATTTAACATTCACACCCATCTGTAAAGTACTGTGATGCAAAACTTACTTCTAACGTCTGGATTCTCTCACAACATTTCAAAACTGCCTTCTGCTTCCATTTTAATATTCTTTCCTGTCTTTCCTTTGGGTCCCATGGTGCTTAATATCTGTCTATCATTCAGTTGTATTTCTTATTAAACTTTATTGGAAAGATCATGACATTGCCCTGTTACATGTTTGTATTCAATTCAAAAATACGAAGTCTTTAAGTTCTGCAATGATGTCTCACTTATTAAGGAACTTCTAGGGCCAAGGACACACCTAGAATTTATAGATGACTAATAAATGTTTGTTGAAGGAAAGAATGAATGGATAACAGGAAGTCAGACTGACATAAAGACAGCAAAACATATATGTATGTGTGTGTATATATATATATATATATATGCTTTAAAAGACACTAGAAGAATAAATGAAGGCGCTTTTTGTACAGAATTTTGAAAAGAGAAAAATAATTTCTTGGCCTTATCTGTATACTTTCTGAATAAACTCCCTTTTTGGAGAGCAAACAAGACACATGCTTTTAATAAATGGGGACATGAGGTGTGGTGGTGGTAATGGAGGGAAGACAGCTAAGTTTGGGCAAGGCTACAGTCCCTGCTCAGAGTAAGAAGGGGGGTCCTCTCCAGGGTCTTCCTTCTGCCCTTTACACCTTTTACCCTGGGCTGCAGTTTTCCTTTATTTTACCACCCTGCTGCTAATGGAAAATCTTGGGTTTTTTTTTAAAGGATTAAAAACTTGAGTGCACCAAATTTGCCTAGTTTGTATTCTACTGGTTGAAAAGAAAACTTCACCTTCCCTGCTTTTCATGGACTCAAAGGAATGGGCACAGAGATGAAATGAATAATGGGTTGGATTCATACACATTACAGTGAAAGCTTAATAGCATAAAAGACTTCTCTGGCATCAAATCGACAGACATATGAGAGCAAATTTCTTGTAAACAAAATGAGACTAAAAATGAAAATATATTTGCATACGTATATATTGTATATCACGATAAATGTAGGTATTCCTCTAGGGAAATAGTCATGTTTGTAATTAAGAGTATTGAAAATTAGGTATTCAAATCCAGAAAAGGTCTATGAATTGCAAAAAGCACTCTGCTATCCCAAAGAGAGGTTTTATAAATAGAAGATTTTGTATATAAGCCTATTTATCTGCAGCCTTGTAAAGAGTTGAGCACTGTCTAGAGAATGTGATCTAAGTAGGCAAACAATCCAGATAATGTAAATTGCAGTTTGAGGTCTAAGAAATAGAGAAAACATGTTTAGTCTAAAAAAAAATATAGAGACCTAAAATGGCATGCAAATGCTAAGAAGAGTTTTTCTGGGATGGGATAATATGGGAACACTAAAATATAAATTAAAATCAAGGAGACTTTGCAGTTTAAAATGGTGTGTCAAGGAAGCTCCTCCTAACAATTTGTCCCAAGCTCCCATTCAATTCCCACAGAGACATGCAAAATAAAAACAAAGGCCAATTATCTATTGCTAGAGTTACGGGTGTATTTTCATAAGTGGAGCTAATTCCTAAAAAATTAAATAAATAAATAAAAATGGAGCCTGCCCATGTTTTACTTCTTGAAACAGAGCAGCCTTTTTTACTTAGAAGGGAAGAAGACCTTCCTACTGACATCTAGGTCAGTGATCCAGAGCCTTTTACCAATAAGAAAAGGGGGGCATGACTCTTTCTCATTGTTCAGATGGTATTTTCTGAGACTAGCAGTGTGCTACATTCCCAGCCACATTTTTCATATCCATTTTGAGGCTCTGCATCCCAGAAGATAAAGGAGCAATAATTTGAAGAAGTACTGATGATCGCACATTGCTTTCTGGGGGGAAAAAGATGGGGAGAGGCTGACGGCAGTATGGTCTCATTGGCTGGGTGTATGGAAGAACAGTCTGTCAGTGTAGGAACCTGGCAGTTTTCACTTGCTCTGCTGCCCTTTAAGGCCTTATGTTGATTGAGACAAAATTAATGAAAGAAGATCTACATAGAGGCATGTGCTAATTTATCAGTGTTGAAATATAAGGACAAAGGGAAAACATCTTTATTAAATATCAAGATAGAAATGCAAGTTAACTACAAGAGGGCCAAAATAAGGTTGGCTTTCTTTTAAACAGGAAAAGTGAGAAGACAATAGAACTGTAGCTACACACGGTTTTGCAGGAAGAAATTCATCAACTAAAAGTTTGATACCCCAGCTAAGATGTTTTTAGTGTGAGAAAGCAACAGAATGATGATATTTCTTGGTATGTCAGCCCTAAAAACAAACAAACAAAAAGTCAAATGTTCTTCTGGAAAAAATTATAAGACACAGTGGTCAAGACTTATTTCAAAAATAAAAGCCTAGCAGTTGGAAAGTATTTTATGAAATCATGGTGGCAGAACACTGAACTCTATTAAATATAGTTGTCTAAGTCATAATATAAATAAGTCAAAAACTGGAATGCAAATTTCCCAAGAAAATTTGAAATAGCAAACATATAGGCTAACTATAATAATAATAGTCTATATTAATTGTTAGTATTTGCCAGACACTCTTTTACTGTGCAAATTCATTGACTCTCAACAAGAAAATTTACAAGATGGTTGCCATTATTATCCCTATTTTCCAGATGAGAAAATTGAGACACACAGAACTTCAGTAAATTGCCTTAGGTTACAGAACTAGAAACTGGATATAACAGCCTGAATTTACAAATCTGAGATTTTTTTAACATAGAAATTGACAGAAGTGGTAGTAAAATCCTTTCGAGGAATTATACATAGTTCAAATAAATGTGGTTAAAATCTCCCTCTCCTTCTTTTCCCCCAAAATCATTATTTTGCCATCTCTCATCATTTCCCTAAATAGTCACACCTTTCATCCATTACTCAAGTCAAAAAAACTAGGAATTATTTTTTATTATTTCCCTTCCTACATAATCTGTATTTAATCCAACAAAAATGTCCCTTCTTTATCCGATTTGCTCATTTCTTTGTTACACCCTTAGTCCAAGTAACTATCATTCTTTCCACCTCTTACTGCTTTTTAACTTCCTAAATGATCTCCCTAACTTTTGTCTTAGTCCCCTTCAAATATCTCCTCAGCCAGCAACCATAAAACATAGCACCATCTTTCAAATTCTCCAATAGCTTCCCACTGTTTTTGGAATAGAATGCCAACTCCTTCATGTGTCCTAAGCAGTCTTGCATGTTCTAGCCCGGCACTGCTGTTTCTACCGTATCCTGAATTTAGCATGCCTCCCTCAGCCTTTGACATCTTAAGTTTTCCATAAATATATTTCATAGAATATCGAAATAATTTAGTGAAATCATTTGAATCAATATGTGTATCTCTTTGTCTTTCCCTCACTCTACTTCAGCCATGTTTCTGGAGGGTCCCAAATAAATGTGGTGTCTAACTGAATAGAAAATTATAGGATAGTTAAAATATTATTAAAGCAAGAACACAATTTATCAACTGTCACCAAAATTCTATATAGAGATAAGGCCATACATAGTTGTAAATGCCTTTATTTAAAAATAAGGACTAAAAATAAAATTTAAAAACATTGCACATAAACTATTAGAAAAATATGCTATTTTTTAAAAGAAAAAATTCTTAGATTTATAAACTGCATTGTTTTCTGTTTCTCATTATTTAAAAATAGAAAAAACTATAAAACTTTGTCAAGGAAAGTCAACCAAATAAATTTAATATGAGAAAGGACATATAGGAATATATAGGATGATTTTTTTAAATTTTAAAATTATAGAAAATACTATATTAATAAAAATTTGGATCTTAATATTCAGTGCTGATTCCATGATCTAACGTGATTTAACCTGTACTCGAGATCCATACGGTGATGATGGTGTGGAGAATGGACTCTGGGGTACAAAGGGAAAGCTGGAAGAACTAGGTCATTGAGATAATGCCAGCAAGAGATGATGGTGGCTGAAACCAGGGTAGTTACAAATGGAAGTAGTAAACCCCAGGTATATTAGTGCCAGATTCTGGAATCGTCCTGAAGATGGAACTGACAGGATTTCCTGATGGAAGAGGAGAACTTAAACTCTAAGACAGTAAAACATCTTCTAAGCTGCAAAACAAACACACAAAAAAACAAAGCAAACAGTAGAGCACAAGTTCAGTGCAGGGCTCAGTAACTAGACCCATGGAAAGAGATAACCCATTAACAGATGCTAGGGTATATTTTTAAAATTGAGTATATGATAAGCTTGGCTTCACAAATCATATATGTGGAGAAGAAAGGATTACTCAATAAATGATGCTAAGTTAATTCATTACATATTTTAAAGTCATATTCTTAGCTATTACAAATGCAAAAGAATGGTAGATGGAGTGATAAATTTAATGGGATCAATTTTTTAAAGGCAACTATTATCTAGAAGAAAATTTTGATAAATTTTTATCTAAACTCAGTACCCACAGAACTTATGAATTTAAGAGCAACCATAACAAATCACAAAGAGGGGGGATACACTACAGCAGTAACTAGATAAAAACATAAAACTTCTATAGGTCGAAGATATACAAACAAAATTAAAACCAAACAAACTAGAAAATTTTGCCAAAAATGACAATAGATAATGTTTTTATCATATACAAATTTATTTTTTTTTAAAAAACCAAAACCAAAAACAAACCTTAACCACCATGATAAGGAACAGGTTTAAAGACCAAAACAGAAAAGGGACCTCAATGGAGTCATGCTAACAATGTTTCTTCCCAAAACAAGTACCAGTGCTGTTCATGATCAGTATTTTCTTAAAATCTTCAGCACTGAAAATCCCACTCAATGTTTCCAGATAGAAGGAACATTTGAAATGTAAAACTTAAATGATTAACTAAATTATAGTATCACGGAACATTCAAGTAGTCAAGTGAGCTTTAGTTTAAACATATGGGAAGAAATGCCCAAATGTATAAGTGAGGCCATCAATTAGAAGTTAGAGTTCTAAGAATCACTGAATGCTGTTCCCTGAATATAAGATACCAATATATTGCTGTGGACAAAAGGAGCAATAAAATATCAGATATCAAATGTGAAATGACATTCAAAACAATAGTGGACAGTCCCTGGCATATTCTACGCAAGTACTGATAGTGACCCTCTAGAAGGAAAGGAAAAGAGAACGTCTTAGGGATTGAGAGGCTTGTAAAAATAAACTTGAGAATCAAGCAGGATTCTTCCTCACAGGTGCAAAATTAAAATAATAATAATAAATGTACTATATGTTTACTGCAAGCCAGGCAGAATGTTAAATCTTTGCGTATGTTATCCCATTCAGTCCTCCCAACCAGCCTCGGAGGGAGGTATTCTCATCCTCCCCCCACAAGTGAGGAAATGGGTCTCAGGGCTTGAGATCACACAGCTGGTAGAGCGGAGAAGGGGCGCCAAGGACGGCCTGACTCCAAAGCACAGACTCTTAGTTGTTAGCAACTTTAAGCTGTGAAAAAACAACCTGGGCTTGCCTACCACATAGTAGACCTAGAAGGCAGTCCGTGAAATTTCAAAAAGGAAAACCCAAGGTCAAGTAATCTGATCCATGGCAGCACCAGTGGAATTCCCTTCCCCAGGAGGCAGAGCAGGGTGAAGTACAACGTACTCAGAAAGGGAGTCATTCATCCATTTCTTCATCTCTTCAACAAATATTTCTTGAGGCCCTACTATGCGCCAAGAACTGTGTTAAGCACGGAATCTTAAATTCAGAATCAATTTCTAAGGGCAGAAAGGAAAGCTTAGGGTGGACATTCTTGGCTCTTTGAGATTGAATTTGTGAAGGACAAGCATGATTTAAAAAGAGAAGCTTTTTCTTGCACTGGCATAGTGAGCATGATAAACCACAAATCTGACCCATGTGCTTCTGTCTAAATTTAAACCATGTACATTTTGAGAGGTGGAACATTTGGACTATGGGTATGGTTTTCTGAACACTTGAAGAAAATAGCACTAGGTCATAATTTTGGAATGGTAAGATGCTGCTTACTTTTTAAATGTGAGATCTATTGAGTTTTTTTGTACATTTATTCTTATATTCCCAGTGGCTAACAAAATAACTTTAGAGCTGGTCTGTTTTCTATGATTTATCTCATATCAGCAATGCCTCTTAATCTTCATCTTCAATTTTCTCCATCATCTTTCTCATGATTTAGGCTTTGGGATTATTGTAATGTGCCCTCTATAGACCCTGGGAAGAGAGCATGGGTTTTCCTTAAGAATATGGAAAAGAGAAGGTTTATATAGGGTGGAGATGTTCTTAAAAGCATTATATTCTATATTAGCAAATAAAAACATCAGAATATTTTCCATAATTAAATATTCTCTTATAAAGTATAAAGAAGTTAATTCCAATGACAGAATTTGAGCCTAGCTGACAGTTTTCCAACATGGAAATTTCATGCTTGCATAACCAGCTTACTTGGAAAATAGCGGCTTTATGTTTATCAGTTACCAAAAACCTACGAATAGGACAACAGATGCCCCAAGGGACACCCCGGCTTAAGTCATTACAAAGGTGAGGCTAGAGCCCAGGAGGGAGGAAATAGATTGCATTGCACATGAGCATGACCTAGTGGCTGGTTCATTGAGTGGCATTTACGGCAGTAATAGAAAAGGCTGCTTGTCTGTTTTCCGAGTGTCAGGGTAAGTGATGTGTATGCAGCTGTTGTTCATGGAGAGGTGAAAAGCTGGAAAGAAGAGTATCCAACAAAGAAGGCGTAGGTAAGAGAAGGACATTCACGACCTCTTAATATTAAGCAGTTGGAAACCACACACACCCCCAACCGCCACTGCCTCCAGGAACCTGGCCCATCAAAAGCACTTCTTTGCATAAGTAAATAGAATGTTCTTTCTGATTTGTCACAGGAACCAAAAGTGATAAACTTTGCCTGGTAGTGGCTCCCAGATCATTGTGAAGAGTTTATTTACACCATGAGATACTTAACACAGCTTACCATGGTAAGTATGATTTGCCATACAGATTTCATGAGGGGATGACTAGCCAGGGTGCAGTTACATTGTCAAATAATATAATGTAAATGGGATGCATCAACCCTAGAAAGAATGTAAAAATGCTACATCATGCCTTGTAGCCAAAAATGTATGTATATGTACATATATGCGTAAGCACTTCTGTAGTCCTTTAATAAGATGACTTTGTATGCCTGTCAACAATTTGATTAAGGTTGACTACATGGAAAGTTATCTGAAGGACTTTTTATAATGTTTCAATGATAACCATGTTTTATCTTAAACATCTATTGATATATAACGGTTAATATTTTATTCCCATCAGATTTTATAGAACTCAATATTTCCTATCCAGAATTGTGAACTTACTACAATATTCCTATGATTGGTCTAAGTACTTTTTGGGAAAAAAATAAGGCCAGAGTCCTGCTTTAAAAAAAAAAAAAAAGCTGTGTCCCAAATGTCTCATTTGAAAATAAATTTGCATATTACTTCCATGAGGCTCCTCTATATAAATTTAAATAATTGTTGAGCTATATTGTCAATATACTCAAATTCATTATTAAGAAGTAAACCCATGAACTGCTAAGAGATTTCCTATATTATTATATCCCTGATGAGAAGTGAAAGTAGCAGCGTTGAAGTATGGGATAAAGTATGACTGAACAGAAAGAGGTTTGGATTAGGAGGAATACAGAGACTGGGTTCTATTCTCCACTTCATCACAAATATGCTGCATGATCCAGACCATCAGTTTCCTGTTCTCAGGACACTGTGGGAGGGAGAGATTCATAATGTTCTGTATTCAAGTGATTTATGTTGCATGGGCAGGGAAAACCCAGCTCAAATTATCTTAAGGGAGAAGGGATTTTCTGATTTAGGGAGTGGGACAGTCCAGAGGTGGGGAGGGCTTTAGGGCTGGACCCAGGCTCCATCTCAGTGATATTACTAAGGACCTGATTGTCCTCATCTCTCCAACCTTGGTGTTGGCTTTGTCGTCGGCCTTTCCACCCTCATGGTCACCAGATGGCCACCAACATCTGAGGATACACGGACAGAGACGACATGTTTGCGTCACATTTGAAGCAAACTGCTTGCATTTTTCTTCTGATTAGACTAATGGGTCCACCACCTCAGAAGTGCCTTGGCTGTATGGGAGAAGTGTGCCTGCCCCCTAAAAATCTGACATTTGTTATAGGGACGTAGGAAAGAATGAATGCTGAGTAGATAACCAACAAATATCCAATACAAGGTTTTTTAACTGATATGATCTACTATTCAAATTTCCTTGGGCCTCACTAAGTTTATGCATTTATTCAACATTTATCTAGAATCTAAATCATGGCTCATGGCCTGCCTCCAAGGAGATTATAGTCTGGTTAGAGAGAGAGAGAGAGAGAGAGAAGAGAAACATTTATTTCAATAGCCAAAGGAGAGATTTATGAAAATAAATAAATCAGAAACAAATGGGTGTGGGAAAGCTATGGTATAAGAAAACAGAGAGAGGCATAAGGCACAAATCTAAGGAGTCTGAAGAAAACATGGCCAGAGAACAGGCCAAATGGGAAAAAAAAGGGCGAAAAGGGCACACAGAAGATTGTTAGGGCCAGATTGTGAAGAGCTGTGTGTATATGTCTGGGGAGTTTGGACTTGGTCTATAGAAATCAGGTAGAAATATATTCAGATTCGTTTGGGAAGTGGAACATGATTGTAGTTTTCAAAAGCCTAAAAGCATAATTTAGGTACATTAATATAGGTTGTCAGCTTACTTTGTTGATTGTTTCCTTTGCTGTGTGGAAATTTTCAGTTTGATACCGTAGCCCCACTTGTCTGTTTTTGCTTTTGTTGCCTGTACTTTTGGTGTCATATCCAAGAAATCATTGTCAAGACCCATGTCAAGGAAATTTTTCCTTATGTTTTCTCCTAGGAGTTTTAAGGTTTCAGGTCTTTTCATTTTTTGTTAGTTGATATTTGTGGATGGTGTAAAATAAAGGTCAATTTCATTATTTTGCATGTGGCTATCAAATTTTCCCAATACCATTTACTGAAGAGACTAACCTCCCCCCATTTGACATTCTTGTAACCCTTGTCAAAGATCAGTTCACCACATATGTGTGGGTTTATTTCTGTGCTCTGTATTCTGTTCCATTGATTTGTGTATCTATTTTCATTAGTACCATACTGTTTTGATTATTGAAGCTTCGTAATGTATTTTGAAATCAAGAAGTATGTTGCCTCCAGCTTGTTCTTCTTGTTCAAAATTGCTTTAGTTATCTGTAATCTTTTGTGGTCCCTCATGAATTTTAGGATTGCTTTTTCAATTTCTATTAAAAAAGAATGCCTTTGGGATTTTGAAAAAGATTGTACTGAATCTGCAAATCCCTGCAGAATTTGCAAACAATGTATTTGATAAAGGATTAATATCCAAAATATATAAGGAACTCCTACAAATCAATAGCAAAGAAACAACCTGATGAAAAGGGCAAAGAACTAAATAGATATTTCCAAAGAAGATAGGCAAATGGCCAACAGATAAATGAAAAAGTGTTCACCATCACTTATCATCAGGAAAATATAAAGCAAAATCACAGCGCAGTATCACCTCACATCTCTTAGGGTGGCTATTATTTTAAAAAAAAAGCTAAGTGTTGGCAAGGATGTGGAGAAATGGAAAGAGAGTCCTAGTACACTGTTGATAGGACTATGAAATGGGGTAGCCACTGTGGAAAACAACATGACAGTTTCTCAAAAAAACTGAAAATAGAACCACTATATGATCCAATAACGGGGTATATATCCAAAGGAATTACAATCAGTGTCTCAAAGAAATATCTGAACTTCCATGTTCATTGTAGCATTATTCACAATAATCAAGATGTGGAAACAACCTAAGTATCTCTTGATGGATGAATGGATAAAGAAAATGTGATATACATATAAATACAATGGCATATTATCCATTCGGCCTTTAAAAAGAAGAAAATC
This sequence comes from Potos flavus, assembly GCA_028534135.1. NCBI lineage: Eukaryota > Metazoa > Chordata > Mammalia > Carnivora > Procyonidae > Potos > Potos flavus. The sequence continues at coordinate 69,856,304 of CM052899.1, read as the reverse complement.
CTGCCATTTGCAACAACATGGATGAACCCACAGGACGTTATGCTAAGTTAAATAAGTCAAACATAGAAAGACAAATATTACAAGTTACCACCGATATGAGGAATCTAAAAAGTGAAACTCATAAAAGCAGAGAGTAGAATGGGGGTTGCCAGGGGCTGGAGGTGAGGGGAAACAGAAAGGTATTAGTCAAAGGATACAAAGTTTCATTATGTCAGATGAATACCTCCTAGAGAACTACTGTACAGCGTAGTACTTATAATTAACAATACTGTATTGTATACTTAAAAATTTGCTGATCTCACGTTAATAGTTCTTACCGCAAAAAAAAAATGATAATAAAGAAAGAGGTCAGGAGAAAACCTTTAGAGGTGATGATAAATGATCATGGCATAGATTATGATGATGGTTTCATGGGTACCCACTTATCTCCAAATATCATCAAATTGCATACATTAAATATAGACAGCTTTTGATATATCAATCATTCCCAATATAATGGTTTTATATCCAAATTACAATGGCCCTGGGCCCCTATTTCCCTGTCAAATCCTAGCCCTTTCTATCCTCTACATATATATACCCTTCAAAGCCCCCCATTTTTTTCTGGGGTCTCCACATTGAAAACCAGACTGTCTTCAGCAGTCATCAAGTGGTATCAGCGATGTTCTCCTCCTCTGCTCTGGCTTCTGCTTGTCAGTGTCCTTTGCCCAAGAAGCTACTTATAGAAACCTCTATAACAGCAGTGCTAATCCACTTATGGAGAAAACGAGCCTCTGCAGAGCTCTAGAGTGCTGCCGGATGCCAGAGAGAAGGGCTCTCCCAACTAACTTAGAGCCCAGTTTCCTGAGCTCTGAAACAATTGTTTGTGCCCCACAATGCACAAAGTGAGACTTTTATGAAAATCATTCCTTCTCACCTAACCCTGAGATTATTTTAAGAGACATGGTGGGATCCAAATACTATGACATTTCATATCGCCCACCCTCCTCAAAGTCCTTATACATATGAAATCTGCCCTCTGCCTCCAGCAACAAAGCCTTCATCTTTATCGAGATGCAGATGGAGAAGCAGGGAGAGGGAGCTTGGCTTTTTGCACCACCAGCAAATGGGCCCCAGCTTCTGCTTCCACAGAATAATTTACCACTTATCTTCAGTGTAGTGCCTGATACCTCCAAGGTCATGAGTATTACTCATTGAGTAAAAGCACAAGTAAACAATGCAGGGGATGGATTGGAGACAGGAAAAGATAGACTAAGAGACTTTTGGAACAGTCTAGGAGCGCTAACCTCAGACTCCAGCAGGTGAGGCCAACTTTGGGAAATATTTCTGAGATGGAGTCATGGGATATTTACAAATGTATCCTCCTCTTACAGCTTTCAGGAGGGAAGGAAAGAAATAAATACTAAATAGACAATCATAAAATGTCTGGTACAGGATTTTAGCAATTCTGACTTTCTACAATCCTGAGTTCCTTGGTCTTTGTCAAATATAGCAAAATCGAGAGTCATCATCATTACGACCCTTCCCAAGGACAACTGGAGTCTCGGGAGACTTAGAGACTCTAGAAAGCCTTCAGGAAAGCAAAGGTCCAAATATCTGAGGAACCAATAAAGTTCAAGGAGATTTCCTACGTGGAAGCATTGCAGATGGGAAATTTAGGAGGCTGTCTTACAGAACCAAAAGTTCAGAACCCAGAAGATGAGAATGTATGAGAAGAAACACCTAGAAAAATAGCTGGTGTGGAATGCTTGAATAGATACCTAGATTTAGATCATAATGCCAGTAAAAATAGTAAAAACAATTACTATCTACGTTACTATTACATATTAGAACAATTACATTCTAAAATGTACCGGGCAGTATGCCACCTGCTTTATATATGACACTATATGTATTTCTCACAACTAGGATGTGAGGGAATATTTCTATCTATATTAGAGATGAGAACTGAGTATCGGAAAGAGGAAGAACTTGTTCAAAGATGATTTCTGGACTTTTTTACTTCAAAATATGATCCTGTCTGTGGAACTTCATCCTTTAGAAGCTGAGAAAATTTAAATTGCTATCACTTTAGAAAAACAAATACTTACTAAATGCCACAATTGCTATGTTATCTCTTGCCAACCAATCAACTCAAAGTAATTCACTAGGTGTAATCCATATCCGATCCTCATAAAAATGAAAATATCACTTTGATATGTACTTTTCTTCTTTCAACATGTATTCTTCCTTCATAAATGCTTTTTTAAAAAATACCACTTGGGATTTCATAGGTGGTTCCATCACACTTATTCCTAATTCAGAAAAATGTGACTTGCCCTCCTGTTGACCCTGAGTTTTCAAACTCACAAGCAAAAGAATAGGTACATGAATCTGAATATGAGTTATTTCTGTTCCCACGAGTAAATCATATACAGTTTTTCACATACCTATTCAAATATTCTTTGGGAATATAAAAGGCTATTTAGTTATAGAAATTCAAAACTACATGTTAGAGAAATATAATATTAGTAGCAATAATCTTGACATTTATTGTGAATCAAAGAAACAAGAGTTTCTTACTTTAGATTTCAGATCTCACTTCAGATGTCAGATCTATATTATGAGTCTTAATTGAGTGAGATTTCAGGTTGTTATCAAGGGAAATAAAAGGAGCATAGACCCATAAACACAGGATTTGATTTGGCTGCAAATTTGGTATTTTTGATTCCTAATAATTTCTGAAACTAATAATCCACTGAGCTATGCTACCTTCTGGAAGAATAAAGACTGGGCTTAATATTTTCAGGAAAAATTACTTACGTGATATACCCCCCTTTTCTTTTCAAATATAAATCACCTTTAGCTTTCCGAATCATCGATGCCTCCAAATTAACATTCTAGACAGGTGGAGAAACTGAAAGGTATCTAAGACTCTTGAATATGGGCCAAAAGCCATAATAGATAGGTATAAACCCATAAGTACTCAGTTTGTTATACCCACGTGAGCTGAGATTCTGAGAATTTGGGGGATCTCTGGAGGATATGACTTTGGATCGGAGAAGTTTCAGAAACTCATTCTGATTTGCAACCACCACAGGGGGAGGAATTCCTAAAGACATTGGAACCCACTCAAGCAAGGTGAGCACTTTCAGAATTCCTTAAAACTAAATTTTCAGGGGTTACTGGGTGGCACAGTCAGTTGGGTTTCTGACTCTTGGTTTTGGCTTGGTCACGATCTGGGGGTCATGAGATTGAGCCCTGTGTGGGGCTCCGCGCTCAGCATGAAGTCTGCTTGGGACTCTCTCTTCCTCTCTCTCTGCCCTTCCTGTTTGTGTGCTCACTCACTCTCTCTCTCAAATAAATAAATAAATCTTAAAAAAAAAAAAAAAAACCACTTGGGGCTCCTGGGTGGCTCAGTGGGTTAAAGCCTCTGCCTTCACCTCAGGTCATGATCCTGGGGCCCTGGGATTGAACCCCGCACCGGGCTCTCTGCTCAGCAGGGGGCTTGCTTCCCCCTTTCTCTCTGCCTGCCTCTCTGCCTACTTGTGATATCTCTCTCTCTCTCTCTCTCTCTCTCTCTCTCTCTCTCTCTGTGTCAAATAAATAAATCTTAAAAAAACAAAAACAAAACAAAAAAACACTACATTTTCATTAGTATCCTATGGGACTCTCTGAATAACTGCAAACCTCTGGACCCCTATTATTTTCTCCTGTACATTTCAGAACACCTGGAGTGGATGTTCTTTGGGAAGAAGAAAAGAACGAGATCAAAACAAAGCCCCCAAGGCAGCTGTGCATCCCTGGAAATCCTCAAGGATCCAGCATGATCCTGGTATATTCCAGAGATTCCCTGAGTGTCTTGGTGGTGGAGCTAGGCAATTTGGACTGACTACAAAGAGAACCCAGTGGTCCAATCTCTGACGCTCAGACCCTAGGGCCTTCCCACTGATTAGCTCAGGGCCAAAATGTCCTTTCTGTTTTGCTGGGTGTCATTTTCATGCCTCAGCTTGATATAGAACAAAAGTCATGGAGTTATGTCTCCATTCCAAGAAAGAGGCCTTATTAACTCACTGCCTAATTGCCAGTTAGAAATGTACAAATCTATTTCTGAATGGGAAGTGGTGTGTAACCTTGGAATAGAGAGCAAATTCAATGGTCGTGTAGCTGAGGGCCCACTGACATTTTTGCTTCGTCTTCTGGAAAACTCTTCAGCCATGTACATCAACTGGAGTTGGAAAGCAAAACAAGTAGTAAAGAAAAAAGGGAAGAATTTTAAAGGAGAATGAAACAACCACAACAGGACAAATAATCCTGAATCACAAATTAGAGCGCTCCCATTGGCAGAGACACAAAGGTAATATTTTCACTAGAATGAATAGTCCTAGAAAAATTTGTTCTCCAATATCAGACACAACTAGGCCTTTCCTTCCATAGGAGACATGAATGTCTCCTTTTTCCACTTCATCTTTTTCAGTAATCCAAACAAAATTTTAGCAGCAGAAAAAATAATGAATTTAGTCCATTTAGGTCCAGTATTTCCTCGTTAATGTATTAACTCCCTGGCAATAGTCAAACGGGGCACTCTGACTCCAGAATATTTCCTTTTCTTTTATCACCTTTGGAATTCCAATGGCACTGAATAACTAATTATAGCCTACTTAATTCTGTACCAGTGCAAGAAGCAGACGCTGTAGGAGCACATTAATTTCATCCTCCTGAACCTCTGGGAGGCCTTGTATGGAACGGAGGCAGACTGCTGTTTGAAATGTTCTTTTTTCCATGTGTGTCAGAACACTTTAACTTCAGCCGCTCTGCTAAGAGGCTGTTGTTTTAGCTCAAAGTGTACACAAAGGAGAGGATCACCACGTAGGAACTAATATTTGCTTAACTGTCTTCATTTCCCCAGTGCCCTGCAATTCAAGGGCTCTGTATTCTTTTTTTTTTTTTTGCAGCCATGACGGTAAGTAAAGAAAATTGTGTTGTTCCCGAGAACAGCATCTGCCAAAGAGTCTAGTATTTGGCCGAATGTTTCTCACAACTCTGGGTTAAACAATGCTTTGACTTTCACCAAGACTGAGGAGCAAGCAGTGAAGGACGGAATGTGACCCAGGGGGTTAGTTCAGGTAAATTCTCTGCCGCTGAGTGGCCGTTCCATACTCCAGAAGCCTGGGTGCCCATCTCCCCGCCCTCACGCAACAATTCGAAAACAAATGACCGCCCTGGGTGGTAGGATTAAAGTAGATTTAAATGGAAAATCAACACCAGCAACAACAACAACAAAAGACAGGGAGACAGAGATGGAGAGAGGAGAGAGGAAGAAGAGGAAGAGAAGAGGAAAAAAAGAAAAATTGTCCCTAGAAGAAGATGTGGAAAGGTACCTAGGGCAGCCATGCACTAGCGTATGGGTCTCTGCTGCCGGCAGTACTTGGGTACAATCCAAGGTCGTCAATCATTCACTCCCAAAGTTGTCATAGGACTTTAGGTTGCAACACAGAAAAGCAATATCAAAGCTTGAAGTGGGGTAAAGAGAGGAAGAATAACATCCCAGTTCCTTGAATGTTACTACATCGCTGCATTTGAAAAGATTTTAAAGTGCCCTCCATCACCCTTCTTAACTGTCCTCCACCTGACCTTCATTTTTCCTTTCCCTTGTTTCCTCTTTTTTTTTTTAAAGATTTTATTTGTTTGACAGAGAAAGAGATCACAAGTAGGCAAAGAGGCGGGCAGAGAGAGAGGGGAAAGCTGGCTCCCCGCTGAGCAGAGAGCCCTATGCGGGGCTCGATCCCAGGACCCTGAGATCATGACCTGAGCCAAAGGCAGAGGCCTTAACCCACTGAGCCACCCAGGCACCTCCCTTGTCTCTTCTTCACTCCCTCTTTAGGGCCCCCTACCTAGGGGATCTAACCGTCCTAGGGATAGAGTCTACGACGTGGGGGACGGCAGAAGGGAAGAAAGACAACCAGTCTGCTTCTTCACTCGTCCTGCCTTGCCCATGGGCGCCACTGTCTTCCCGGTGATCTCTGACTGCCGCCAGTGGCTCCCCTCACACTAGCTCCATTGGTAGCCCCCATCATTCCAAAACCAAGATTCTTAACGTCATCCTGCCTTTTTGCCCATTTCAGAGATACTTTTAAGGCTGCCCAGAGTTCCCAAAGATACAAATGCCGTATCTTTTTTATTCTTCTTTTTATTGCATTGCTGCTTTGATCCATCCAGTTAACCATGCTTAGAGCAAAGCTGTTTATCCTCAGGTGCTTAATAACAACATTGCTAGCAGTCCTATCAAAATAATGTCTATGGATGCTTAAGCCCCGGAGGCTCTCAACTTTTTCTGAGTGTTATTAAACAATAAAGCTCCCTTTATAAGATTGTTTTTCAATTGAGTATTTGAAATAGACAGGGGTAAAGCTGGCGGTATTTACCTTCACGGCTTCACACCCATTCATCTCTAGAGAGAGTGTGTGTCTCTTTTGGACCACTGGGTTTGCAGAGCACAGCCAGGAAGTACAAAAGGGTGTTCTCCTTCTGCCCATCCATAAACCATGCTTTGCATCCAGAGCCAAGCAAAGGAGCAGATATCCTACTCTCCATAGCAGCTAAGCCTGTGGTCTCCCCTCCAAGCCTCCCCAGGGAGCAGAGCCTAGAACTATAGTTGATCCACCTCTGAACATAAGTGTTTTACTGTCCTAAGGACAACACTCCCGCCCCCAGGTCTTTTTGGATTTCTTCCCTGTACAGGCCCCACTGAGAAGTCTCCCCACTCAGTCAACATTGCAGTTGTCTCTGGCTGGGCCCTCAGGGCAGTAAATAGGTCAATTGTGATGAAAAGGTTCCAGTTGTTGCTATTATTTCTTGCTGCAGGTGGAAAGTAGGTTCCTGTGTGTGGTTCTCACCAGGTTCTGCTTACTATCACAGTATATCTTACCCGGGTTTTTTTCCCCTACTTCTTTCCTCTGGCCCCCCGCCCATTTCTGCAAAAGTAAGAGCGTCGTTTCTTCAACAAACAAAGGATTTTCTCTGTACTCTCATAGGTTTGGTAAAACTCCGTTGCTTTAATATTTCTCTTCCCCACTTGGGAGTTCTTTCCAAAAAGCACTACACCACAAGTGCCATTGGATGACATGAAATGTCAGGCCTTTTTTTTTTTTTTTTAATTTCATTTTGAGTGCAAGCACTTGCAAAACCTCAAGCACATAAGTCCCATGGTTGCCCATGCCTGAGTTCTTGCCAGGCTGAGGAGGCATTTATTCAGAGATAGGCTATTGCTGTCCTTTTATCTATTCTTTCATAAGGAAAGCAATGGACATGGAAACAAAATCATAGCAATTTATTTTGCTACTGGCTGGTTAATTCTCTTCTTTGGGGAAAGGATGTTGCCAAAATAGATGGAAAGGTCAGCTCTTTTAAAATTTTGAAATAATCTGTAAATAGAGATCTACAGATTAACCATTTACCGTGTGCTCACTTCGGGCACAGGCTACAGGCTTACGTACACTGCCTTTTTAAATCACTGCAATAATCTTATGAGTGTACTGTTACTATCTCCATTTTACGGATATATAAATGAGCTCAGACTATGTGACCTGCAAAAAGGTCTCGGATGAGAAAATGTCAAAGCAGAAATATGAGTATAGATTTTACTAAATCCAAAGCCTGTGCTACTAGCTTCCTCGCCAAAGAGCTTCCCTTACTGGCAAACTTAGATTATCTAAGTTGTTCAAGCGCTCTTAATGATCATCTAAAATGCTGAGTCAAATAAGTCAAACAGAGAGAGTCAGTTATATGGTTTCACTTACATGTGGAGCATAAGGAAAAACATAGAGGACATTGGGAGAAGGAAAAGAAGGGTGAATTGGGGGAAATCAGAGGGGGAGATGAACCATGAGAGACTGTGGACTCTGA
>CM052899.1:69816155-69848320 GCA_028534135.1 Potos flavus | reverse complement strand
GGTGTGGTACATGAACAATGAATCTGGAACACTGAAAAAATAAAATAAAATAAAAAATAAAAGTTGAAAATAAAAAAATTAAAAATATAAATAAATAAATAAATAAATAAATGGAAGGCATTACAGCTGCCAGCTTTGTTTGTTTGTTTGTTTGTTGTTAGCTCCTCTATTTATATTCTTTCCAAAAATCTGTACTGCTGATATTTTTCACAGAGTCATCTAAAGCCGCAGGATAATTGAACATGCTTCTGCCCCTCCTTAACCATGTCAGGTCTACGTGCTGAATTTGGGTCATCTGTTGACTCCTGTGGCCTGTCATGCCTCAGGGTCATGACCGCTCCCATTACAGCAAACTGACAGCCTGACAGTTGCAGAAGTCTCTCAAATACATCACTAAAATATTTCAAACATGTTACCTGACGTGCTAAGTGTTCAACACGGTATTATTGCTCCGGGTTTTTTTCCTAAGACGCTTTAGCATTTTGCTCAAATTCCTCATTAATTCAACTGTACTTCTTGTGGCACAACTTTCACAAAGCCATACCAATGAGAGTAGAAGTCATTCCAGAGAGGCCACTCCATCAATTTCCACATGTGAACGATCTAGACGGATTTGAATGTACCCTGATATTTGAAAGACCCTTGGAGTTTTCCTATCCCATTACTATCAACTATTGATAGCAGACATTTGCACGATTCTTTTAAAGCATCCTTCACAACTGTAATCTCATTTAATCCCCACGACTTCCCTATGGGGTAGATACTGTTATCTCATTTTACAGGTGGGAAGACTGAGGGTCAGACAGGTAAGATAACCTTCCAAGAGCTCATAGCCAGGACTGATAAAGTTGGCCATCAAACCTAGACCTCTGGCTCTAAAACCAAGGCCACTACTGCTATACGACATTCCTGATACCAAACTGACAGGTAGTTCCTTTCTAGATCTTTATAAAGATCTTCAGCACAAGTCAAAATATATACTTTCTTTTTCCTTGAAGGAAGGGCTCCCAGAGTGAGCAAAAAGAGAGCCCTTATCAACTTGTAGGGTTTTTCTTTCTTTTTCTGAAGTGGGGGATAATTCCTCTGACCCAGTCACTTATAAAGTTCAAGTTTAGACCTTTGTTGGAGCTAGCAGTCCATGAAATATGGTACTCATGGAAGCTTATTTGAAAAATTGAAGTTGCTAGCAAAAATAAGTATCATAAATTATGATATATATGCCTTAGCTGTTTTGCATTTTGGAATAACACACTTCTGTGCTCACATTTAGTAGGTTTTAAACAACACGTACTTCTATGGGATGGATTCTAAAAGCTTAAAGGGCAAAAAGTAAAGGCCACTAGATTGTGATAGATAAGATGAAGGAATATTGGGGTCTGGATATGATTTTAAACTCTTTTTTTTAACAGTGTTCATTTCCTATTTACTTCCTAGTTAACTACCACTTCCAGGAGTGACCAACAAGTGTCCCTTTCATTATACCTAACTGTAGTAGTTAGATATGTGTAGTAGTTAGATATAACCTTTCATTATACCTAACTGTAGTAGTTAGATATGTGTTGTCCATGCATGTTGTCACAAATGGCAAGATCTCATTCCTTTTTTTTTTATGGCTGAGTAATAGTCCAGTGTGTGTATGCACGTGTGCATGTGTGTGCACATGTGTGTCTGTGTGTGTCTGTGTGTGTACCACAACTTCCTTATCCATTCATCTATCAGTGGACATAGATTGCTTCCATATCTTGGCTGTTGTAAATAATGCTGCAATAAACATTGGGGTGCATATATCTTCTCAAACCAGTGTTTTTATTTTCTGTGGGTAAATATCCGGTAGAGGAATTAGTGGATCATATGGTATTTTCTAGTCTTAATTTTTTGAGGAACCTCCATACAGTCTTCCACAGTGGCTGCACCAGTTTGCATTCCCACCAACAGTGCATAAGGGTTCCTTTTTCTCCACATCCTCACCAATACTTACTGTTTCTTGTGCTTTTGATTTCAGCTATTCTGACAGATGTGAGGTGATATCTTATCATGGTTTTGATTTGTATTTCCCTGATGACGAGTGGTGTTGAGTATCTTTTCATGTGTCTATTGACTGCCTGTATGTCTTCTTTGGAAAAATGTTTATTCAGGTCGTCTGTCGATTTTTAAACCAAATTATTTGTTTTGTTTTAAGTTGACTTGTCTAAGTTCTTTCCATATTTTGTATATTAACCCCTATCAGATACACCATTTGCAAATATCTTCTCCCATTCAGTAGGTTGCCTTTTATTTTGTTGATGGTTTCCTTTGCTATACAAACATTTTTATTTTGGTGTAGCCCCAACAGCTTATTTTTGCTTTTGTTTCTCTCGCCTGAGGAGACATCCAGAAAAATGTTGCTAAGGCCAATGTCCAAGAGATTTTTGACTATGTTTTCTTTTAGGAGTTCTGTGATTTCGGATCTCACATTTAGGCCATTTTGAGTTTATTTTTGCACATGATACATGAAAGTGGTCCAGTTTTATTATTTTGCATGTAGTTTTCCAGTTTTTCCGATGCTATTCTTGCTTCCTTTGTCATAGATTAATTGACCATATAAGTGTGGGTTTATTTCTGAGCTCTCTATCTTGTTTCATTAATCTGTGTGTCTATTGTTTTGTGTGTGTGTGTGTGCCAATAGCATTCTGTTTTGATTACTATAGCTTTGTAGTATAGTTTGAAATCTGGGATTGAGCTACCTCCAGCTATGTTCTCACTCCAAGATTGTTTTGGATATTCAGGGTCTTTTGTGGTTCCATGTAAATTTTAAGATTATATGTTCTAAATCTTAGGTTTGACATCAATTTTTCCAATAAGGTTCCTCTGCTATTGCCTCCCCTTTCCCCAGGCCAAACTACATTAGAATATGAGGTACTTTACATAAAAGCTTTGACAAAAATTTGTTAAGTACCTGGTTACTGTTCTGGATTCTGGATAGAGTGAACAAGAGAGACATGGTCTCTGCTATCATTCTAGTTGGAGAAATAAGAAAATAAATAAATACATGCATACATACATACTAATTAGTACACAGGAGAAATTTAGCTAGGACAGGCTCACAATCCTTTATCCAAAACCATGAGGACTATACATATTTTAAAATTCAGGATTTTTTAATTTAGAGAGGTAATACAGTACTCATGCTGTTTGTTAAATCAACAGGGTCTGATTGCACCCCATAATCAAACACATTAATGGAACTGCAGTAAAATATATAGATATTCATAATAAATAAAAAAAATAAATAAAATAAAATATTAATTTATTTTTTTATTAATTTGCACTCAAATTAAGAGAAAAATTCTCTTAGTTTCCAGAGATGTTTAGATTCAGGAACTGTAGATGAGGATGATAGAATAGAGGGGCTTGTGAGGGGAGCCTTGAGGTTGGGTGAGCCAAGAAACCCTCTCTTAAATGCAATATTGAATGAGAAATGGGAAAGGAGTGTGAAGAAGCATGACATGAAAAAATCTGGGGATGGAGCACTCCAACCTGGAAGACCTCCTCAAAGACTGAAGCTATATTTTAATTAATTCTTTAATTTCCTGCCTCCTACTTTAACTCATAAACTCATGAACTATGGAGATCATGTTGTTCTGGTCCGTTGTAGCCCTGTGTCCTCGGTGTGGATAAAGGTGCTTGGCATAGAGTAGATGCTCAAAAAACATTTATTGAAACCATGGAAAGAATTAACAAAATAAAATGAGATAGCTAATTATTAAAGTGTTAGGTCAGGGGAGACCAACATATAACATAAAGATCAAGGTCTTAAAAACCACAGAGGAAGTTAGTAAAAATCACACTCAGTGATCTCCAACTTCTACTATTTTGTTTTGCCCACTAAATTTGGGAGACATTAGTTACAGGGATCACCAGCAGTGCCTCTCCACCAGCAGACACTGAGGAAAGAAAGCCCTCACTCTGGGATGCTTGCCAGTGGGGCAATAAGAAATGTTTGCTAAAGAGCAAAGCAGCTGCTGAGATGCAGTCATAACTAATAGCCATGCCCAGTTATAAAAGCACCCTCCCCCCAGCTCAGGTCCACACCCTTCTCTCTGTCTTAGCCTGAGGGGCCCTCCCTTGGGCCAACTAAACTACCCAGCCTGCCCAGTGTGGGGAGACACCGCATTGCTCCTTCAGAGCATAATTCCATGTGCCAAACCTTACATCAGACAAATAGCCCACATAAGTAAACCCCCCTCCCTAATGCCACCTCAGAGCTTTTCCCTACTTCTTCCTACATGTTCTACTTTGAGCTTTCCTCATACTCGAATTCCTTCAAGTCTCTTCTGGAACCCTGTGGTATGACAGACATATCACTCATAACATCAGACGTTGAAAGAAACATTGAAAAGCAATTTGAGCCAAATCTTTCCCATTTTCAGACACAGATACATTTAAACAAATTACAGAAGAGGAGAATCTACCACCTATATTATTTTAAGCCCTGGAGACAGAAATTCCAAGATCTTTCATCATAACTCAAGTTATTGACAGTGGTTGGGTGGGTTACTTCTCATCCCAGAAGACCATGACATGGTCTTTGATTACATCTAATAACACTGAAAGTTTAAGAAGTCATCAGAGGCTTATATTAAGGAATGAATGCTATATGGTAATAAAGTCAAAATCTGTAAATAATTTGTGTGTTCCTGAATGTGAATGTCAAGACAATGAGGGCTTGAAGACTAAAAACAAAATAAAGAGATGGCACAGACAGGAGAAAGCCTAGAGTTTATTGACTATTTTGGTTTCAGAAAAAAAATTTCTGTGAATTTTCTACCCTCTTTCCCTGAAAATATATTTATTTCCCTGCAAATACATTTACAAAAGGAAGACCATTCACCTTTATCACAAATAAAGTCATTGATACATCAATAAAATATTAGTTCCTACAGATCTGCTCAGTCATGTCCACTGGCATTGCAAATAGGCTCCATTAAGCAGAGTACCTAGACTTCATCTCTCTTCCTCTGCTAAACTCTTAACCTCTTGGGTTTTCTTCTGTTAGAGAGCCACTGGTCATAGTATATTTGGGGTTCCCCTCTAACAAGCTGATTTCTAAAAAATACTCTTTTATAAGAAAATTTGGAAGGGAATCTACATATCTATATCCCAGGACCACTATCCTTTTTTTAAAAAAATCCCTGAATTATATCTACGTTACAAAAAATCACAAAAGAAAAGCACAACAAACAACAAACGGTCTTTTTGAATAAGTGTTGTTGAGCAAATCACCATGGCATATCTAAGACATCGTGGTACAGCCTGCAGAGGATGCAAAAGGGATCAAAATGCAGTGACCACCTTCAGTGAAACACCTCTCCTATGAGCCAAGATACCTGCAGATGTGGCTACCCTTCATGGTGGCACGTGGTAGTTGCAAGGGAGAGACCCAACAACGTGCAATGGGAATACAGAGAAGAGAGGACCCTTTTACCTCTGCCAGAGAAACTGAGGACAATTTCAAGAGAAAGTAACATTGGAACTTAGCCTTGAAGGATAGTGAATATCTTAGTATCTTTTCCATTGCAAGAAGAAAGCTACAACTCAGACAGGCTTGAATAAGGAAAGATTTTTGTTTCACATAACAAGAAGATCAGAGGTAGAAAGGGCATCAGGCTCAGCATGAGTAGCTTCCTGGTGTCAGTCAGGTTCTCTGCCACCTCCTCCTCCCTCCTTCAGCCTCCATCTTCACTTGCACCTTTGCTTGGGTGGCAGTAGTTTAGACACCACATTCAGACACAGCCATGTCCTAATAAAGATGAGGGACAGTGTCCTCATGGGAAAGATAAAGCCTTTACCAGAAGATTCCTTTTATATCTCATTGGTCATGACTGGGCCAAAGAAAGTTTCCTAAACCAATCTCTGCAAAAGAAAGGGAGTTCCCAGAATTGGATTAGACCACCCATACTTGGTAGTGGAAAGAATTTGGGGACGTTATCGCAATGGATAGTCTGCAATTACTTAGGCAGAAATAGAGGGTTGAGCATTTCCAGTGGAGTGTGTCACATTTCAGGAAACACAGGAATCTAATTCAGCTAAAGAATAGGGTGTATGTATGGAAGACACCGAAAAATAAGACCAGAAAATAACTGGGTCTGTATTATTGGAGAATTTAATACCAAAATAAAGAGTTTGGATTTTATTCTGTGGGACAAAGGAGATATTGAATGTTTTTTGAGTGAAAAAATAAATGGTCAGAGTTAGAACTATTTTTTAGAAGGACTATCCTCTCAGTGATTTATACAATGGATTATGATAGAAGATCAGACAACTGAATGACCTAAGAGGCTATGACAATAATCTGGCAAATCATAAAAAGGAGTCAAATTAAGTTAATGGCAGTGGAGCTAGGGGGGAAAAAAGAGTTTTGTAGTAATTGTAGGATATGAAGGATTAGAGAGGGGGAGCTGGAAGATGACTCAGAGCTTTGAAGTCTTGGAAGCTGGATCGATGGTGGCATTATTCAGACTAGAAGGGACGTCAAGAGGCGTTGTTGGTTAGCTGGTGAGAGGAAGGGCAAGGCTTTACTACTAACTTCTTAAAACTGTCCTTGACCAGAACCTTGACATTTAGCACAGATGAGACAGAAAACAGGAGCAATCAGTGGGAAAGCCTGTAGAAGAGACACACTACTTGTTTTCCACCTTTCCTAGTCTGTCTTTGATTTCCTTTCCTGGATCCTTTCATTGTTTGGCAGTTACTCTCTTGGAGGATAAAATAAAACATACAGAGAAGATATAATTCAAAGCATTTCTTTCTTTTTTTTTTTAAGATTTTATTTATTTATTTGGCAGAGAGAGAGGGATCACAAGTAGGCAGAGAGGCAGGCAGAGAGAGAGGGGAAAGCAAGCTCCTGCCGAGCAGAGAGCCCAACGCGGGGCCCGACCCCAGGGCCCAGAGATCACAACCCGAGCCCAAGGCAGAGGCCTTAACCCACTGAGCCACCCAGGCGCCCCGAGAAGATATAATTCAAATAAACCCATTCTGCTGCTTGACAACAAAATCTTTGATTAAAGGAAGAGTTTGCCATAAGGAAATCTAATGAAAGAAAATAGAAATCCACAAAAATAACCTGGAGAAGGTCATATGACATGCAAAAATATTTCCTTCCTTTCAAAACAGTTGACCCAAAAAGCCCTTTTGAATACTCTCCCCAACATGGCTTAATTTGCAAATACAGTTGACCCTTGAACAATAAGGGCTTGAACAACATGGGTCCATTTATACACAGATTTTTTTTTTCAGTAAACACGGTATAGTACTTAAATGTATTTTCTCTTCCTTAGGATTTTTTTAGATAACATCATTTCTCTGGCTTACTTTATTATAAGAATACAGTATATAATGCATATAACATACAAAATATGTACTAATCAACTGTTTTTGTTCCAGTAAGGCATTCAGTCAATAGTAGACTGTTACTTGATAAATTTGAGGGGAGTCAAAAGTCACACATATATTTTTGACTGCATGGTGGGGAGCGGGTTGTTGCCCCTAACCTCTGAGTTATTCAAGGGTCAACTGTACATATCCAAAAAATGTTAACTGAACATGTATGGTAATGCAATTCTTACCATTTTAATATTAAAACTGCATCAAATGAGATCACGGTTGGGCTTGTATTATGATTTATTTTTGTTTTCCTTGACTGTCATGTTCAGTGTCAGGAAACCCACAGTTTTACTACCATGACTATAAATTTTAACCTTGCCAGAGGCCCAGAAGCTAATCAATAAGAGTTTTAGCTGATTGAGTAATGTTAAAATATAGTTGTTTCTGTTTTGTATTATCATGTATACCATATTGATCTTCTACTGCTGAGTGACAAATTGTCACAAGTTTAGCAGCTTAAAACAATGCCCATCGATTGACTCATCGTTCTGTAAATCGTAAATCCTTCATGGCATGATTGGGTTCTCTGCTCAGTACATCACAAGGCTGAAATCAAGTTGTCAGTCATCTGAGATTAGAATTTCCAGGAAAACTCCACTTCCAAGCTCATATTTCTTGTTGATAGAATTCAATTCCTTGTAGTTGTAGGACTAAAGTCCCCATTTCCTTGCTGGCTACTGGCTGGCTCCTGGAAGATACTCTCTGGAACTTTCCATGTAGTCTCCATAGACAGTTTGTAACATGTTTGCTTTCTTCCAGGCCAGCCAGAGAGCATCTTTAGGACACTCTCTTTTACTACCAGCCAGAGAAAACCCTTTTCTTTTAAAGAACTTGTGTAATTAGGTTAGGCTTACCCAGATAATCTGTATTTTAGCATGAACAGATCCTTAATCACATCTCCAAAATCTTTTTGCCATGTAAGATAACATAATCACAGGAATAGCACCAAGACACAGAGGTCATGGGATCCACTTAGAACTCTTTCTGCCACACATGCTATTATAATTTACTTATTATTTGTATTATTATTTGCAGTAGCTACTACAGCTATTGTAAATTCCTAATAAATTCTGAGCACCTTATTTCTTTAGTTATTCTCCAAAGATACTAAGCTCATCTCTTTTCTTCTACTTGACTTTTTAAAATTGTTTTTGTTTGGCCTTACATCATTCTGTCACAGTTCTTTCTTTCTTTTTTCCCTTTGTTTCTCCTTCCTTATTCATTATTTCACTCTCCATCTTATATTCCCCTCTCTCTCTGTCTCTAGGTTAGCATATTATCAGTTTTGAGTACAGATGCTCTGTACTTAGCTTCTAATGATACGTTACACTCCTACAGTGTCTCTCACCAAAACCTCAAAGCTTATAAGTCTTAAATATGCCTTATATATATGCCTTCAGGATGAGGAGAGTGATTATTTCATTTTACAGATGGGAAGGCTGAGACTCAAAGAGGTCAAGAATCTTCCCTAAATCATCCAGTTGACAAAAGGAAGAGAGGAGTTGAAGCCTGGTCTTTTGTTTTCTCCTTCCTCTGATCATTTTTAAGGAGTTTTTTTTAAGTCCCTAGCTGTGATTCTCACTTCAAAGCACATCCCCTTTCATTGATGGTATCTTTACTGCTACTAGAATCCACGTAGGAGCCACTGGAAGGAGCCACTGGTGACTTCAAGTCTTGAAAGATTGTGTGGAGGGAAATTGTGTAGGTGAAAGAGAACCAGAGTCGAAGAGTGGTCCTAATAGTGGCCATAGTTATTTGGGGAGTGGGAGCTTAGTCATATAGTCACCAAAGCCCTGAACTAAAAGGGAACATGGAAGCCACTTAGTTTTCCCTTGACAAGTGATAAAATGAGTCTCAGAAAAGTAAAAGGGCTTAAATTTTATTCTAGGATGAGCTCAGAGCTGAGCTGATATCAGACTCCAGGTGTTGGGACACCCATAGTAATGCCTTTCTACTCTGTCTCTCTACCTATTTCTATTCTCTACTCCCCACCACACCCTACCATCTACTATAGAGGTAGGAAATGGACGTTTGGTGCCAGAGTGTTGGCACAGGCTGGAAGTTTGGGATGGGAGGAAAAATAGCCTTGAAGTATATTTTAAGCTCATACATACCTAATACATTTCCTAGTGATGTATGAGGAAATTCTATCTTTTAGTCATCAATGCCTGAGAGAAAAGCAAGCCCTTTGTCCTTCATTTGTGGCTTAATTCTTGCCTATCTCCTAAGAGGCAGATGGTCTTACTTTTCTATTTTCCATCTTGTTTATTTTAAACTATTTCTCAAATTTCCAAACTCCCTCCACTCCTGACCACCATGTCCTTGGCCCAAAACTGAATGTTTGGCAGTGAGGGAAAATGGTCACATTTGAAGATAACGCAGTTAGAATTATTCTAAACTTCACGAGTTTCCCCATGTATTTGGTCTATCATTCTATAAAAGGAAATTGTCATTGACTATAAGAAGATACAACTTATAATTGTAAAGTTGTCATTCTTAAATAAAGAAGTATTTCTTGAGGTATTTTGAAAATAATTCTTAGGGGAAAAACAAACTTCTGTGGAGAATAGGCAGTTGAATAAATATTTCATGTGTGCAGGTGGAAGCAAAAATGTTATCCCATCAGAGGTTCACAGGTACCCAATACTCAAACCAGAAAATTACAAAGCAGCATGAAAATGACAGAATTTGCCATTTTATTATGCCTGGAATCTAGAAGTTAACCTGCCTTTGTAAACCTTTCTTGATTATGGTCTTATAGCCCATAGAACTGAAAGATGAAATCTGTGAAAATCCAGAAAAGTCTTGGATATGTCTGCTTTAAATTTCTTCCAAAAATTGTTATTTTTCAGAACATTCATCATTTTGAACACATATTCTAAAAAAATCTTCTGTCTAGCTGAAACTAGCCTTGCTGCAGAGACCTCCTGAAATATTTTTAATTGAATTTGAAGTATTAATGTAGATAAATGACCTTCACAAATGAATTTTTTCCATTGAACTGAATTGTCCAAATTTGATTACGATAACTTTTCAGATTAAAGCTTTATGGAGGCCAGCTTCCACTCTCACTCTAGATACAATTTTTATACTAACTTAACATTCTAAAACACATATAATTCTTAAGTTTGAGATGTTGTTTTTACAATAATAACTATGGCCTATTATTGGTATTTTTTCAATATGGCAAAGGCAAGATTTTGAGGTACATTCACTAAAATGTTCTAAATTATACTATACTGTCAATAACAATTCTTTTCAATACAGAAAAATGTTTAGAATTATCAAATAGAGGAGTGGGTATATAGTCTAGCTTTTGTTTGATACTTTGCATAATTAAGTGTTAAAAATCATACTTTTGCAGACTATTGAAAGCTACAAGGGGAAACTAATGGCATAATGTCCAGTGAAAAGACCAAGACAGTTTCTTGGTACCTCTGATTCTTAGGTTTCTTCCTACTGCCCTCCACCACTCATCCTTAACAAAGAAGTAAGGGTTAAGTTAGGGAATTAATAAGCTTCAACACATTTCAACACAGCTTATTGTTTTGTGTTTTTCCACGATGTCACAAAACTAATAGTAGAACTTCTTTAATTTGAGAAATATTATGTACAGCAAACATTATATGTAATAGAGAAATTTTAGCTGCTTATGATATAAGATTATCCCCACCATCATTGCTATAACTAAAGACGAGGAGGTAGAGCTATAAACATTGGAAAGGAAAAGATGTAACTTATTATTTTCAGATGATATGATTATCTGTATAGAAAACTTGCAGAGTAAGCTATTCAAACTAATAAGAAAGTTGAGCAATGTTGTTGGACCTAAAATCATCCTACAACCTGCAATAATGATCAACATTTCTCTATATTGCAAGTAATCTTAAATATTTTTTAAAGATTTATTTATTTATTTATTTTAGAGAAAGCATGAGAGAGTGCAAGTTGGGGAGGAGCAGAGGGAGAGAATCTTCAAGCACTCCTTGCTGAACCTATAACCTGATGTGGGGCTCAATCTCATGACACATGAGATCATGACCTGAGCCAAAATCAGGAGTCAGACGTTTAACTGATTGAGCCACTCAAGCACCCCTTAAATATTTTTATTTTTTTCCCTTAAATATTTTTAAAAGACCACTCAGAGTAGCATTTTTTAAAAATCTTTAAGATATCTAGGAATTAATAAAGAGTTAATAATACCTATAAGGAAAAAATGTTAAAACTGTATTTTAAAAAACATAAAAAAAAGATCTGATCTGATGAAGACAGCATTCCATGTACTTGAATGAACAATTTAATATTATAAAGATACCATTTCTCCCTCAGCCCCAAATAAATCTATAAATTCATTTATAAATATGGCCTAATCAAAATTTCAGCTCACTTTTCCTCAGGAGCTCAGTAAGCTTGTTTTGATATTTACACGGAAGGAAGAAGGTTTATGAATATCTAAATCAACTTTGAAGCAAAGATTAACAAAGGAGGGTAAGGAGACCCTGAGTGGCTCAGTTTGTAAGTGCCTGCCTTCGGCTCAGGTCTTGATCCCAGGGTCTTGGGGTGGAGCCCTCCATTGGGCTCCCTGCTCAGTGGGGAGTCTGCTTCTCCCTCTCTCTCTGCCTCTCTCCCTGCTCATGCTCTCTCTCTCTCAAATAAATAAATAAAATATTAAAAAAAAGCAAAGGGGAGTGAATTGCCCTATCAAAATAAAAACATACAACAAGGCCATAATTAAAATAATATAATAACATGGACACAAACATCAGCTAAGTAGATTTAGCAGAGTAGAAATAGAGTCATGTATAAAAGGAGCTTACAACATCATTAATTATCAGGAAAATGCAAATCAAAACCACACTAAAATATCATTTCACCCCTGTTAGAATGGCTATTATCAAAAAGACAAGAAATAACAAGTGTTGGTAAGGATGTACAGAAAAGGAAACCCTGGTGCACTGTTGGTGAATTGGTATAGTCTCTATGGAAAACTGGATGTAGATTCCTCAAAAAATTAAAAATAGAATTACCATATAAACCAGTAATCCCACTTCTGAGTATATATCTGAAGGGGAAAAAGAAACCACCATCTTGGAAATTTATCTGCATCCTTATTGCAGCGTTATAAACAATAGCCAAGACATAGATACAACCTAGGTGTCCACTGATGGATGAATGGATAAAGATAATTACACACACACACACACACACACACACACACACTGAAATATCATTCAGCCACAAAAAAAGAAGGAAATCCTATCTTTTGTGACATGGGTAGATAATATGCTAAGTGATATAAGCAAGAGGGAGAAAGACAAATACTTTATGAAAGCACTTATATATGGTATCTAAAAAAGCCAAACTCATAGAAACAGAAAGTAAAATGGTGGTTGCTAGAAGCTGGGGGTGAGGGAAAGAGATGTTGGTCAAATGGTACAAGCTTTCAGCTAAAGATAAATAAGCTTTGGGGATCTAATGTACATGGTGATTATAATTAACAATACTGGTATTATATACTTGAAAGTTGTTAAGACAATAAATCTTAAATATTACCACACACACACATACACACACATACAGAAAGTGGCAATTATGTGAGGGAATAGAGTTGTTACCTAACCTTATGGTGGTAATCGTTTAATCCATGTGTACCAAATCATCATGTTGTGTACTTTAAACTTTAATAGTTCTATGTCAATAATATATCTATAAAGCTGGAAAAAATTAATAAAAGGTAGTTTAATATGCAATGATGATCACACCCACAAACCTTTAGAGAAAGTATAAACTGGTAAATAGTGTTGGAAAAACTGGCACAGCTCAGGAGGGGAAATAAAGGTAAACTCCAGCTTGGAATACAGACCTAAATGTGAAACATTATGTTGTAAAATTACTTTATTTAACATTGATTCAACATATATTTATTGAGTACCTACTCTGTGTCAAGTACTGTTCTATGTATTAAGCATACATCTCGGTTTGCAAATCAGACCAAAATCCCTTGCTTTGAGGAGATTACATTCTAGAAAAGAAGATAGACAATGAAGAATCAACAGAATAAATAATAATAATCAAATAAATGATAATGGGGGAAAAGAAATAAGGGCGGGTAGGAAGCGCAAATGTATGGAGTCACAATTTTTAAAAGGAGTGCTGAGGATAGGATTCAATGAGAACGTGATACTAGAACAGAGGCTTGGGGTGCCTGGCTGACTCAGTCAGTGCAGCATGCAACCCTTGATCTTGGGGTTGAAAGTTCAAGCCTCATGGCAAGTGTAGAAATGACTTAAAAATAAAATCTTTAAAAAACAAACAAACTGGGGTGCCTGGGTGGCTCAGTGGGTTAAGCCTCTGCCTTCGGCCCAGGTCATGATCTCAGGGTCCTGGGATCAAGCCCCGCATCAGGCTTTCTGCTCAGCGGGGAGCCTGCCTCCCCCTCTCACTCTGCCTGCCTCTGTGCCAACTTGTGATCTCTCTCTCTGTGTCAAATAAATAAATAAAATTTTTTAAAAAAGCAAACAAAGAAAAAAGAACAGAGGCTTAAAAGAGGTGAGGGAGTTAGCCATGCAGGTATCTGGGGGAAGAATACTCCAGGAAGAGGTAGCAGTCAGTGCAAAGACTCTAAAGTCAGATGTGCCCATCCTGTGCTAGGAACAAGAGAAATGTCAGAGTAAACAAACAGAGTAAGTTTGGGGAGTCAAGTGGGAAGTCACTGGCAGGTTTTGAGCAGCAAGGTGGCATCATCTGAATTACACTTTAATGGAATCCTCTGGCTGCTGTGAGGCAAAACAGAGTAAGGGGCAGGGGTAGTTGGGTGGTAACAATATAGATGGAACAATGCAGTCAGGTGCTAAATACATTTTGAAACTAAAGTCGCCTGAATTTCTGATAGATGGAGTGATCGGGGCGAGAGAAGAAGAATGAGTCTGATATGATCTGAGTTGCTGGTCTTACCAACTGGAAGGATGGAATTGCCATCAATTGAGTAAATAAAGTACCATGTCAAAAATATATTTTGAACTAATAGTAGAGAAGTATTTCTTAAATAAAACCCCAAAGTATGAAACAGAAGGCCAAAAATGGATAACTTTAATTACGTCATTATTAAGGATTTCAGTTAAATGAATAACATCATGGAAAAAGTTAACCAACAGGTAAGAATTTTAAAGAAATTATTTGGAATTTCTAAAATTTGCAAGTGGTTAACATCTAAAATGTGTCAAGAAGTCTTACAAATCAACAAATAACAACAACAAAAAAGACAGAAACCACCCCTCAAAATGGTCCAAAGAAAATTCACAGTAGAAATAACTCAAAAGACAATCATAAGACATGTTCAGAATGTAATAAAAAATTACAGAAATTCAAATGAAATTGACAGTGAGATACCACTTTACACCTACTATGGTGGCAAAAATCACAAAGCAAGATCATAGCTGGTGATGTTAGAGATATGGGGATATGGGAACCTTGCGTGCTGCTTGTGGGTGGGTAGAACAGTGTGTACAATGTCAGTATTTAGCCAAATTTAGTATACACATCCCCATAACCCAGCAATGTCATTCCTGGGTATGAGACTTCCAGAAAAATTTTTATATATAACCGTAAGTGGAATAATATAATAATATTCATTTCAGTGTTATTTGTGATGGTAGAGGGTTGGAGACAATCTAGGTGTCCATCTCTGAGGGGATGAATAAGTAAAAATGTGAAAGACACACATTATAAAATATTACAGGGAGGTTAGAAATGAAAAGATTCGAAGAATGCACAGCAACCTGCATGGGTCTTAAAAATATAATGTTGAGGGGTACCTGGGTGGCTCAGGCAGTTAAGCATCTGCCTTCAGCTCAGGTCGTGATCCTGGAGTCCTGGATCAAGCCCTGCATTGGGCTCCCTGATCAGCCGGGGAGCTGGCTTCTCCCTCTCCTTCTGCCCCTCCTCCCCACCGCTTGCGCTTGCTCTTTCTCTCTCTCAAATAAATAAAATCTTTTATATATATATATATATATATATATATAAAATGTTGAAGGGGAAAAGCTAAATGACAGAATGATTTCTATACAAAAAATATCATTACATAAATGTAAAATATCTATACTGGTGATATATCCATACAATGGAATATTACTCAGTAATTAAAAGGAATAAGCTACTGATGTTTGAAACAACTTGAATGGTTCTCAAGGGAATTACATTGAGTGAAGAAAGCCGATCTGGAAAGTTACATACTATATGAATTTGTTTATGTAACATTCTCGAAAATTATAGAAATGGAGAAGAGTTAGTGGTTATCAGGGCCTGGGGATTGGTAGGGCAGGGTGTGGGGTCGCTATAAAGGGGTAGCAGAAGGGAGCCCTTGTGGTGATGGTGATAGAATAATTCAGTACCTGGAAGGTAGAAGTGGTTACATGAAGCTACGCAACTGATAAAATGTAGAGAACTTTCAGCACGCATACATGCAAACGAGTGCTTGCAGAACTTGTGAAAACTGAATAAACTCTGTAGATTGTCAATGATGATTTCCTGGTTTAGACAGTGTGCTATGGTTACAGTGTACTATGGCTATGGTGTACAATGGCACCGCAGGAGGCTAGGTGAAGGATTCATGGACCCTCCCTGTACAATTCTTTACAACTTACTGTCAATCTATAATTATTTCAGAATAAAAGTTAAATGTACACTCAGGAAAAAAAAACACATTTTCAAAGAACACATACAAAAAATAGTATATGTCAAATATGCTAGAATGGCAGTCTGTCCTAGGAAAAGAATAAGAGGGAATGAAGAAGATGACAGATAACATGGATGGACGTGTAGATAGGTAGGTAGGTAGAGAGGTAGAAAGATAGATAGATAGATAGATAGATAGATAGATAGATAGATACATAGATAGATAGATAGATAGATAGATGATAGATACATAGATAGATAGATAGATAGATAGATAGATAGATAGATAGATAGATAGCTGGATGATAAATAGATGATAGATAGATAGATAGATAGATGATAGATAGATAGATAAAAAGATATAGATAAAAGCACAAAGGAGACTTTCATAGGTCAAGGTTCACAGTAAGCCAAACACTGAGACATAAAAAAATTCAACTCTGCTCTGCACCTCTGGTTAAAACAAATCAGAACATATGAAGTTTGAAGCACAATGATCTTAACTTTGAAATAAAAAAATCTATTTGCTTAACAATGGGAGGGGGGAAAAATGTTTAAGATAGCTATGTCTGAGCGATGGGACTCTAGGTTACTTTTACTTGCTTTTTATATTTTCCAGCGTTTTACAAGGAATTTATGTGATATTATCATCAGAAACAATACACATGATTTAAAGACATTTAAAAATGTAAAGATTATTGCAGGTTGTAAGCCCATATGTACAAGTTCTATTCAAAGTAACAAATACATATATGTTGTCCAATCTCTTTTCTTTTATATTCTTCCTCTGATATACGCACACATTCCTATCATTTTAAAGGCGTCCAAATGCAAAAATAGCATCTTTTGAATTCAGCATCTCACCTATGCTCCCTCTTTATAACTAACTGCCTGCTGCACATCTCTGCCTAGCTGCCCTTCCAGAATTTCAAACACAACACAACTGAAATTGAACAGATTTTCCTGACTTCTATAGATTCATAAATGGCACAACCAGTGTTCTAGTTCATGTAAGCTTCCAGGAGACAAAAATATAGCCACTTTCATTCATCAATGTAGAAAATGCACAGAGAAGAAATGTTGACATTTTCAGGTGTGTCTGGAAATGCTTCAGTGATTTAAATTAAATCTTTAGGTGAACAGGCATTGTTCAGTATGGAAAAATAGAAGTGTGTGATATATTCAGGGAACTCCAAATCCACACACTGGGGCATGGAGCCTGCTTAAGATTCTCTCTCTCCCTCTTCCTCTCCCCCCACCTCCCTCTCTCTCTCTCTCTCTCTCTCTCACACACACACACACACACACTAGAGTTTCCCCTTCAGTCTTTCAACCCATTGTATATATCACTACAAGTATAATCTTCAAAATCTTTAAAAGCTCCCTATTGCTTACAGCTATACCAAATTAATTCCTTACTATGGTGTTCTAAATCCTCATCAATTAAACCACAACTGTACCTTCATTAAGATTTTTTTTATCCATCCTGATCATAAAGGAAAATATTGAGACATTGGATCTCATTAAAATTAAGAACACTTCTTCATCAAAAGACATCATTAAGACAGGGAAAAGATAACCCATATAGTGGGAGAAGTAATTCAGAATACACAAACAGCTTATTTCTGGAATATATAAAGAATTCTAAATCAGTTTGAAAGAGATAGATAATTCAACAGAAAAATAAAACATAGTTTGGATAGTAAATTCACACAAAAATATCTAAAGGGCCAATAAGCATGAAAAGGTACTCAACCTTATTAGTCACTGGGAGCAAATTAAAACCTCATTAACAAAACCGAAAACTGGTAAGGGTGAAGAGCAACTTCAACTGTCATACACTGAATAGTATGAATTGGTAAAGTCACTTTAGAAAATTGTTTAGCAATATTTACTAAAGTTGAACATACTCATATCCTATAACCCAGGAGTTCAATTTTAGATATATACCAAATAGAAGTGCATATATATGGATGCAAAAAGACTTGTACGAGAATATCTATAGCAGCAACATTTAGAATAGCTAAAACTGGAAAGAATCTAAATCTTTACCAACAGTAGAATCAGTCAATAAATAATGGTAAGTTCATTGATGGGAATGCTATGTAACAATGGAGGTGAGCAAAATTTTACTGTAAGAAATAACCCAGATAACCCAGATGAATCTGACAAACTTAATGATGAGTAAAATGCCTAAAGCCAAAAAATAATTACTACGTGAAATCTTTTATAGAAGATTGAAAAACAGGATAATGGTTAGTTAGGGGATTAATTAATAAGAGATGGCACAAGAAGGACTTTTGTATGCTGCCATTTAAATTTTTGATTGGAGTAGTAAGTATACAGATGTGCTCAACTTGTGAGATTCATTAAGCCCTATCCGTGAGACTTCTTTGTTATTCTTCAATAAAAAGTCTGCTTAAATGTCTATCATTATTTAACTATCTTTAATGGGAAGGGAGTTAAATTATTTTCTTATGGCAACATGTACATAATGTATAAAGGAAATCATGGCATGTGCTTCCAATAGGATGCAAAACCAAGATTTTCTCTTTTAAGCCAGGTACTTCATGATACATCAAAAATAAGTTGGTGGTGCCATTATCTTAGAGAAGGAGAAAAATGCAGAGCTCCTCAATCCAGAGGAACATGATAGCTGGTCAAGGCTTAGTAAACTCGAGTTCTCAGTCTAGGACTCACAATGCACAGAAGTTTTGCAAAAACACCATCATAAATTCTAAAAAAATTAAGATTAATGAGACAGCTTATGGAGGTTAAGAATGGTGGAATGAAGTCAAAGATTTTTCCCTCAGAATAATTCCTGAAAAAATACAGACCCTAGATTCCCGGCCAAAAATTTTAATGGCATGGTCGCAGCTAAGCCCCGATGATGTTCATCCCTTCCTTTGTAATAATGAGCCTGGAACCCTTATGAGACTTTATATTTAGGAGAAACTGTCATATGCTATGTTGTTTCTGGCAAATTCATGGCATGACACACCATTCAGCGGAGCTTTTGATGACGGCAGGACATGATTATGCCACACATAAGCTCCCAGATCTCACCCTGCTCTGGACAAATTCAAAAGATGCACCCTAGCCCACACGCATATAGAGGAAGGCAGACAGGCCCCAGCAAATGCAATTTGCTTTCTAGTGTTGTAGGATCCAAATGAAATATGAAACTCATGAGGTGAGGATCT
Source organism: Potos flavus (assembly GCA_028534135.1). Lineage (NCBI taxonomy): Eukaryota > Metazoa > Chordata > Mammalia > Carnivora > Procyonidae > Potos > Potos flavus. The sequence continues at coordinate 69,829,022 of CM052899.1, read as the reverse complement.
CTGAAATTTGGGCAGTTGACTTGGCTGTGAAATAGAAAGAATTTGAAATCAAAATTTTTTTTTAAAGATTTTATTTATTTATTTGACAGAGAGAGAGATCACAAGTAGGCAGAGAGGCAGGCAGAGCGAGAGGGGGAAGCAGGCTCCCTGCTGAGCAGAGAGCCGGATGCGGGACTCGATCCCAGGACCCTGAGATCATGACCTGAGCAGAAGGCAGAGACTTTAACCCACTGAGCCACCCAGGCGCCCCTGAAACCAAAATTCTTAAAAGGAGAGATTTTAAGGGGATATCTCTTAAGTGTTCTATTGCCAAAATGAACATGGTCTATTTGATGGCCAGCTTCATGCCTTGTTTAATGAATACTGTCCCTGTTAAAATGAAAAATCAGCCAAAATGGGGGCACCTGGGTCGCTTAGTAGGTTGAATGTCCGACTCTTGATTTCAGCTTGGGTCATGGTCTCAGGGTACTGAGTTTGAGCCCCACATCTGGCTCCGTGCTCAATGGGGAGTCTGCTTGAGATTCTCTCTTTCCGTTTCCCTCTACCACCCACCCCAATGCTCTCTCTCTAAAATAAATCTTAAAAAAAAAAAAAAAATCAGCAAAAATGTGGGTAGTAGTTTCCCAAAGTCCTAAGTTTGAGTTATTTTTTTTTAAGATTTTTTTTTTTTTTTTTTTTTTTTTTGACACAGAGAGAGATCACAAGTAGGCAGAGAGCCAGGCAGAGAGAGGGGGGCAAGCAGGCTCCCCGCTGAGCAGAGAGCCCGATGCGGGGCTTGATCCCAGGACCCTGAGATCATGACCTGAGCTGAAGGCAGAGGCTTTAACCCACTGAGCCACCCAGGAGCCCCTTGAGTTATTATTTTTAAGATTCATTTAAAAACATATTGTGACATAGATGGCCAAATAATGTTTAATATATTAAAGATGCAGATCAAAATGATCCCATTTGCTGAGTTAGTGAATAAATATCTTACATTGTGTTTCCATAGCAAAATCTAAAGAAGAAACAGTATCTCTAGTAAATTATAGCATAGCCTCTTAGCACATACATCTTTCAGATATCTAGCAAAGAAAAACAATTGAAAAATCACTTAACTGAATAAAAGAAACGAGCAGATGTTTGAGTCCATCAAATAACTTTTTAGAAAATAAATGCATAATTTATCCAAAAACATAAGTTTAAATAGATATCTATGGTACTTTTCCTCCTATCTTCATTGAACCATCTTAACTGAAAATAAAGTAAATAACTCTTTCAAAATCATTTCAAATATTAAGAGTAGAAATATCTAAAACATTTAATATATGCACAGGATTTTATTTTATTTTAATGTCAGCAGAGATATGGGTTGTTTTTTTTTTTTTAAGAAAATCTTCATCACAGTGTTTTCATGTAAATGATAAGTCATTTAATTGGAAAAAAATCTTTAGTTAAGTTGGTTTGAATTCTATTCAGAGACTGTGTATAATACAAACGGATTGCAATGTATATAATAATATGGCATTTTAAAGCAAAAGAAAATTAGAGGGAATTTGTTGAAAAACAGAAGTAAAAATATATTAAAACATTAAAAAGCTGAACTAGAGGGACTGACTTATCTATACCAGCTAGCAAAAGTAAATATATTCATAACTTAAGTGATGATAAAAATAGTGAAGCAAATAAGTCAAAACCATAAAACAGAAATAATCTCTAAAAGTTATTTCTATTCCTCTCCCACAATCAAACGGAATGAAAACACCCCAGAAAAAAAACTTCAGCCTGTTTCTTGAACATTCTCATGTAAATTTAACAGCAACCTTAGCAATGCATACTAATGATTCATTGTAAGAAATTCCTTAATTCAATCTAATATTTTCATGATAAAATCAAATTCCATTTTCTATTCTTAGTAGACAGAGAACACCTAATCAACAACTTCTATAATAAGCACTCTAACTTGTCAATTTTTTTCTTTTCTATAGGTGAAACAGTTCTCATTTATTTTAATTTTCTTCATTTTTTTTGTCAAATTTTATATACATACATATATATTTAGAATTATATTTTCCAAGAGGTGTGTGTGTATGTGCATGTGTATAAGATTTGACAAATACTAATATATTTAATATGGGATAGGCAATGGAGGCTTTATTATTATCCTCATTTGCTAAATGAGTAAGAGCCCAAATAATGATACATAATATAAAACATATGGGGGATATATTTTAAACAAATGCTGGTCTAAATATTTTACATACATTATCTCCCAACAACAATATGAGGAAAGTACTATTTTAACTTTATTTTACAGTTGAGAAAACAGATGCATAGAGACTTTAATTTATTCTAACTAGAAGTTAAGTGACTTTTCCAAGGCTAAGTGACACTGAAGGCATAGTTGGAGTCCATCTTAGATCTTCTGATTCTAGGGCTAGGCTCATCCACTATATCACCCTGCAGTTAGACTTCCTTTCTTTTTTTTTTTTTTTTTTAAAGATTTAATTTATTTATTTGTCAGAGAGAGAGCACAAGTAGGCAGAGAGGCAGGCAGAGGCAGAGGGAGAAGCAGGCTCCCTGCTGAGCAAGGAGCCCGATGTGGGACTCGATCCCAGGACCCTGGGATCATGACCTGAGCCGAAGGCAGCTGCTTAACCAACTGAGCCACCCAGGCGTCCCGCAGTTAGACTTTCTATGGAGGATGAATTACATTAAACTTGTTGACCATAGATTCTTCCATTGCCTATCCTAGAACTCTGCAGAAAGACAGTGAATACAATGGGAAAGCATTGTGAAGCATTAATTAATCTCAGCATTTCTATATATTGGCTCCTCCTCCGTTCAAGCAAAGTGGTTTTAACTATACTACCAAAAGGAAGGGATGAGGCAGCACAGATAGGAAAATGGAGCTACTTCTGTCTTTTTACTTCCAAAGACTGGAGAACAGAAAAGATTACACTGGAGTGAGTGGTATTTTTGACCCTAATTCTCCCCACTCCATATCCATGCCATTGGTCATGACTTTGAAGTACCTCCACAAAGACACAGTCTATGTGCCATCACTTGACTTTGGGTTGCCTACACAAGTCACTTTCTTTGACCAATAGAATGAGGCAGAAGTGCTAGTATGTGGTTTACAAGTCTAAAGTCTTGAGAAGGCTTGTGTGTCTCTGCTTGACTTCTCATGTTCCTGCTGTCACTGTAAGTATACCCTTGGCCATCCCACAGATCTAAGGAAGAGGATTAGAGAAATGTGGACCTATTTTGCTGACCAATCCCACCTGAGCCCAGCTTATGTTCACCAATCCTCAGACACGAGAGTGATAAGAAACAGTGATCACTTTAATGCATTGGGTTCTGGGATGGTATTCATCACAGCAATTGTTAGCAACTAGTATATAGAAAGAGATTTAGGAGAATATGTGATAAAGTAGACCAAACCTTCGGATCCATCAAATCTAGATACCATTTCCCAGAATGAAAGAATTTCATTGCGCTATGCTCTATTTTCCATTCTAAATTAATTATTGGACAAGAGAATGGAGTAGGGAAGCAAGGAAATGCCAGAGATGCCTGTAGTGTGGGAGAATCAATAAGACAGAGGTCTGTGCCTTGCCCCAAAATTGTGGTTGTTGAGTGATATGTTGACACAGAAGGGCCTAAGGGAGCTTCACAGTGTTCTGATCCTATACACCTGGGAAGAGCACAGAGGTGACACAGAGAGTCCCCACGGCTGAACAAAACACTGGAGTAGCAGAATGTTTTCATTGCACTCAAGATAGACACTGATATATGAATGTGACACAGCAGTCTGCATTGACAGAAGGATCAGCTGAAAATGCCACCATGAACTGGATATGCTGACTGCTCTGACACCCACCTTAGCAACCCTAAATTTACTGAGAATAGATTCATTCCTACAGAATGGGAGTCTAAAATAAACAGTAAGTTATGGAAAATAAAGGTTACATCTTTGCATACATTTGTTACATTTGTTTGTAGGCTGAGATGTGTATTATATATAAGTATGCTGATCTTATTGCTAGAAATATCATTATAAAAGTCTCAAAGATTAACAAAATCTATTTAAACATATATTTTTAAGATTTCTAAACTATAGTTAGGGGGTGCCTGGGTGACTCAGTAGGCCGAGCGCCTGACTCTTGATTTTGATTCAGGTCATGATCTCAGGGTTGTGGGATTGAGCCCCTCATCAGGCTCTGAGCACAGTGGGGAGTTTGCTTGAAATTCTCTCTCTCTCTCTTCCTCTCCCCCTCCCCCACCCACTCATGCACTTGCAGCACACACGCTTTCTTTCTCAAAATAAATAAATCTTGAAAAAATAAAATAAAATAAAACTACAGTTAGTTCTTCTGAATAATAATGACAAAAACTGCCACTGAAAAATAAAAGCCAGCATGCAAAGGAAAGAAAATATGTATGAAGCAAAAAAGTCATTTTTATTTTTGATTTACACATAACATTTCAAACTTTTGAAATTTTCCAAGGCCTTTACACTGAAAGAGATCTTACAATCAATGTGTCTAAGAAACTTGACAACATTTATAAAAATCAAGACTTACTTTCTATAATCCTATATTCATAATGTAAAATTTATAGTAATTTCAAGAGGATGTGAAACCTTTCCAAAATCTATTCTAGGTTTATAAGTTTAAACTTTTAAATAAAATTCAGAATTTTAACCACTTGTTCCTGTGATTTCTTACTTTTGGAAATATGTTGCTTACTTAATTATGGATGCAGAATAGAATGCAAATATGCTAAAGAGCTAAGGATCATCTTTAGAAAATATATACTTCTGTAATTATAAAAGCCTGAAAGAAAAGTTCCTGATAGGAAAAATAATGTATGGTTCCCTGCCCTTTTGTTTGTATTTTTAAGATCTCACCTGAAGACCCCAATACATAACAGTAAGCAGGAATATAGTCAGATTTCCAAATCATATTTAATTATTTAATATATTACTCCCCCTAGAAGATTCTACTTCTAGCCATGAGATGATAACATAGCCCAAACTTATTCTTCTACCATAAACAGCTACAAAATTGAAGAATATATATATAAAACAACTGTTTCAGATATTGGAATATAGGCAACATAGGACTTTGATCACAAAGAGGAGAGAAAAAAAATGCACTGACCCCTATGAGTGTACCAACTTTTCAGCTGAAGACGATTGTTGGACCATGGCACAAGGAAGCCAAACAAACTGACAATATGGCTGCATTGAGAGAGCAGCCATAGGAGTTGACTAGAACTGGAAAAACAGTACCAAAGAAGAGACTCCAAAGAGGAAAAGCTCCACAAATCTATACAGGGATACTATGTGCATTTGGAGAATGCAACTCCACAAGGCCAGGCAAAAACAAGTTCTAGGTAAAGAACAAATTACTGGAGAACTGTAAGCCAAAAAATTCCCAGAGTTCAGGCATGGTTTGGAATTGTTTAGTTAAAGCAAATTATATTATAGCTCAGTCTAAAACAAAACTAGGATTAACAGTAGTTCAAAGATGTGGATGGCTATAAAAAACAAACAAATAAATGAACAAAAACTTGGTTTCTAGTCACTTAATGTGTTAAGTAAACCATAGCAAGACATTTGGTAAGAAATCCAAACATCAAAATGTGTAACATGACCAGAGCATCTTCCTTGAAAATTTACTGGTCAGTCCCACATCATCTTGGTTTTCTAAGACTCTTTGTTCCCAGTTTTCTACAAGTTATTAAAGAATTTATGAGGATGAGTTTACCTCTTTTAAGCCATGCTAACAGGAGTAAAATGAAGTGGGATTTTGGTAAACATCCTTTTCTGACCTATCATCACTCTCCTTCTACCCAAGTCCTACCCCAATCTGCAAGGTGCCTCCTTCACCACTGTCATATATTGCTATATTAATGAGCAGTGATTTTATCCTCAAATTACAGATTGATTCCCTAAAGTGATTGAGTTCATTGGACATTTGTTCAACTCATTTCGCTTTGCTTGGGTAACCGTAATGAAAGGGAATTATTTCCAGGACTGTGCTGTGAAATGCTGAACAACTGGCTCTCTGAAGAAATAAATCCTTATTTTGTGGCATTATCCCATTTTAGTGATGTAACTACTCTCACTATGGCTAATTTCAAGATACCAGCATGATGTCACTGAATGTAGAGTTGGGAGGTGCATTGAGTTTCTATTGCAGCCATTAAAACATTAGCACAAACATAGTAGCATGAAACAACGCAAGTTATCTTACAGTTCTATAGCTTGAGATTCTGACCCAGGTCTCACTAGGTTAAAATCATAGCGTCACCAAGGCTGATATCTCTAGGACAGAATCCATTCCTTTGCCTTTTCCAGCTTTTAGAGGCCAGCCACATTCCTTGGCTCATGGCCCCCTTCCTTCACATTAAAAACCAACAATGGAGGGCCAAGTCTTTTCCACATTGCCTCCCTCTGACCTTCATTTCATCCCCATATCCTCTGATGCTCAACCAGGAAACATTCTCCATTTTTAAAGATTTATGTGATTATATTGGACCTACTTGGATAATCCAGGATAATCTCCCCAAATCAAGGTCTTTTACCATAACTGCATCTGCAAAGTCCTTTTTGCTTATTATCTCATAGGGTAACATATTCACAGGTTCCAGGGATTAGGACGTGAACATCTTTGGGGGCCATTATTCTGCCTACCACGGAAGGAGAAGCTAAGGATTGGTTCTCGTGAGTCAGTAAGCACTAGCTCCAGCACACCATTGAATTCCTCTCTGTGTTCCCATATTTTCAAGATACATCACAAAGTAACTTGACCAGTTTTCTTTTGTCTCAATGATGAAGTACATAGCCATTGAGATTTAAATATTTGCACAAAGCCAGATGGCAAAAAAAAAAAAGCCAAGTCAACACAGTTGCAAATCAAAAACATTCTATAGCAATCAGAATTGTCTTACATGTCAATCATGATACTAATGTCAAAATTAACATGGTGTTTATAGCAGCATTATCAGTAATAGCCAATCATGGACAGAGCTCAAATGTCCATCAACTGATGGCTGGATAAACAAGAAGTGAGACAGATAGATGATAGATAGATAGATAGATAGATAGATAGATAGATAGATAGATAATAGATAGATAATTAAATATTACTCAGCCATCAAAAAGAATGAAATCTTGCATTTGCAACAATGTGGATGGAGCCAGAGTGTATTATGCTAAGTGAAATAAGTTAGTCAGAGAAAGACAAATACCATATGATCACATTCATATGTAGAATTTAAGAAAGAAAACAGATGAATGAATGGAAAGAGGGGGGAAAAAAGAGAAAGGGAAACAAACCATAAAAGACTCTTAACCATAGAGAACAGAGGGTTGATGGAGGGAGATGGGTGGGGGATTAGCTAGATGGGAATGGGTATTAGAGAGGGCACTTGTTGTGATGACAATTGGGTGTTATATGTGAGTGATGAATCACTGAATTCTACTCCAGAAACCAAGCCTGCACTATATGTTAACTAACAAAAATTTAAATAAATAAATAAATAAATAAATATGCTATGGAAAGATTAATTTACAGCACTTCAGCCATCACTAGCATGCATTAATGCAAGTATATTACAGGATGATAATGACAAAAATTCTATAAAAACAGGTACAAAATTCAAAAGCTCATCTTCATTCTCCCATAGTTAAACTACCTTACATGAAAATGATATAGGAAGGGGCACCTGGGTGGCTCAGTGGGTTAAAGCCTCTGCCTTCAGCTCGGGTCATGATCTCAGGGTCCTGGGATTGAGCCCCGCATCGGGCTCTCTGCTCAACAGGGAGCCTGCTTCCCCCTCTCTCTCTGCCTGCCTCTCTGCCTACTTGTGATCTCTCTCTCTTTCTCTGTCAAATAAATAAATAAAATCTTAAAAAAATGATATAGGAAATAATTGATTCTCGTTTTTATTATGTTCACCAAATACTACAAATTCTATAAATGAAGAAGAAGAAGAAGGAGGAGGAGGAGGAGGAGGAGGAGGAGGAGGAGGAGGAGAAGGAGGAGGAGGAGGAGAAGGAGGAGAAGGAGGAGGAGGAGGAGAAGGAGGAGGAGGGGAAGGGGAAGAAGAAGAGAAAGAATGAGAAGGAGAAGGAGGGGAAAGGGGAGAGGGGGGAGGGGGAAGGGGAGGAGGAGAAGTTACTATCCCAGGAAAGGAGAGGCTTTTCTGAGACTCTGTTCTTAAACCTCAGCACTCTAAAGCAAAGATTTCTGCTCTAACTGAATAAGTACAGCATCAGAAACCAGAAATTATGGATAATCATCCCCTGTTTTTCTCTGATTTGCTGTGTGGTCTTTTTATGGGTTACTAAATTCTTTATAATTCAGATAATCCATCCATAAAATAAAATAGGCATAATAATATTTATCTGCTGCCCTTAGGAAGTTGTCAAATAACTAGACACTACCTTTTGAAAGCTAAAATGAAAAAGTATTGCATAGTAAATTACTCTATTAATGCTGTGTGACATTTCAATGCCCTAAAGTCCTTTATCATTCTCAAACAACTTGCAATTGCTAGTATATAGAGCTCTTAGGCTCTACATAGACATTTCCAGGCAAAGCTCAATTGCCTCTAACTGACAGGCGGTAAACCCACTCTCATGGTGTATATAAGTTATTTTTTCTGCTCAGCATCTCTTCCTTCAGTCAATCATAGCTCTAGCATTTCACAGATTTCTAATGGCCTGCCCTGGCTACAGGAATGCACATTATAACATGTCTAAAGATCAATAAGAACAAACAAGTTCTCTTTTTCTCAGGTTACTAAGCTAATGCTGCCATTGAAATATTCCTCCTGCCATAGAAAGGAGGAGAGCATGGCACAACACAGAAGAACACGCAAAATTCCAGCGTGCTGCACATTCAGTCCCAGTCCTTTAACCACTGATTCCTACACAGCCCATCCCCATATCTTTTCTAGACATACCTTCCTTTGATATATAAATAAATAATTTTTTCTTTCATTAGGTTAGTTTCTGACACCTGCAACCAAGAGTTGCAAATAATACATCTAGTATGAGGGAGTAGTTGGTCTAAAAAAGAAAGTGCCCTACCCTTATTAAATAGATATTTTTACTTTCTTTCAAAAACACAACAAATGAAACACATGTATGATGCTTCTGAAATGAATTAAGGTTTATATTGTAATTTTCATGGATAATCAATGTCAAGAAGTGTGAAGGCTGAGATTTTGCCCTACTTGATAGCTAACAAGTTATCCTGCCTTGGTTGTTAGCAGAGACATGACACTCCTAGATCAGAAACAAAGGACAGTTTGTTCCTCACATCAATAGCAGCAGCTGGAATATCAGTTTTTTGTTTTTTTGTTTTTTTTTCAGATTCCCCAAGCCCCAGTTCCCACAGAATAAATTGACACTGAAACGTACACTGGATGCCTTACAGAAGAGAAAGGAACCAAAATCTTTTAAAATGGACAGTAAGCCTGCCTGACCTTTGCCCCAGAAAGAGATATCATCTTTATTTTACAGATAGTAAACAAACTCACCCTTTGCTCCAGAAGGAGATAATATATCTTCCAAGGCTGTTCACTATAAACATCCTTGACAAGATACTCTGAAATAAAGGTACTCAGTGTCTCTGCTCTCAAAACCTACAGTAATATAAGAAACCCACGGAGAACTGTGGCTCAATAATCAGTAGAGCAAGAAGCATTAGATATTTATTGAATAGGTACCTTTTGTCTGCTGTGAAGAATTTTCTATTTCCCTTTTAAACTTATTATAGACAATATTTAGAGCTATTGTAAAGCAGGAGATTGTTGATATAACATTTTTAAGATTGATTATTTAGGAATACAGTTCATATGACTGTGACCACTTTTATTTCCAGAGTACAAATAGAATGTTATCCTTCAAGGACATATCGCCCCTGTAACAGATTTACTGGTAATAAAGGAGGGGTTAAAAAAAAAAGAGTACGTCTCAGCTAGATATTAAAAAGAGACCAATCTTATTATGTAAGGGATTCACAAAAAGACAAAAACTGATAGTGCCAAGATAGTACATTTTAAGATGATTTATAAGCCCAAATAAGCTTCTAATTGTTGAAACTAGGGGAAAAAAATTTCTAAGGTAGAGGCATAGGGTGGGTAAAGATGGGAAGGAGGGTTTCCATTGTTCTGTGTCACAATCTTCCTTTCAATCCGGTCTTCTCTCTCTGTTAGCATCATCAGAATATTAGGAAAAAAAAAATGTTTAAAGCAGAAAAAGCAGAGTTGTCAGGCTTTGCAATGATCTCTCCATTTTACTCAAAGTATAACCAAAAAGCCTTACGGTGGCCTTCAGGGAGCTTCATGATCTGCACCTACTCAACACCTAGCTCTCTGACTTCATTCCAGTCCACCCCCAACCCAACATCTTTGTTTTTCCTTGAACACACAAGGCACGTTCTTGCCTTTGAGACTTGGAACTGTTTTTACTTGTGCCTGAATTGCTGTTCCCCAGACATCTACATGGGTAACTCCCACTTCTCTAAATATTTGAGCAAATGTTACTTTCTTGTTGAAACATACTCTGACCACCCAATTTAAGAATGGCTACTCAAATTCCTATCACCCTCGCTCTCTTGTTCCTCCTTACCTACTATGCTTTTTTTTTATTTTTCCATAGCACTTCTCACCTTCTAATATGCCGTATAATTTATAATGTATCTATTGTTTGTTTCTTTGTCTACGCTCATTAAAATATAAGTTACATAAGTACAGAGATCATTTTTGTTTCTTTCATTAATGTGTTTAAATATCAACTATAAACTATGTCTACTACATTGTGTACACTCAAATTTACTGAATGATGAATAGGTGAATACAGTATCATTCACTTAGCTTTAACTCTTTGTGTCTCTTAACACATACAAATCGTGGAAACTCACACAAGTTGATTAACCTTTCTGAATAAAATAGGGATAGTCGCACCTGATTGACTAGATAGTTTCATGAGTTAAATGAGACTATGTACTGAAGGCATCTAGCACACACCCTGGCATAGAATTAGAATGAACTATTAGCTTCCAAAAAAAAACTAAGCACATTTGAACCTCGATTTAGAAGAGTGCCAAATTCCATTGAGGACCAAACATTTCTAGATCTCTTTCCTGAGTTGTAACTGAGAGTTCACAGCCTCAGAATGGAAAAAGACATTTATTTCCAGAGGTATTACCATGCTATGACTTACAGACCTAAAGTTTGCAATGTTCCAACTTGCTACTTCTTGTCTAAAAGAATTTTGTTTCATCTAAAATCTTGGAGGTCTCCTCATTTAATTTTCTTCCACATCATTAAAAGAAAAAAAATTAAATAATTCATCCCAACACTAATTCATGGGATCTGATTATTTGCATTTATCCTTACAAAAACATTATCATTTACCACTTCTTCTAGTTCAGTTCACAAACAGGATTCAATCCTGCCGCGGATTGACCCTGACTATGGACTTTCTTGGGAAAAGAGCAGGTTTGGGACAAGATTCTAAACTCATATCTGCTTCAGGATTCTAATAAGCCTGAGCTTCTAACAGATAACAGGAGACCTCAGCGTAGCAGCAGCAGTAACTCCAGCCCCCTGGGTAGTTAATGAGCTTGTAAGGAGCTCTAAGAACTTGAATTGTGTACTAGACAATGCTCTAGAAAATACCAGGGTAATAGAAAGTGATTTGAAAAGTTATGGAAACAACAAATGCAAACATGGCAGGCTCTGAATTGACTATATGAATGGCAAATTAAGGTAGAATAAAGAATTGAAAGAAAACAAAAACTAGGGTGACTCAGTCACTTGAGCATGCAACTCTTGGTTTCACTTGGGTCATGATCTCCTGGGTTGTGGGACTGAGCTCTGTGTCTGGCCCTGTGCTCAGCAGGGATTGGGTTTGGAGCTTCTCTCCTTCTGCCCCTCCCCCACTCGTACGTGCATGTGCTCTTTCTTTCTCCCCTTCTCCCTCTCTCTCTCTCAGATGAACAAATAAATCTTAAAAAGAAAAAGGAAACAAAAACTATGAGGAAGGATCAAGCTGAAGTCCTTCAGTTCTGAGAGGTTCTGCAGGGGTCCTGAATGCTTCTTTTCTTAGTCAAAACACCAGCTTAAAATAGCATAAGTCAAAAGAGACAATTTACTGAAATGAGACAGACATGTCTTATGGAACCCAAGGGTAGTTGGGCTTCCTAAAGGGCTGAAACCAGGAAATGGAAAGTGTTCAGAATCCAACAAAGTATTTGTTCTCTCAGTCTCTCAACTGTCTTCACAAACTTGGTTTTTTTGTTCCATGCCTACATGCTGTCTCTGCTTCTCAGTATGCAGAAGATGGCTGCCCCAGAGCCCCCTAGTTTACATCATCCTACTTCCAGCCACTGTCAAGACTAATGCTGCTGCCTCTGAATCCAAATGCCAGACTCATGTGATAGAGAAATGAATCGGTCTGGCTTGGGTTAGATATATTCCTGTTCCTTTCCTTTCCCTCACTTGCCTCCTCCAGTGAACTGTAGCCCAATCAAACATGGCTGACTTGAAGGAGCATGACAGTGCACTTCTGTGGGTGTGTGATCATACCGAATTCTGAGGGAATAGGGTTATTGTAATCTGTGCAAGTATTCAAGAACTTTTTAGCTCTCCCTCCTCACCCCATACCTGTAACACTCTGTGGTCCTTTGAATTCTTTCCTTATGTACTCTCTGGGAGCCTAACCACGGGGTGGAAGGATGTCAGCCTTCAAGTCCTGAGTTAGGATTTCCACAGCTCCTTCTTCCAAATTCTTGCCTATAGTCTGCCCATATTATAGCAGCATCTTGATCAAACCCTGAACCTCCTGCCTCAAGTTTGGGCATA
>CM052899.1:69794096-69815655 GCA_028534135.1 Potos flavus | reverse complement strand
AAGTATTTATTGTGTGTGGCACAAAGCGCAGGGTCACAACGTATCTGTCTTCAAGAAACCCACAAACCAGTTTCAAAGACAAACCATACACATATAAAACTTTGCAAAACAAAACCTTGGTTTTGTTCACCAGCGGTAGTAAGGACCGCATTTATTTACAAGATAATTGCAATGTATACAAGCACGATACATAAACATACGGATTTTCACTGGCATAGTCTCATGTAATCCTGACAATCAGTCTGAGAAATTGGTATTTTCTCTCTTTTACAGATGAGGACCCAACGGCTCGGCAATTTCAGATATCACTTTCTCACAGTCCCAGTAATGAGGCAATTCTCCTGATTTTTTCGCTCTTACAGGTCATTGGGTTATTGTGCTATGTTTCGATAGAGCTAAGATACCGAAGTCCAGAGAAGACCGTGGACTGTCGTGATCTCCCTTGATGGGCATGGTCATTGCCAGAGTTGAACAACTGGGAAAGAAGCGGGTCCCCAAACAAGAACCCAAAACTTTGACTTTCAGCCTGCAGAAGAAAAAACTTTTATTCCTTTGGGCCTCACTGTCTTGATCCTATTCTTCAGAGAGTGGAGACTCCTAATAATTGATGTAAAACATGCCCACCACAGAGCGGCTGGCCAGGAGCTCAGAGGGGACGGGACTGACCAGCCCTGGAGGACAAAAAGCATTTTGAAACCCTTACCATTTCAATTCATGGTATTCTCTGGGTATGTTTGTTTGTTTTCCCTTTTGTCCTCACTCAACCCCAACCTTCAACATCTTAGCTAAATATGTTGTTCGTCTTCAGTGCTGAGTTGCAAAGAGCAAAGAGGAATCATGTGTCCACCTCGGTACTCCTGAGACATTTGTGGCCATAAAGGTGGTGGTCCGTTAGGTAAAAGTGAGTCTTAGGTCTACCTACTATTCTCAAAATGAGAATTTTTCTATTAATGACTATGGAGTGGTTGAGGTAATTTTACCAGTAGGGAAGGCAGCAGTTTCCTGTCTGTCAGACGGGTTAGCGAGTCAAGTGGGAGTACGGATCTTCAGTCCTCCGTCCTTAACGTGACTGCTCTTCCTATTGCCACACCCACCTGACACAGAAGAGGAACAACATGGAACAGTGCTTTTCATGAGGTAGAGGCATGACTAATTAGTTAACACTCCTCAGGGAAACTGGTAGAGGATTCTTGATCCATGGAATAAAATCTACTTGGATGTAGTTAGAGAAATAAGAAAAGAATTGGAATGTAATGATCCCACAAACACCCAAGAAGGTAACTTTCAGGATGGCAGTCATCAGAAGTTTGGAATGCTGAATTTACTCAAGGCTTCTTTTTCCAAAATGCTCTTTTTTTTTTTTTAAAGATTTTATTTATTTATTTGGGAGAGAGAGAGAGCACGAGCAGGCAGAGGGAGAGGGAGAGGGAGAAGCAGGCTCCTCGCCGAGCAGAGAGACTGACGTGGGGTGGATCCCAGGACCCTGGCATCGTGACCTGAGCCACAGGCAGCTGCTTAACTGACTGAGACACCCAGGTGCCCCTTTTCAAAGTGCTCTTAAGCCTCTTTTGTATCTCCCAGCTCTTTCTCACCCATTAAAAGATAACTTGGAGTTTAAAATTCCCCACTACCCAACCACCATATCCATTGATCAGTTAGTACATAGTGTGATTATAGAAAGTGTCTACAATTCACCCATACATATTAAGTCTTTTTACCTCATAGCCACAGCTATATGCCATCATGGTGGTTGATTAAGACATGCTAATGCAGTCTCCTATGTCCTCAGTCTCTCCCAGAAGTCTTGCAACCTCTATATTTGAAATGACTAACCTCTAAAGGAGTTTGAGTTTGCTTCCATCAGTTTATCACTGTCAACCAAATTTTAAATTTGTCAGTGTTGTGACTGATGAACTGCTCTTTAGCAAATGGAACAGGAACAGATACGTTGCACAGTTTGAAACCAGTGACTAATATGAAATTTTAGAGTATTTATGCAAGATGTCACTTCACATTAGCCAAAATTTTTGAGGTTGAACCTACCTTAAATACACATAAAAACTATAATCATTTACTCAAAGACATTTATTTCCCACAAATGATCTACAAGTAACTCTGCTTTGCTACTCCAGATAAAGATGACCTGAGAAATAAAACAAACAAAAAAAAAAAAGAAAACAGTTTTTAAAGAAGCACTTAGCTTATAAAACTTCAAGATGATTTTGTCTTATGGTTCATAAATTGGTTCTGAGGACAAGTCTGAGAAAGTGAAATTAAAATGCTGGAGCTAGGGAACCATCGGTAGATTTAAGTGTCTAGATTTCAGAGGTGACAATTTTCAAGGGTACAATGCTTCCTTCTTTTACACTGCCTTCTCTTTTTGAGGCATCTGTTGAAAAAAGTTGATCTTGCTATTTAACAGTTATATATAGATATATATCCATCATTCAGATAAAATATATTCACATTTTTCAGTAGTAATGCATGCCAATGTTATTAACTTTAAAGAAATACAATTTTTAAAATATATCAATTTTTATCTCAGGCTAGGAGATAGAGTGGGATTATTATGATTTTTGTTTCCTTTGTGGTTTTTTGTATTTTCCACATTATCTAAATTGAGAATGTATTTCTTTTATAATCAGAAAAATTAATAATTATTTATAAAGTAAACTTTATAAATAATTGTACTGTACTGGGGGGGATGTTAAGCAGTACCATAATTCTTTCTGAGAAAAACCAAAATTTCCTTTCATAAGAAAAAAATAAGGTTTATATGAGAATTATATAACCAGACTCTGGTTGGCACCCTATTGAAAGAATTTTCTTTGAGTGGGTTTTATGATCCAAAATATTAATTCAGCACATTTCAATGTTCTCTACTCTGGGTGGCACATTAATTTCCTCTCATTGACTTCCAAGGAGTTCTGTGTGTGAACAAGCTATCTAGGGAATGGAACTGAAACCTGGCTCAGCAGGCACTGAACCTCTTCTGTCGTGGTTCTCTTCATTGTTTGCATAGCACAGAATTCTTTTGGGCCAGGAAAGCATTTGTTTATTAAATTTTCCTTAAAATGCCAGTAGGTTTAAATTAAGGAGGACTTCATTTAGAGAAGAAGCATGCAGGGGGTTTTCATAACACAAAACATTTGAGCAAATGGAAAGGTTTTACCCATTCATTTGCTCTTTTCATTTAGAGTAATGTTACTTGCCCAACTTGGACATGGGCAAGCCTCTTCTTTGTTTTCTCTAAGGTTCTTTTTAAATTAAAAATTAATCTGTGGTGTAATTAAAATCCCAACTTTTTAACGCCTTAAGGACCTTCCTCTTTATTCATATTGACATTGACTCTGCTGGTTCAGGTAACAATATAAAACCTGATTTAACTGAATGAAAGTTAAAAGTTAGGTTCTTCTGGTTTCAATAGCTTTCTCCCAGTTCCATAAGGAACTGTTATTAGGGAATCAATGAGATAGAATTTATTTTTTGCCCTCTGACATATGTTGTTATTCTCAGCATGACATTAGACTAGATACGAAAATCTGATTTTGCCAGTGGATACTAATTCAGTAATGAAGCAAAAGTAAGACAGAATTTTCCCAGGTTGTTTTGAATTAGACAATAGCTACCGAGCTTTACTTGACTGTATGTTTTAAGGCAACTCAAGTACATTTTATTTTCTTTGTGTACATGGACATCAACCTCCATTTAAACAGCAAGTGTGAAATGGTATCAGTGAAGAAAATATTAGCAGCCAGGGGCATCTTTTGTTATGCAAAAAAATTCAGGCTCATCTTACTTCCCTAGATTTCTATTCATAAGTATTGTTATCTCGATGTAAATATCCCTGTGCAAAATATGAAGATAAGGTAAGATATAGCCATTCGGGTACCATTTCTTTAGAAAGAATAAATGCAAGTTAAGAAGACGCAATTCCTAGAACTCATTCCTTTGGTTTAGCTGGAGTGCTCTAGGTTCTGATGGGTTTTTTGTTGTTTTTAATTCATAGCATCACTGATTTTAGAAGTAAGTCCCTAGTCACCAAGAGAAAAAGGATCCAAAAGACTTAACGTAGGCCATTAGAAGCCTTCTGCTTCCTGGGTGACCTACGCACACTGACAGCAGACCTCCTTGTACTAGGAGTCTATGAAAAGGGTCTTGTCTTGTCCTCCAGGCCAACACAGAAACATAGAAAATGCTTCCCTTGGCCCTGAAGAGGCTGTCCAGTTCCTAATAAATTCAGACCAATCTCTTTGTGAAGGGATTACCAGAAAGCATGCTAACATTCTAAGGGTTTGTAACCTACCTCCCACACCCCAATCTACCTCTCTGCCTTACAGGAAGTCTTGTCCCTGGAGTTATAGGGAACTTCTTCCAAGCATGACATTACCCATAAGCACACTGGAGCTAATTTAACAGCAAGTTATCAGGGAATATGAAACTGTTGCCACTTCACAACATATATTAAAAACACTATTTTTATGTTCACTTTTCTCTAGGTCTTTATCAGAGGATACAAAATATTTCTTTCTTTCATTTCATATATTTTAAAAATAATTCATCATTACTATAATACTACTTTGAAGGTTTAACAGAAAGGAAGAAATGTACATAGATTCACAAGCCTCTTGGTTCCTCAAATAAAAGTACATTTTTTAAAAAAAGAAAGAAAACTTCCAAAGCATTTTAAATTTAAATTTCAGGGTAGTTAACATACACTGTTATATTAGTTTCAGGTATACAATATACTGATTCCCCACTTCCATACAACACCCTGCGCTCATCACAAGTTCCCTCCTTAATCCCCATCACCTATTTCATCCCTCCCCCACCCACCTCCGCTCTGGTAACCATCAGTTTGTTCTCTGTAGTTAAGAGTCTGTTCTTTGCTCTCTCTCTTTTTTTCCTTTGTTCATTTCTTTGGTTTCTTAAATTCCACATATGAGTGAAATCATATGGTATTTGTCTTTCTCTGTCTTATTTCACTTAGCATTATACTCTCTAGATCCATCTGTGTTGTTGCAAATGGCAAGATTTCATTCTTTTTTATGGCTGAATATTATTCCACTGTGTGTATATGTGTGTATGTGTATATATGTATGTATGTATGTGTATATAAGTTTGTATGTTATGTGTATATATGTTATATAAATATATATGTTATATAAATATATATCTAAAACCTCTTCTTTATCCATTTATCTATTAGTGGACACTTGAGCTGCTTCCATAGTGTGGCTATTGTAAATAATGCTGCTGCAATAAACATAAATGGTACATATACCATTTTGAATTAGTGTTTTTGTATTTTTTTGGGGGTAAATACCCAATAGCGCAATTACTGGATCACAGGGTAGTTTTTAATTTTTTGAGGGATCTCCATACTGTCTTTCACAGTGGCTGCATTAGTTTGCATTCCTACCAACAATCCACAAGGGTTCCTTTTTCTCCGTATCCTCACCAGCACTCACTGTTTCTTGAGTTTTTTATTTTAACCATTCTGACAGGTGTCAGGTGATATTTCATTGTGGTTTTGATTTGCATTTCCCTGACGATGAGTGATGTTGAACATCTTTTCATGTGTCTATTGGCTATCTGTATGTCTTCTTTGGAGACATGTCTGTTGATGTCTTCTATCCACTTTTTAACTGGATTACTTGGTTTTTTTCATGTTGACTTGTATACCTTATCTATATATTTTTTATATCAACCTCTATCAGGTACACCATTTGCAAATATCTTCTCCCATTCGGTAGGTTGCCTTTTTCTTTTGTTAATGGTTTCCTTTGCTATACAAACATTTTTATTTTGGTGTAGCCCCAAGAGCTTATTTTTGCTTTTGTTTCTCTTGTCTGAGGAGACATCCAGAAAAATGTTGCTAAGGCCAATGTCCAAGCGATTATTGACTATGTTTTCTTTTAGGAGTTTTGTGGTTTTAGATCTCACATTTATGTCTTTAATCTATTTTGAGTTTATTTTTGCACACGATGCAAGAAAGTGGTCCAGTTTTATTCTTTTGCATATAGTTTTCCAGTTTTCCCAACACCATTTGTTAGACTATCTTTGCTCCATTGTATATTCTTGCCTCCTTTGTTATAGATTAATTAACCATATATGTATGAGTTTATTTCTGGGCTTTCTATTCTAGTTTATTAACCTAGGTGTCTATTTTTTGTGCCAGTAGCATTCTGTTTTGATTACAACAGCTTCGTGCTATAATGTGAAGTCTATAATTGTGGTATCTCCAGTTTTGTTTTTGTTCTTCAAGATAGCTTTGTCTATCCAAGGTGTTTAGTGGTTCCATAAAAATTTAGGGATTGTTTGATCTAGTTCTGTGAAATTGCTGTTGGTATTTTGATAAGGAATGCATTAAATCTGTAGATTGCTTTGGGTAATACAGACATTTTAACAACATTTGTTCTTCCAATCCACAAGCGTGCAATGCCTTTCCATTTCTATGTCATCTTCAATTTTCACCAATGTTTTATAGTTTTCAGAGTGCAGGTCTTTCACCTTTTTGGTTAAGTTTATGCTCAGGTACTTTATTATTTTTGGTATAATTGTAAATATAATTGTTTTCTTAATTTCTCTTTCTGCTGCTTCATTATTAGTGCACGGAAATGTAATGGATTTCTGTACATTGACTTTGTATCCTGTGACTTTACTGAATTCATTTGAGTTCTAGTAGTTTTTTGATGGAATCTTTAGGGTTTTCTATATAGAGTATTATGACATCTGCAAATAGTGAAAATTTTATGTCTTCCTTAACAATTTGGAGGCCTTTTCTTTCTTTCTTTCTTTCTTTCTTTCTTTTTTTTTTTTTTTTTTTTGGTCTGATTGCTGTGGCTAAGACTTCCAGTACCATTTTGAATAAAAGTGATGAGAGCGGACATCCTAGTCTTATTCCTGAACTTATGAGAAAAGCTCTCAGTTTTTCCGCATTAAGTATGATGTTTGCTGTGGGTTGTTCATATAAGGCTTTTACTACGTTGAGGTATGTTCCTTCTAAACCAGCTTCATTGAGGGTTTTATCATGAATGGATGTTGTACTTTGTCAAATGCTTTTTCTGCATCTATTGAAATGATCAATCAGATGGTTTTTATCCTTTCTCTTATTGCTGTGATGTGTCATATTGATTGACTTGTGAATATTGAACCATCCTTTCATCACAGAAATAAACCCCACTTGATCATAGTGTATGATTTTTTTAATGTATTGTTGGATTCAGTTTGTTAATATTTTGTTGAGGATTTTTGCATCTATATTCATCAGAGATATTGGCTGTAGTTCCCTTTTTTTCTGGTGTTTTCATTTGGTTTTGGTATCAGGGTAATGTGGCCTCATAGAATGAATTTAGAAGTTTTCCTTCCTCTTCTAATTTTTGGAAAAGTTTGAGAGGACCAGTTTTAACTCTTCTTTAAATGTTTGATATAATTCCCCTGTGAAGCCATCTGGTCATAGGCTTTTGTTTGTTCGGAGTTTTTTGATTACTGATTCCATTTCATTGCTGGTAATTGGTCTGTTCAAATTTTCTATTTCTTCCTGCTTCAGTTTTGTAGTTTATATGTTTCAGCATCTTTTTTTTTTTTTTTTTTTTTTTTTTTTTGAGAGGGAGCGACAGAAGGGGAGTGGGCAGGGGGAAAGGGAAAGAGAGAATCTTAAGCAGGCTCCATGCCCAGCACAGAGCCCAATGCAGAGCTCAGTCTCACAACCCTGAGATCATGACCTGAACTGAAATCAAGAGTCTGATGCTTTACTGACCGAGCCGCCCAGGCACCCCTGTTTCAGCACTTTAAAATATTGTAGAAATTTACAATTGAATGAGTGGTACAATAATCATTTTATTAAGAATATCTACAATGGCGGGGCGCCTGTGTGGCTCAGTGGGTTAAAGCTTCTGCCTTCAGCTCAGGTCATGATCTCAGGGTCCTGGGATCGAGCCCTGCATTGGGCTCTCTGCTCAGTGGGGGGCCTGCTTCCCCCTCTCTCTCTGCCTGCCTCTCTGCCTACTTGTGATCTCTCTTTCTCTCTGTCAAATAAATAAATAAAATCTTAAAAAAAAAAAGAAAAAGAATGGGATCCCTTAAAAAAAAAAAAAAGAATATCTACAATGTTAAGAATTTGCTTTTAATTTCATGGATAAAAATATCTCTTACATTATGAAATTGCTTACAAAAGATGTAGGAATTGGATTTGTACAGACTTACTCTCCAGTTTAGAGGTTATCTCTACTTCATACATTTTATGAAAATTGTTTGAAAATGTTTTGTTTCGTTTTGTTTTGTTTTTGCCAAACTGTGGTCAAGGATATTTTGTCCAAGGAAGTCACATCTCCAAGAACTGAATTTTTTTTTTTAAGAGAGAGAGTGTGTGCTTGCCAGTGGCGGTGGGGAGGGGGATGTGAAATGGGGAAGGGAGGGACAGAGGGAGAGAGAGAGAATCTTAAGCAGGCTCCCTGCTGGGTAGGAGTAGGGCTCCATTTCGCAGCCCTAAAATCATGATCTGAGCCAAAATCAAGAGTCAGAGTTGGATGCTTAACTGACAGAGCCACTCAGGCGCACCCTCCAAGAATTGCTTTTAATTATACCCAATTAGGGTGGTGTACCAATTACTTGCTTGCAACAACGTCTTACTTGCTGTTAACCAAATCTTGATTTTTAGTTCATGTTTTAATGTTATTTTCAGTTCATTTAAATTTCAGAAAATTAATGTGGACAATAAAATTATAAAAGCAACCAGTTTTCCTTTCTCCTAGAACTGTTTGGCCACAATTATTCTACAACCAATATCCACCAATTGCCTACAAGGTGCCAAACACTATGCTTAGTACTAAGTAAATAATGGTAAGACTAAGAAGAATATTATCTCTAGTCTGCCTATAATCTAACAGGAATAACTGCTACTCAACCAATAATAACCAAAAAACAAACAAACAAACAAACAAACAAAGCAGAGTCTATGAAAAAGTGCAAAAATACTATGGAATCCCATAAGGGAGAATTAACATTGACTAGGGTTTTAGAAAAGTTTCTCTGGAGGAAATCATATTTAAGCTGAGATCTAAAGGTAGGTGTCTCCCAATATTTGTTTTTTTCCTTATTCCACTGTAATAGGGCATTACTTGGATACAGAGAGATTCAGAATAGAGACTCCTTACTTTCTTTGCAGCTAAATGAGTCAAATGACTAATTTCTGGCAAAAGAAATATGAATAGAAACAATGTATGGAACTTATGTTTTCTACCCTCAGAGGGAAAGTATATGATCTTACTTCTTTTTTCCTCACATTCTACTGTCTAGAATATGATAATGAGGACATGGCATTCTGGAGAATGTGAGTAAGGGAAATTCTATGGGGTTAGTAAAACAATACTAAGTATGGGCTGCTTAGATAAGAGTAAAAGAGTATGGGCTGCTGGTGATATTCAGACTATAGCAGCCATACCAACTTAGAAATAAACTTTAGTTTTATTTAAACCACTGTTATTTTTGTTCTCTGTTATATAGAGTTGGACATAATATTTTTTTTGTTTTTCTTTTTTTTTATTTTTTATTTTATTTTTTTTAATTATTTTTTTTATTTTTTAATTAACACATAATGTATTATTTGCCCCAGGGTACATGTCTATGGATCCTCAGGCTTACACATTTCACAGCACTTACCATAGCACATACCCTCCTCAATGTCCATAACCCAGCTACACTATCCCTACCCGCCCCTACCCCCCAGCCACCCTTGGTTTGTTTCATGAGTTTAGGAGTCTCTTATGGTTTGTCTCCTTCCTGATCCCCTCTTGTTTCATTTCCCTCTCCCACCCCCCACAACCTCCCACCCTGCCTCTCGAATTCTTCATATCAGAGAGATCATATGATAATTGTCTTTCTCTGATTGACTTACTTCACTTAGCATAATACCCTCCAGTTCCATCCACGTCGTTGCAAATGGCAAGATTTCATTTCTCTTGATGGCTGCATAGTATTCCATGGACATAATATTTTAATATTGTCTTGAAGAAACAGGCTAAGTAAACCAGAAGAAAAAGACAGCATTCTAGACAAATGGATAATTATGCAGAACCCATTCAAGAAACTAAACTTATGTTTAATATGTCTGATATAGAAATAGAAAGGGGTAGATTTATCAAGTTGAAGCTGTGAAAGTGCTATGGCAGATTATTGTCGAAATGACCACCAACTTATTCATGCCTCCAGGTGTTCATCTAAGCCTGACCATGTAATTTGCCTTAGCTAACTGGACAGCACCAAAGAATGTTAGCAAAGCCTTGAAAAGTGCTTATATGTGAAGTTTTCTCTCTCTCTCACATTGCTCTTTTGAACCGAGACCACCACCTGTGAACAAGCCTGGGCTAACCTGCTAGAAGATGAGAGATCATATGGAGCAGAAATGTATGGCCCCAGCTGAGCCCTGTTAGATGAACCAACCTGTAATGGCCAGACATATAAGTGAGGCTGTATCTAACCCCCAGCAAAGCTGCAAGATGACCTCAGAGATCTGCCAAAATAGCCCAGATGAGAAATGCCTAGCTGACCTACAAAAGTATGAGCAAAAAATTATTGTTTAAAGCTGCTATGTCTGGGGATAGTTTATTACACAGCAATAGCTAACTGATACAAGCAGAGCACAGCATATATGGTCTTTTACAGTTATTACTCATTCATCCCATATTTATTAAGCACTAACTATGTATCAGGCAGTATGCTAAGTAGGCACTGGAGATGCACCAGTGTACAAGACACAAGGTCTCTGCCTTCATGGAGCTTACGCTCTTATTGGTCATACTAAGGAATTTGATTTGTCATAAGGAAAATTTAAAAAAACTATTAAAAGTCTTTAAAGCAAAGGCTAATTAATTCAATTTGCATTTTTAAAAGATTGTTCTAGTTACAATGTGGAGAATGGATTGGAAAGGCTAAGTATATACACTGAAAGATGAGTTATGAGGCTGACGCAATAGTCCAGATGAGGGATAATTGTGACTTAGACTAAGGTGATACCAGACACAAAGGTGATAAGTTAGTTAGTTAAAGATATAGAAAGGGCAGTCTTTGGTAACTGATTAAAACTATGGAGTTAGGAAAAAGGACGATCTAGGATAACTCACAGGTTTCTAGCTTGAGCAAGTCATCACTAAATAATAGTGCCATAGACTGCAGTAAAGACCATGAAAAGTAGGGAAGGTCTATGTAATAAAGATTGTGAATTTGGATTTGAAATGCTTATGAAATATTAAAGTAGAAATATCAAAAAAGCAGATATGTAATTCTGGAGCTACATGAGACACCTGATCTACGTATATAAATTTGGAATTATTTGGCATAGTAATGGAATTAACCCACAAGAGTAGATGAGATTGCCTAGAGAGTGGACAGTGAAAAGGAGAAGAATGGAAGACTCTGGACAGAATTTGGAGGAATGACAACATTTAATGGTTTAACAGAGAAGGAGAATCTAGCTAAAAACACTGAGAAGTAATAGCCAGAATGGGAACCTGGAGTGTGTCTTCATGTGAAAAAAAAAAGGGGGGAGAAGAATATTTTAAGAAAAAAGTGGTCAACCCTATTGAGCGCTCCTGAGTGGCTAAATTAACCGAGGACTGAAATATCTTATTTGGATATAGTAACTGGGAGGCCATGGATGAAATTAGCAGAAATCACTACAGAGGAGGACTGATGTTGGCAACTGAAATGGAGTGGAGTGAAAAGCCAGTGGAAAATAAGGTAAAAGAGACAGTGTACACAACTCTGTCAAGAAGTCAGGCTGTGAAGGGGTGCCTGGGTGGCTCAGTTGGTTAAACCTCCGACTCTTGATTTCAGCTCAGGTCATGATCACAGGTCATGAGATTGATCCCTACAACTGGCTCTGCACTCAGCATGGAATCTGCTTGAGATTCTCTCTCTCCCTCTCCCTCTGTCCCTCCCCTTGCTCACACTCTCTCTAAATAAATAAATAAATAAATAAAATCTTTAAAAAACAAAAAGAAGTCAGGCTGTGAAGAGAAGAAAGATGAGAATGTGGCAGCATAGGGAAACATGGGTTTCAAGGAATGGCTTAAAGATTTACGTATTTAAATATTGATGAGAAGAAGCCAATAAAGACGAAGAGGTTGAAGCTATATGTTAAAGTAGGGATGAGATTCAGGTGGAGGATCTGACTTTTTATAGGCGACCGAGCAGTCTGTCCAGTGAGAGCGGGGAAAAAGGAAGAGATAGCAGCAGATGCAGGAAGATTTGTAAATTTTGTGGCAGGAAGTCAAGGGAAATCCCATATGATGGTTTCTCTTTTTATGTGCATAATACAGGAGGTAACTTGTTATGCTGATAATGACGAGGTGGGGGGAGTGGGGCTTGGAGATTTGAGGAGAGTGAAGAAAGTCTGGAATAGTTGAGGCAAGTGGGAAAGCAAACCTAGTTGGGAGACCTGGTAAAATTGCTGAGCACTGCTGTGAACTGAGTTGAATTTGTGAGCATGAATTTATAGTAGTGCCATTTGAGTTTAGACTCAGGGGAGAGGGATTATTGGGATCACCTAGAGTTAAAGGCTTTTCAAGTGAATGCGGCCAACAGGCAAAGGGTCAAGGGAGTCATTAGCAAGACAGTAGTTGAACTACTACCACAAGAGCAAAGAAGCTAATCTAAGGAGGATAATGAGAGAGGTAAAAATAGGAGGAAACTATTTCTCTTCATCAAGAGAAAGAAGAGAGATCAATGGCCTAGAGCAACAAATGAGGTAGAACAAGCAGGGCAGAAATAGTTAACCAGGAAGCCTTGAGGACAGGAGGACAGGCAGACATTAGGGTGACCCCCAGGATGTCCACCTCCCACTGCTCACTTTTGTGTGATTCTCTTTCCTTGAGAGTAAGCAGGATCTATGCCTTGTTTCTAACCAACAGAATACAGCAAAGGTGAGAAGATGTACATAATTACATTACACAAGATTGTAATGGCCATCTTAAGAGGACACCCTCTCTTCTTTGCTAGCTTTGAAGAAACAAGCTGCCATGTTGTGAGCTAAACCATGTACCCGCGTCAAGGGCCATATGATAACTGAAAATATCCTCTGGCCAGCAGTCAACAAGAAACTAAGGCTTTCAGTCCAATGGCCTGTAAGCAATTGAAATCTGCCAACAACTACGTGAACTTGAAAACAAATCCTTCCCCAGTCTTACCTCAGTTGAGTCTGGAGCCCCAGTCGACACCTTTATAGCATCACTGAGAGGTCTTAAAGCTGAGCCTGTACTCCTAACACATAGAAACTATGAGATACTAAGCATCTTTTGTTTTAAGCTGCCAAGTTTGCAATTATATTGTTACAAAGCATATATAATTAATAGAGAGGATGTAGTCAAATGGAGAAATATCAAACCAGAGGTGATGACAAAGAACAGAGTGCTATCTCCAGAGGAGGTAGAGGAGATGAAGTGAAGGAAAGGGTCAGTGGAAATAAGGAGAATTAGAGAGAGAGGTTGTGTAATTTGCTTCACAATAACCAAGAACTTACATATGCAATGAGGTTCAGACTTTAAAAACACATGATGAAAGCAAGTATCAAGAACTCTTGGCAGTGCCTATACAGAAAGATGTGGTCTCACATTAATAATGAGAAGATAAGCACCATACTTTAACCTCTGTGTTTGGTATAAAATGATCATCACAGGGGCCAGCTTTTTTGGAAGCACCATAGTGAACTAATTGAATATGGTCTTTGGACGTGCCTGTTTGTACCACAGCTCTGTGATTTACCAGCTACATGGCGTGGGAAATTTTCCTCAGCTCACTGGGTTTTTGTTTGTTTTATGTAAAATGTATTTCAGCGTAGACATGCTACAATGATTAAATGAGGTGATAGATGCAAAACACTTACTGCTGCACCTGGCCTAAGTACCGCTCAAGGACAGCTCTTCCATCCAAGAAACTCATTTCAGAAGAGTAATTGACCAAACGGATTCAAAGACTAGACAGCAATGTCACATAGGTGGTTAAAGAGAGAAAGCTCTTAGAAGAACCAATATCAGTAATAACCACTCATCTGTATAAATAGAATAGCACAAAAGCAATGGAGAATTTCATTATATCCCACGAGAGATGAAGAAAGAGGAAAATCCTAGATTTTAAAGAAATGAGATAAGCCTGGATTAAAAATGTACAGAATGCAACACTGAACTTCAGAAATATGATCTAAGTTTTTCCTGAAGAGACACTAAATTAATACCTTTAAAAGTTTCTTTACCTGTGAGTGAAGACTTCATTTAGGACTATCTCCATGTGTAGTGCTGGCCTTTGGGTTGGTTTCACAAGCAGAGCCTCTCACTTTTTCAGGATGAAAATAAAATTATTCTTCCTCAGATGCATATCAATCATGTTAAGCTATTCTTTAAAAGCAATAAACAATGTATATTTGGTAATTAAAATAGAATTATTTTTCATTGGAAAATAAGGGCTATCTCACTATGTCTTAAACTCCTGCTCCCAAGAATAAACCCACAATTCTCCATTCCTTTACCAAAAAAGGAAAAAAAAAAAAAAATCATCCATTTTAAAGGATATGAAATCCTGACATTTGGGTTAATTTACACTTAAACTATCCAAACATATCTCAAAAACTAGTTGATATTTGAGAATATATATTTCAGGTATTTTAAATAGAAAAATCACATTTTATGTAAGGTAAACAAACCAAAATGCCAAAAAATTGAATCTTGTGGAACCTATGGTCTTATGAAATACAAACAGATTTTAAATTTAGAAAGCTTTCTTTCTTATCCAACATTTATTCTAAATTTGTGCATGTAAAAATATCTGTAATGTCTACAAAATGCCCAGGTGTTTATAATTATTAATAAATGAAAATATTTGAAGAACTTCATGCCCTTGGCCAGGACATAAAATTTAGACACATTTCCAACAAAGAATTGAAGAATTTCTTTCATGAGTAAACCACTCATTTTGAAAATAAAAGGATATGTGTTATTCATGAATTTTAGAATAAGGCCAAATTTGTAGTCTCAAACCACCCCACACAAATAATTTTTTAACTATATCACATTCTATCAAATTTTGATATATTGTTGCCTTAGATGTAATGATTTCTTTGGCCCTAAAATTTAAATGCTAAGTTTTTGTTTTAGTCAGAACATTCTTTCACAGATGTATCTGTCCCCATTCAGACCAATAACCACAAGACTACTGCAAATCCACATTTTAAACTACACGATAAAAGTTTCTGTAACATAAATTTTCCCCAGGACAATTATTTATAAGATAAATAATGTTTTAAATGTTTTTTTGAAAATGTTTAAATGATCATATATTTAAGTTTGATTTAATTAGATTCATATTGGACCTATCTTTCATATTTCCAAAGAAATGTTTTGCCAGATTGTCAAACTGACAAAATTGTACACAGCTTGGTATCTTTGAAGATTAGTTCTTCATCTTGATTGAGGTAGCCTGTTTTGAATAAGTAAGTCTGAGTATTTTTATATTACTCTTGAATTAAACACATCTAGGAATAGAGCATGTTTTCATTCAATCATTAGTAAACGTTCATTTGCATATGTTGTTTTGGTGGCTTAGTTGCCAAACATTTAGCTAAATGATAAATAGATACTCATTGAGGAATTAAATTCTGCTACAGGGTGGTCTTGATATGAGTCAAAGCCAGAAAATTAATGCTTAGTTTCCAAAACACATAGTACACGCAAAAATAATTAATTCTATAGCTGTGTGGGCTTTTAATTCTGTGAATTTATAATGTCTTCCATATTTTATTAATTGTCTACATAGTTAAGGTATTATATACTTTCTCACATCATTTACGTAGGGCTAAGATACAAATGAGTTAATTTACTTGATGTAATCATTAATTACTGAATCATCTCAGTTGTAATCATTCTGTTTATGAGATAATTTCATGATGTAGACTATTTTCCATTATTTTATAATTAAGTACCATTTCTGAACACCCTCTGGTCCCATTAGCTCACCCTTCCAATTCCATAGAAGTAAAACGTATTAGCAAACTGTACCACTGCAGCTGATTCAGGTATTATAAGAAATTGACATTTACTAAAGAAAAACTCTAGCATATACTGTAAAAATAACAGTTTTAAGTCACTTTTAAATAAATAAAGCTACTTCTTAAAAATAAGTTTGAATCGATAACACTCAATTCCAAGAGACACAACTGCTAGCTGTCATGAGAAATCTACACAAGAAACTCCTGTTGCAGGCACCCAGGGATCTTCCCTCTAATTTAGTCCCTCTCACTGAGACCTACTCCAGTCAATGAGCAAAGAGCAAATCAGTGAATGGAAGATTCTTTCAAAGGCACATCGGCAAAGTCTCTGGAGACTCAAAAGCACATATTAGATGTGGAGCCAGCTACATGAAAGAGGCTAGGTGATAATGGCAGATTACAGTCCCTGTAGCTGTGGCTAAGTGCAGTGAATGCTGCAGACAGAATCCATCTGATCCAGACACGATTCCATCATTCCATCAGTGACTCAGACATGATTAAGGACCAATTGTACATATTTAGTAAAGGTCAACTATCTGTAAAGAAACTCAAGTAAATTCCATCTGCCAATTGGTGCTCCTGCTCTTACGGAATTTATATATAGCAATATCATTTTATTCGATTGACTTGAATAAGTAAATAGAATTTGTAATGTATAAGGAATAAGGCCTAATTAATATGTGGTTTTTAAAAGTTGTTTTACAATGAATTATATGTAACAAAATAACTATAATGAATTATGAATAAATTAAATATAAATGGAATATAAGTGGAGCCGGGACCAGAGGTAAAGGCTTTTGTATATCTTACTACAGATTTCAGATTCTGTTCTGAATCCACTAAAAATCTACTGAAGAATTTTATCCAGGGGAATCATACGAAATTATTTGTAGTATACAAAAATCCATTTAGCAGCAGCAGATATAATGAGGTCAAGTTAGGGAAGGAAATTATAGGTGTGGAAATCTTAAGAAATTGTTGCAGAGAATCTGGTAAGAAATGATAGGCTCCTGATAAATAATGGACCTAGGCAATACTTATCAATAGCTGTTAAAACCACTAGATGAACGGTTATAGGGATTTTTTTTAATGGATGGATTAGTATGATAACACACTAAGCCACTGGAAATTTGTATATTATATGCCCCCTGAAATAATGAAATAGAAACCATCTATAGAGCATTCTCACAAAAATTCTAATCAAGCTTCTAGATCTAAATATGAGTTTACAGAAAATATGGAGATAGAGAAACAGCTTTAAAGAAACCATGAGGACACAATCAGAAAAAGTCACAATTTGGGAAATTCTATAAGATAAATGACCTGATTCATTCAGCAGACAAATGGAAAGTAAAAACAAAAAGGAAGAAGAACCTCTAAACTAAATGAGACTCAATTAAGAAATATCAACCAAATGCAATGTGTAGTTCTTGCTTAGTTCCAGATTTGAGCCAATCTACTGCAAAAATAAGAAATTATGAGACAACCAAGGAAATATAAACATTTACTGGATATATAAACATATTATTAAGGAATTGTTATTATTTTATGATGTTAAAGTTGTTGTGCCCATGTTTTAAAAGTCTTTTCCTTTTAGAAATGAATACTGAAGTTTTTACTGATGAGTAATATGACACCTGGAACTTGTTTCAAAATAATCCAGTGAAAGGACAAAATAAGAAGGGAATAGAGATGAAACAAGATTAGCCAAATGTTGGTAATTTTTTAAACTGAGTGATAGGTACATTTTACTATGTTTAAATTTTCCTATAATAAAAAATTAAGAATAATAGAAATAAAAGAAGGAGAAGCTGAGAGGATAGAAATAAGCTAATACTTCAGAGATGTTACAGGCAGGACATGACAGCCAATTATATCTGAAAGGGGGAGGACAGATGGCTTTTAAATTTCTGGCTTGGTGATTAGAAGTATGGAAGTACTGTTCATCAAGGCAGGAGGTATAAGTGAGGAACAGATTTAGAAGTGAAATTGACAAGTTTGTTTTGGGATATACTGAGTTTGAAATACCAGGCAGATATCAAAGTACAAGTGTTCAATACTAAGCAGAAAAGAAGGTCAAGAATATATAAGTCTAGGGTATAAAAACATGTAAAGAGATGTAGAAAGGAAATGAAAACTAAGGACTAGTATCCAGATAAATAGGAGGAAAATCAGTTGAGACTGGAGTTACTAAAATAAGGAAAGACACAGCTTCGGGGAAAATAATTGGTCAGTAGTGTCAATTAAAGAATTAAATGTAAGTTCCAGAAATTAACTCTTAGCTTTAGTAACTAAATAGCAATCCATGCAGGTTCAAGATTACAAACCAAACATAGGAATTAATTTCCCCTCATTCTTCAGATCCCATTAAAATGAGAATATATCAGTTTAAAAGAGAAGGGGTAAACAGAGCAGGGAGAAGAACGTGAGGGAGTTTTTCAATGGATGAACTATTTCAACAGTTCTGTGAGGTGGAAAGTGAGAGAGGTGAAGCAGGCTAGGAAAGACATAGCCTAGAATAAATACGAAGAGGCTGCAGCCAAGGATGGAGGCATTCTGCCTTTCAGAACTTAGGAGGGGTTATTGACTCAGGGACAGCAGGTGTGCTGAGCAGCGGAGTACAACAGAGGGCTGAAAACAGAAGCATGTATTTAAAGTCTGCTGCTCTTTCCCCATCCTTATATTCAAAATACGCAGCAGCAGCCAGGTGTTACCCTCTAGGCAAAAAAAAAAAAAAAAAAAAAAAAAAGTAGAAGAAGGTTTTTTGGTGTATTTTCTAAATAAATTTAACACACTGTTTAGCATAAACAAAATAAGTAACTGTTACTCTTGGAGCATGAGGGAAAAACATTCTGGGAGTCAGGTTTCCCCAGGGTAATAGCAAAGCCAGGAAGAAGGTCTGACATGGGTCTGAAAACAAAAGGACGTGATAGAAGAAGGGGAAATGTAGTTAGGATCATTACCTATAATGAAGAGCCAAAATGGAAAAAGACTGAAATAAACTCTTGCCAACTACTTCATGAAGGTATACATCTAAGGAGGCAGGAAGACATGAACATAGGCTGGCAATAAGAAACTGAAAGGAATCCCCCCACTGACTTGGTTATCATTATTTCCTAAATCCCTAAATAAATTGAATTTGTCATCAAAAACTTCTCACCAAAAAAAAAAAAAAAAAAAAAAAAGATACTGTAGGATGCCTGCTTCTAACCAAGATGGAGTAACAGGGACCAGATTCATGACACTAACTGAAACAACTAAACAGTTAATATTATAATGTTATAACCATGAAAACTAAAACACTGGACAAGATATTCAGGCATTGTATATCAGCTAAGTAAGTAGAGAATGTTGATCCTGAGAGAGAGAAAACAAGCAAGGTAAGCCCAAGACTGTCCTAGCATACCACCCAGACAGACTTTCCAGACTGTGGTGCAGGGGAGGGGAATCCAAACAGAACCAACTCAGTAACCTTGAGTTGACAGAAGAGACACATGGAGTCTACAAAGGCCAAGAGGTGGAGTTCAAAAAGCCAAGTCCCAGAGAGGAGACAGCTGCACAGAAAGAGAGCTATGGAGAGCCACAGAGGACACCCCTCAAGGTTTCAGCTGAGTTTTTAGTAACATATGACTATGGACAACTTGCGTGAGGAAAGAGAAAGAACCACTTGAAAGGAGCAGATACACAGAACTCAGGTCCAAGAATAGTTCATGTTCCAAACAGCCACAGAGGAAAACCTCATAATGAAAGGAAAATCAGGAAGAGCATTTACAAGGATATCACTTCAGTAGTGAAGAAAATTAGTCTTAGATTAAAGATAATTCTGGTTTTGCATAACAATGTTTAAAAGCAAGTTTTAAAAAAATCAAACTATTACCAAGTCATTTAACTGCACTTCTAGAGCAAAGCTCAGGAATATTTATAGGAATATTAAGCATCTAACAAGGTAAAAATCACAATGTTTGGAATTAAATAAAAAATTATCAGCCATGCAAAGAAGTTGGATAATATAAACTGTAATAAAGACAAAAATCAGTAAATAAACACAGTCCCACAACTAGCACAGATGATAGAATTGTCAAACAAGGACATCAAAACAGTTATTGCACTATATTCCATATGTTCAAGAATGTAGAGGAAGGATTGAGCAGGTAAAATACAAACTTGAAAGATTTTAAAAAGCCCAAATTTAACTTTTGGAGATGAAAAATATAATGCTTGAAATAAAAAAATACCTGAGATGGGATAAACAGCAATTTAGGCATTATAGAATTAAAGACTAACAAACTTAAATATATAGAATCTATCTAAAATAAGGTACAGGAGAATAAAGAGTATAAAATAAAATAAAGAGAGCTTCAGTAAGCTGTAGAACACAATGGGACACAAGTGTGTTAAAGAACACACTTTAAATAACTGGCCTAACGACATGTATTTAGGATCCTCAAAGGGGGGAGAGGTGGATATTGGAAGACATAATGGACAAAAATTTTTCCAAATTTGATGAGAATTATAGACCCACAAATCCAAGAATTTCAACAAATCCCACACACAAGAACCATGAAGAAAACCTCACATGTTAGAATTAAAGGGCTTAAACCCACTAAAAAAGGAAAATGTGACAAGTAACCAGAGAAAAAAGACACATAAACAACAACAACAACAACAACAAAAGAAATAAGAATGAGAACAAGTTCTTGTTGGAAAAATATAATTAAGACAGTAGAGCAACATCTTTAAAGTATTGGCAGTGGGAGGTGGAACTGTCAACCTAAAATTCTATACCCTGCAAAAATATCTCTCAAAAACCAAGGCATAGGAAAGACTTTTCCAGATCCCAAAACTAAAAGTAAAATCACTATCAGACCCTTATTATAAAAACTGTTAACACATGTTCTTCAGGCACAAGGAAAATCATACCAGATGAAAATCTGGATCTATGCTAAGGAATGAAGAACATCAGAAATGGTATGTGTATGGAAATAAAAAACTTTTGTTCTTATTTTCAAATCTCCCTAAAAAAATAAGTATCTGTTTAAACAAAAATAATAATATGTACTGCAATTGATAACATATATAGAGTATATGTACAAAGGCTGAGAAGAGGAAATTAATGTATACTGTTAAGGCTCTTATATCATACATAAAGTGGTATAATATTAACTGAAGATATACTATGATAAACTAAAGCTATTCCAAACACTATAGTAAACACACACAAAAAAGAAAAAGGTATAGCTAATCAGCAATTAACAGAGAAAAAATTGAATAAAAATAATCTAAAAAAGGAGAAAAAGAATAACAAGCAAATAAAGAATAGACAGAACAAATAAAAAAACAAATAGTAAGATAAAGGATTTTAAACCAAACTGGATCAGTACTTATACCAAATGTAAAGGGTCAAAATACTTCAACTAAAAGTCATAGCTTGTTGTATTGGCAAAAATAAACAAAACCCAACTAGTTATATGCTACCTACAATAAATGCACTTTAAATATAAAGACAGGGGTGCCTGGGTGGCT